>JBBMRM010000060.1:0-282221 GCA_037962945.1 Sarcoramphus papa | reverse complement strand
GAGCAGAAGATGAGGTGGCTAGAGAAGCCCAGAGCCCCAGTGTTCTTAGGCCTACAAAAGCGCTTCCAAGGAAGGGTGCTGGCTAGCAACAGCTTCCAGTGCTGGCACTTTTCATCTCTGCGCAATTGCTCGACGTTTGCAATTTCTCAGCTCGTGTCTAGGAGACGGAAAGAGAAGGACCGTGACATTTGGTGCGTATAGAAGCGCAAAGCCCCAGTGTTGCTGCGCCTGTGAAAGCGCTTCCAAGGAAGGGTGCTGGCTAGCAAGAGCTTTCAGTGCTGGCACTTTTCATCTCTGAGCAATTGCTCGACGTTTGCAATTTCTCACCTGAGCTCTCTTTAGAGTGCGCGAGAGGATGAGCAGAAGATGAGGTGGCTAGAGAAGCCCAGAGCCCCACTGTTCTTAGGCCTACAAAAGCGCTTCCAAGGAAGGGTGCTGGCTAGCAAGAGCTTTCAGTGCTGGCACTTTTCATCTCGGAGCAATTGCTCGACGTTTGCAATTTCTCAGCTCGTGTCTACGAGACGGAAAGAGAAGGACCGTGACGTTTGGTGGCTAGAGAAGCGCAAAGCCCCAGTGTTGCTGCGCCTGTGAAAGCGCTTCCAAGGAAGGGTGCTGGCTAGCAAGAGCTTTCAGTGCTGGCACTTTTCATCTCTGAGCAATTGCTCGACGTTTGCAATTTCTCACCTGAGCTCTCTTTAGAGTGCGCGAGAGGATGAGCAGAAGATGAGGTGGCTAGAGAAGCCCAGAGCCCCACTGTTCTTAGGCCTACAAAAGCGCTTCCAAGGAAGGGTGCTGGCTAGCAACAGCTTTCAGTGCTGGCACTTTTCATCTCTGAGCAATTGCTCGACGTTTGCAATTTCTCAGCTCGTGTCTACGAGACGGAAATAGAAGGACCGTGACGTTTGGTGGCTAGAGAAGCGCAAAGCCCCAGTGTTACTGCGCCTGTGAAAGCGCTTCCAAGGAAGGGTGCTGGCTAGCAACAGCTTTCAGTGCTGGCACTTTTCATCTCTGAGCAATTGCTCGACGTTTGCAATTTCTCACCTGAGCTCTCTTTAGAGTGCGCGAGAGGATGAGCAGAAGATGAGGTGGCTAGAGAAGCGCAGAGCCCCACTGTTCTTAGGCCTACAAAAGCACTTCCAAGGAAGGGTGCTGGCTAGCAACAGCTTTCAGTGCTGGCACTTTTCATCTCTGAGCAATTGCTCGACGTTTGCAATTTCTCAGCTCGTGTCTACGAGACGGAAAGAGAAGGACCGTGACGTTTGGTGGCTAGAGAAGCGCAAAGCCCCAGTGTTGCTGCGCCTGTGAAAGCGCTTCCAAGGAAGGGTGCTGGCTAGCAACAGCTTTCAGTGCTGGCACTTTTCATCTCTGAGCAATTGCTCGACGTTTGCAATTTCTCACCTGATCTCTCTTTAGAGTGCGCGAGAGGATGAGCAGAAGATGAGGTGGCTAGAGAAGCCCAGAGCCCCAGTGTTCTTAGGCCTACAAAAGCGCTTCCAAGGAAGGGTGCTGGCTAGCAAGAGCTTTCAGTGCTGGCCCTTTTCATCTCTGAGCAATTGCTCGACGTTTGTAATTTCTCACCTGAGCTCTCTTTAGAGTGCGCGAGAGGATGAGCAGAAGATGAGGTGGCTAGAGAAGCCCAGAGCCCCAGTGTTCTTAGGCCTACAAAAGCGCTTCCAAGGAAGGGTGCTGGCTAGCAACAGCTTTCAGTGCTGGCACTTTTCATCTCTGAGCAATTGCTCGACGTTTGCAATTTCTCAGCTCGTGTCTACGAGACGGAAAGAGAAGGACCGTGACGTTTGGTGCGTAGAGAAGTGCAAAGCCCCAGTGTTACTGCGCCTGTGAAAGCGCTTCCAAGGAAGGGTGCTGGCTAGCAACAGCTTTCAGTGCTGGCACTTTTCATCTCTGAGCAATTACTTGACGTTTGCAATTTCTCAGCTGAGCTCTCTTTAGAGTGCGCGAGAGGATGAGCAGAAGATGAGGTGGCTAGAGAAGCCCAGAGCCCCAGTGTTCTTAGGCCTACAAAAGCGCTTCCAAGGAAGGGGGCTGGCTAGCAACAGCTTTCAGTGCTGGCACTTTTCATCTCGGAGCAATTGCTCGACGTTTGCAATTTCTCAGCTCGTGTCTACAAGACGGAAAGAGAATGACCGTGACGTTTGGTGCGTAGAGAAGCGCAAAGCCCCGGTGTTGCTGTGCCTGTGAAAGCGCTTCCAAGGAAGGGTGCTGGCTAGCAACAGCTTTCAGTGCTGGCACTTTTCATCTCTGAGCAATTGCTCGACGTTTGCAATTTCTCACCTGAGCTCTCTTTAGAGTGCGCGAGAGGATGAGCAGAAGATGAGGTGGCTAGAGAAGCCCAGAGCCCCACTGTTCTTAGGCCTACAAAAGCGCTTCCAAGGAAGGGTGCTGGCTAGCAAGAGCTTTCAGTGCTGGCACTTTTCATCTCTGAGCAATTGCTCGACGTTTGCAATTTCTCAGCTCGTGTCTACGAGACGGAAAGAGAAGGACCGTGACATTTGGTGCGTATAGAAGCACAAAGCCCCAGTGTTACTGCGCCTGTGAAAGCGCTTCCAAGGAAGGGTGCTGGCTAGCAACAGCTTTCAGTGCTGGCACTTTTCATCTCTGAGCAATTGCTCGACGTTTGTAATTTCTCACCTGAGCTCTCTTTAGAGTGCGCGAGAGGATGAGCAGAAGATGAGGTGGCTAGAGAAGCCCAGAGCCCCAGTGTTCTTAGGCCTACAAAAGCGCTTCCAAGGAAGGGTGCTGGCTAGCAAGAGCTTTCAGTGCTGGCACTTTTCATCTCTGAGCAATTGCTCGACGTTTGCAATTTCTCACCTGAGCTCTCTTTAGAGCGCGCGAGGATGAGCAGAAGATGAGGTGGCTAGAGAAGCCCAGAGCCCCAGTGTTCTTAGGTCTACTAAAGCGCTTCCAAGGAAGGGTGCTGGCTAGCAAGAGCTTTCATTGCTGGCACTTTTCATCTCTGAGCAATTGCTCCACGTTTGCAATTTCTCAGCTCGTGTCTAGGAGACGGATGAGAAGGACCGTGACATTTGGTGCGTATAGAAGCACAAACCCCCAGTGTTGCTGCGCCTGTGAAAGCGCTTCCAAGGAAGGGTGCTGGCTAGCAAGAGCTTTCAGTGCTGGCACTTTTCATCTCTGAGCAATTGCTCGACGTTTGCAATTTCTCACCTGAGCTCTCTTTAGAGTGCGCGAGAGGATGAGCAGAAGATGAGGTGGCTAGAGAAGCCCAGAGCCCCAGTGTTCTTAGGCCTACAAAAGCGCTTCCAAGGAAGGGTGCTGGCTAGCAACAGCTTTCAGTGCTGGCACTTTTCATCTCTGAGCAATTGCTCGACGTTTGCAATTTCTCACCTGAGCTCTCTTTAGAGTGCGCGAGAGGATGAGCAGAAGATGAGGTGGCTAGAGAAGCCCAGAGCCCCAGTGTTCTTAGGCCTACAAAAGCGCTTCCAAGGAAGGGTGCTGGCTAGCAACAGCTTTCAGTGCTGGCACTTTTCATCTCTGAGCAATTGCTCGACGTTTGCAATTTCTCAGCTCGTGTCTAGGAGACGGAAAGAGAAGGACCGTGACATTTGGTGCGTATAGAAGCGCAAAGCCCCAGTGTTGCTGCGCCTGTGAAAGCGCTTCCAAGGAAGGGTGCTGGCTAGCAAGAGCTTTCAGTGCTGGCACTTTTCATCTCTGAGCAATTGCTCGACGTTTGCAATTTCTCACCTGAGCTCTCTTTAGAGTGCGCGAGAGGATGAGCAGAAGATGAGGTGGCTAGAGAAGCCCAGAGCCCCACTGTTCTTAGGCCTACAAAAGCGCTTCCAAGGAAGGGGGCTGGCTAGCAACAGCTTTCAGTGCTGGCACTTTTCATCTCGGAGCAATTGCTCGACGTTTGCAATTTCTCAGCTCGTGTCTACGAGACGGAAAGAGAAGGACCGTGACTTTTGGTGGCTAGAGAAGCGCAAAGCCCCAGTGTTGCTGCGCCTGTGAAAGCGCTTCCAAGGAAGGGTGCTGGCTAGCAAGAGCTTTCAGTGCTGGCACTTTTCATCTCTGAGCAATTGCTCGACGTTTGCAATTTCTCAGCTCGTGTCTACCGACGGAAAGAGAATGACCGTGACGTTTGGTGGCTAGAGAAACGCAAAGCCCCAGTGTTGCTGCGCCTGTGAAAGCGCTTCCAAGGAAGGGTGCTGGCTAGCAAGAGCTTTCAGTGCTGGCACTTTTCATCTCTGAGCAATTGCTCGACGTTTGCAATTTCTCCCCTGAGCTCTGTTTAGAGTGCGCGAGAGGATGAGCAGAAGATGAGGTGGCTAGAGAAGCCCAGAGCCCCAGTGTTCTTAGGCCTACAAAAGCGCTTCCAAGGAAGGGTGCTGGCTAGCAACAGCTTTCAGTGCTGGCACTTTTCATCTCTGAGCAATTGCTCGACGTTTGCAATTTCTCAGCTCGTGTCTACGAGACGGAAATAGAAGGACCGTGACGTTTGGTGGCTAGAGAAGCGCAAAGCCCCAGTGTTACTGCGCCTGTGAAAGCGCTTCCAAGGAAGGGTGCTGGCTAGCAACAGCTTTCAGTGCTGGCACTTTTCATCTCTGAGCAATTGCTCGACGTTTGCAATTTCTCACCTGAGCTCTCTTTAGAGTGCGCGAGAGGATGAGCAGAAGATGAGGTGGCTAGAGAAGCGCAGAGCCCCACTGTTCTTAGGCCTACAAAAGCGCTTCCAAGGACGGGTGCTGGCTAGCAAGAGCTTTCAGTGCTGGCACTTTTCATCTCTGAGCAATTGCTCGACGTTTGCAATTTCTCAGCTCGTGTCTACGAGACGGAAAGAGAAGGACCGTGACGTTTGGTGGCTAGAGAAGCGCAAAGCCCCAGTGTTGCTGCGCCTGTGAAAGCGCTTCCAAGGAAGTGTGCTGGCTAGCAACAGCTTTCAGTGCTGGCACTTTTCATCTCTGAGCAATTGCTCGACGTTTGCAATTTCTCACCTGAGCTCTCTTTAGAGTGCGCGAGAGGATGAGCAGAAGATGAGGTGGCTAGAGA
Organism: Sarcoramphus papa; assembly: GCA_037962945.1. Taxonomy (NCBI): domain Eukaryota; kingdom Metazoa; phylum Chordata; class Aves; order Accipitriformes; family Cathartidae; genus Sarcoramphus; species Sarcoramphus papa. Next base: position 277,199 of record JBBMRM010000060.1, on the reverse strand, counting down.
AGCCCAGAGCCCCAGTGTTCTTAGGCCTACAAAAGCGCTTCCAAGGAAGGGTGCTGGCTAGCAACAGCTTTCAGTGCTGGCACTTTTCATCTCTGAGCAATTGCTCGACGTTTGCAATTTCTCAGCTCGTGTCTACGAGACGGAAAGAGAAGGACCGTGACGTTTGGTGGCTAGAGAAGCGCAAAGCCCCAGTGTTGCTGCGCCTGTGAAAGCGCTTCCAAGGAAGGGTGCTGGCTAGCAACAGCTTTCAGTGCTGGCACTTTTCATCTCTGAGCAATTGCTGGACGTTTGCAATTTCTCACCTGAGCTCTCTTTAGAGCGCGCGAGGATGAGCAGAAGATGAGGTGGCTAGAGAAGCCCAGAGCCCCAGTGTTCTTAGGCCTACAAAAGCGCTTCCAAGGAAGGGTGCTGGCTAGCAACAGCTTTCAGTGCTGGCACTTTTCATCTCGGAGCAATTGCTCGACGTTTGCAATTTCTCAGCTCGTGTCTACAAGACGGAAAGAGAATGACCGTGACTTTTGGTGCGTAGAGAAGCGCAAAGCCCCAGTGTTGCTGCGCCTGTGAAAGCGCTTCCAAGGAAGGGTGCTGGCTAGCAAGAACTTTCAGTGCTGGCACTTTTCCTCTCTGAGCAATTGCTCGACGTTTGTAATTTCTCACCTGAGCTCTCTTTAGAGTGCGCGAGAGGATGAGCAGAAGATGAGGTGGCTAGAGAAGCCCAGAGCCCCACTGTTCTTAGGCCTACAAAAGCGCTTCCAAGGACGGGTGCTGGCTAGCAAGAGCTTTCAGTGCTGGCACTTTTCATCTCTGAGCAATTGCTCGACGTTTGCAATTTCTCAGCTCGTGTCTACGAGACGGAAAGAGAAGGACCGTGACGTTTGGTGGCTAGAGAAGCGCAAAGCCCCAGTGTTGCTGCGCCTGTGAAAGCGCTTCCAAGGAAGTGTGCTGGCTAGCAACAGCTTTCAGTGCTGGCACTTTTCATCTCTGAGCAATTGCTCGACGTTTGCAATTTCTCACCTGAGCTCTCTTTAGAGTGCGCGAGAGGATGAGCAGAAGATGAGGTGGCTAGAGAAGCCCAGAGCCCCAGTGTTCTTAGGCCTACAAAAGCGCTTCCAAGGAAGGGTGCTGGCTAGCAACAGCTTTCAGTGCTGGCACTTTTCATCTCTGAGCAATTGCTCGACGTTTGCAATTTCTCAGCTCGTGTCTACGAGACGGAAAGAGAAGGACCGTGACGTTTGGTGGCTAGAGAAGCGCAAAGCCCCAGTGTTGCTGCGCCTGTGAAAGCGCTTCCAAGGAAGGGTGCTGGCTAGCAACAGCTTTCAGTGCTGGCACTTTTCATCTCTGAGCAATTGCTGGACGTTTGCAATTTCTCACCTGAGCTCTCTTTAGAGCGCGCGAGGATGAGCAGAAGATGAGGTGGCTAGAGAAGCCCAGAGCCCCAGTGTTCTTAGGCCTACAAAAGCGCTTCCAAGGAAGGGTGCTGGCTAGCAACAGCTTTCAGTGCTGGCACTTTTCATCTCGGAGCAATTGCTCGACGTTTGCAATTTCTCAGCTCGTGTCTACAAGACGGAAAGAGAATGACCGTGACTTTTGGTGCGTAGAGAAGCGCAAAGCCCCAGTGTTGCTGCGCCTGTGAAAGCGCTTCCAAGGAAGGGTGCTGGCTAGCAAGAACTTTCAGTGCTGGCACTTTTCCTCTCTGAGCAATTGCTCGACGTTTGTAATTTCTCACCTGAGCTCTCTTTAGAGTGCGCGAGAGGATGAGCAGAAGATGAGGTGGCTAGAGAAGCCCAGAGCCCCAGTGTTCTTAGGCCTACAAAAGCGCTTCCAAGGAAGGGTGCTGGCTAGCAACAGCTTTCAGTGCTGGCACTTTTCATCTCTGAGCAATTGCTCGACGTTTGCAATTTCTCACCTGAGCTCTCTTTAGAGTGCGCGAGAGGATGAGCAGAAGATGAGGTGGCTAGAGAAGTCCAGAGCCCCAGTGTTCTTAGGCCTACAAAAGCGCTTCCAAGGAAGGGTGCTGGCTAGCAAGAGCTTTCAGTGCTGGCACTTTTCATCTCTGAGCAATTGCTCGACGTTTGCAATTTCTCAGCTCGTGTCTAGGAGACGGAAAGAGAAGGACCGTGACATTTGGTGCGTATAGAAGCGCAAAGCCCCAGTGTTGCTGCGCCTGTGAAAGCGCTTCCAAGGAAGGGTGCTGGCTAGCAAGAGCTTTCAGTGCTGGCACTTTTCATCTCTGAGCAATTGCTCGACGTTTGCAATTTCTCACCTGAGCTCTCTTTAGAGTGCGCGAGAGGATGAGCAGAAGATGAGGTGGCTAGAGAAGCCCAGAGCCCCAGTGTTCTTAGGCCTACAAAAGCGCTTCCAAGGAAGGGTGCTGGCTAGCAAGAGCTTTCAGTGCTGGCACTTTTCATCTCGGAGCAATTGCTCGACGTTTGCAATTTCTCAGCTCGTGTCTACGAGACGGAAAGAGAAGGACCGTGACTTTTGGTGGCTAGAGAAGCGCAAAGCCCCAGTGTTGCTGCGCCTGTGAAAGCGCTTCCAAGGAAGGGTGCTGGCTAGCAAGAGCTTTCAGTGCTGGCACTTTTCATCTCGGAGCAATTGCTCGACGTTTGCAATTTCTCAGCTCGTGTCTACCGACGGAAAGAGAATGACCGTGACGTTTGGTGGCTAGAGAAACGCAAAGCCCCAGTGTTGCTGCGCCTGTGAAAGCGCTTCCAAGGAAGGGTGCTGGCTAGCAAGAGCTTTCAGTGCTGGCACTTTTCATCTCTGAGCAATTGCTCGACGTTTGCAATTTCTCACCTGAGCTCTCTTTAGAGTGCGCGAGAGGATGAGCAGAAGATGAGGTGGCTAGAGAAGCCCAGAGCCCCAGTGTTCTTAGGCCTACAAAAGCGCTTCCAAGGAAGGGTGCTGGCTAGCAACAGCTTTCAGTGCTGGCACTTTTCATCTCTGAGCAATTGCTCGACGTTTGCAATTTCTCAGCTCGTGTCTACGAGACGGAAAGAGAAGGACCGTGACGTTTGGTGGCTAGAGAAGTGCAAAGCCCCAGTGTTACTGCGCCTGTGAAAGCGCTTCCAAGGAAGGGTGCTGGCTAGCAACAGCTTTCAGTGCTGGCACTTTTCATCTCTGAGCAATTGCTGGACGTTTGCAATTTCTCACCTGAGCTCTCTTTAGAGTGCGCGAGAGGATGAGCAGAAGATGAGGTGGCTAGAGAAGCGCAGAGCCCCACTGTTCTTAGGCCTACAAAAGCGCTTCCAAGGAAGGGTGCTGGCTAGCAACAGCTTTCAGTGCTGGCACTTTTCATCTCTGAGCAATTGCTCGACGTTTGCAATTTCTCAGCTCGTGTCTACGAGACGGAAAGAGAAGGACCGTGACGTTTGGTGGCTAGAGAAGCGCAAAGCCCCAGTGTTGCTGCGCCTGTGAAAGCGCTTCCAAGGAAGGGTGCTGGCTAGCAACAGCTTTCAGTGCTGGCACTTTTCATCTCTGAGCAATTGCTCGACGTTTGCAATTTCTCCCCTGAGCTCTGTTTAGAGTGCGCGAGAGGATGAGCAGAAGATGAGGTGGCTAGAGAAGCCCAGAGCCCCAGTGTTCTTAGGCCTACAAAAGCGCTTCCAAGGAAGGGTGCTGGCTAGCAACAGCTTTCAGTGCTGGCACTTTTCATCTCTGAGCAATTGCTCGACGTTTGCAATTTCTCAGCTCGTGTCTACGAGACGGAAAGAGAAGGACCGTGACGTTTGGTGGCTAGAGAAGCGCAAAGCCCCAGTGTTACTGCGCCTGTGAAAGCGCTTCCAAGGAAGGGTGCTGGCTAGCAACAGCTTTCAGTGCTGGCACTTTTCATCTCTGAGCAATTGCTCGACGTTTGCAATTTCTCACCTGAGCTCTCTTTAGAGCGCGCGAGGATGAGCAGAAGATGAGGTGGCTAGAGAAGCCCAGAGCCCCAGTGTTCTTAGGCCTACAAAAGCGCTTCCAAGGAAGGGTGCTGGCTAGCAACAGCTTTCAGTGCTGGCACTTTTCATCTCGGAGCAATTGCTCGACGTTTGCAATTTCTCAGCTCGTGTCTACAAGACGGAAAGAGAATGACCGTGACTTTTGGTGCGTAGAGAAGCGCAAAGCCCCAGTGTTGCTGCGCCTGTGAAAGCGCTTCCAAGGAAGGGTGCTGGCTAGCAACAGCTTTCAGTGCTGGCACTTTTCATCTCTGAGCAATTGCTCGACGTTTGTAATTTCTCACCTGAGCTCTCTTTAGAGTGCGCGAGAGGATGAGCAGAAGATGAGGTGGCTAGAGAAGCCCAGAGCCCCACTGTTCTTAGGCCTACAAAAGCGCTTCCAAGGAAGGGTGCTGGCTAGCAAGAGCTTTCAGTGCTGGCACTTTTCATCTCTGAGCAATTGCTCGACGTTTGCAATTTCTCACCTGAGCTCTCTTTAGAGTGCGCGAGAGGATGAGCAGAAGATGAGGTGGCTAGAGAAGTCCAGAGCCCCAGTGTTCTTAGGCCTACAAAAGCGCTTCCAAGGAAGGGTGCTGGCTAGCAACAGCTTTCAGTGCTGGCACTTTTCATCTCTGAGCAATTGCTCGACGTTTGCAATTTCTCAGCTAGTGTCTACAAGACGGAAAGAGAAGGACCGTGACATTTGGTGCGTATAGAAGCGCAAAGCCCCAGTGTTGCTGCGCCTGTGAAAGCGCTTCCAAGGAAGGGTGCTGGCTAGCAAGAACTTTCAGTGCTGGCACTTTTCATCTCTGAGCAATTGCTCGACGTTTGCAATTTCTCACCTGATCTCTCTTTAGAGTGCGCGAGAGGATGAGCAGAAGATGAGGTGGCTAGAGAAGCCCAGAGCCCCAGTGTTCTTAGGCCTACAAAAGCGCTTCCAAGGAAGGGTGCTGGCTAGCAACAGCTTTCAGTGCTGGCACTTTTCATCTCTGAGCAATTGCTCGACGTTTGCAATTTCTCAGCTCGTGTCTAGGAGACGGAAAGAGAAGGACCGTGACTTTTGGTGGCTAGAGAAGCGCAAAGCCCCAGTGTTGCTGCGCCTGTGAAAGCGCTTCCAAGGAAGGGTGCTGGCTAGCAAGAGCTTTCAGTGCTGGCACTTTTCATCTCTGAGCAATTGCTCGACGTTTGCAATTTCTCAGCTCGTGTCTACCGACGGAAAGAGAATGACCGTGACGTTTGGTGGCTAGAGAAACGCAAAGCCCCAGTGTTACTGCGCCTGTGAAAGCGCTTCCAAGGAAGGGTGCTGGCTAGCAACAGCTTTCAGTGCTGGCACTTTTCATCTCTGAGCAATTGCTCGACGTTTGCAATTTCTCACCTGAGCTCTCTTTAGAGTGCGCGAGAGGATGAGCAGAAGATGAGGTGGCTAGAGAAGCCCAGAGCCCCAGTGTTCTTAGGCCTACAAAAGCGCTTCCAAGGAAGGGTGCTGGCTAGCAACAGCTTTCAGTGCTGGCACTTTTCATCTCGGAGCAATTGCTCGACGTTTGCAATTTCTCAGCTCGTGTCTACGAGACGGAAAGAGAAGGACCGTGACGTTTGGTGGCTAGAGAAGCGCAAAGCCCCAGTGTTACTGCGCCTGTGAAAGCGCTTCCAAGGAAGGGTGCTGGCTAGCAACAGCTTTCAGTGCTGGCACTTTTCATCTCTGAGCAATTGCTCGACGTTTGCAATTTCTCACCTGAGCTCTCTTTAGAGTGCGCGAGAGGATGAGCAGAAGATGAGGTGGCTAGAGAAGCGCAGAGCCCCACTGTTCTTAGGCCTACAAAAGCGCTTCCAAGGAAGGGTGCTGGCTAGCAACAGCTTTCAGTGCTGGCACTTTTCATCTCTGAGCAATTGCTCGACGTTTGCAATTTCTCAGCTCGTGTCTACGAGACGGAAAGAGAAGGACCGTGACGTTTGGTGGCTAGAGAAGCGCAAAGCCCCAGTGTTGCTGCGCCTGTGAAAGCGCTTCCAAGGAAGGGTGCTGGCTAGCAACAGCTTTCAGTGCTGGCACTTTTCATCTCTGAGCAATTGCTCGACGTTTGCAATTTCTCCCCTGAGCTCTCTTTAGAGTGCGCGAGAGGATGAGCAGAAGATGAGGTGGCTAGAGAAGCCCAGAGCCCCAGTGTTCTTAGGCCTACAAAAGCGCTTCCAAGGAAGGGTGCTGGCTAGCAACAGCTTTCAGTGCTGGCACTTTTCATCTCGGAGCAATTGCTCGACGTTTGCAATTTCTCAGCTCGTGTCTACGAGACGGAAAGAGAAGGACCGTGACGTTTGGTGGCTAGAGAAGCGCAAAGCCCCAGTGTTGCTGCGCCTGTGAAAGCGCTTCCAAGGAAGGGTGCTGGCTAGCAACAGCTTTCAGTGCTGGCACTTTTCATCTCTGAGCAATTGCTCGACGTTTGCAATTTCTCACCTGAGCTCTCTTTAGAGTGCGCGAGAGGATGAGCAGAAGATGAGGTGGCTAGAGAAGCCCAGAGCCCCAGTGTTCTTAGGCCTACAAAAGCGCTTCCAAGGAAGGGTGCTGGCTAGCAAGAGCTTTCAGTGCTGGCACTTTTCATCTCTGAGCAATTGCTCGACGTTTGCAATTTCTCAGCTCGTGTCTACGAGACGGAAAGAGAAGGACCGTGACGTTTGGTGCGTATAGAAGCGCAAAGCCCCAGTGTTGCTGCGCCTGTGAAAGCGCTTCCAAGGAAGGGTGCTGGCTAGCAACAGCTTTCAGTGCTGGCACTTTTCATCTCTGAGCAATTGCTCGACGTTTGCAATTTCTCCCCTGAGCTCTCTTTAGAGTGCGCGAGAGGATGAGCAGAAGATGAGGTGGCTAGAGAAGCCCAGAGCCCCACTGTTCTTAGGCCTACAAAAGCGCTTCCAAGGAAGGGTGCTGGCTAGCAACAGCTTTCAGTGCTGGCACTTTTCATCTCTGAGCAATTGCTCGACGTTTGCAATTTCTCAGCTCGTGTCTACGAGACGGAAAGAGAAGGACCGTGACGTTTGGTGGCTAGAGAAGCGCAAAGCCCCAGTGTTGCTGCGCCTGTGAAAGCGCTTCCAAGGAAGGGTGCTGGCTAGCAACAGCTTTCAGTGCTGGCACTTTTCATCTCTGAGCAATTGCTGGACGTTTGCAATTTCTCACCTGAGCTCTCTTTAGAGTGCGCGAGAGGATGAGCAGAAGATGAGGTGGCTAGAGAAGCCCAGAGCCCCAGTGTTCTTAGGCCTACAAAAGCGCTTCCAAGGAAGGGTGCTGGCTAGCAACAGCTTTCAGTGCTGGCACTTTTCATCTCTGAGCAATTGCTCGACGTTTGCAATTTCTCAGCTCGTGTCTACGAGACGGAAAGAGAAGGACCGTGACGTTTGGTGGCTAGAGAAGCGCAAAGCCCCAGTGTTACTGCGCCTGTGAAAGCGCTTCCAAGGAAGGGTGCTGGCTAGCAACAGCTTTCAGTGCTGGCACTTTTCATCTCTGAGCAATTGCTCGACGTTTGCAATTTCTCACCTGAGCTCTCTTTAGAGTGCGCGAGAGGATGAGCAGAAGATGAGGTGGCTAGAGAAGCGCAGAGCCCCACTGTTCTTAGGCCTACAAAAGCGCTTCCAAGGAAGGGTGCTGGCTAGCAACAGCTTTCAGTGCTGGCACTTTTCATCTCTGAGCAATTGCTCGACGTTTGCAATTTCTCAGCTCGTGTCTACGAGACGGAAAGAGAAGGACCGTGACGTTTGGTGGGTAGAGAAGCGCAAAGCCCCAGTGTTGCTGCGCCTGTGAAAGCGCTTCCAAGGAAGGGTGCTGGCTAGCAACAGCTTTCAGTGCTGGCACTTTTCATCTCTGAGCAATTGCTCGACGTTTGCAATTTCTCACCTGAGCTCTCTTTAGAGTGCGCGAGAGGATGAGCAGAAGATGAGGTGGCTAGAGAAGCCCAGAGCCCCAGTGTTCTTAGGGCTACAAAAGCGCTTCCAAGGAAGGGTGCTGGCTAGCAACAGCTTTCAGTGCTGGCACTTTTCATCTCTGAGCAATTGCTCGACGTTTGCAATTTCTCAGCTCGTGTCTACGAGACGGAAAGAGAATGACCGTGACGTTTGGTGGGTAGAGAAGCGCAAAGCCCCAGTGTTACTGCGCCTGTGAAAGCGCTTCCAAGGAAGGGTGCTGGCTAGCAACAGCTTTCAGTGCTGGCACTTTTCATCTCTGAGCAATTGCTCGACGTTTGCAATTTCTCACCTGAGCTCTCTTTAGAGCGCGCGAGGATGAGCAGAAGATTAGGTGGCTAGAGAAGCCCAGAGCCCCAGTGTTCTAAGGGCTACAAAAGCGCTTCCAAGGAAGGGTGCTGGCTAGCAAGAGCTTTCAGTGCTGGCACTTTTCATCTCTGAGCAATTGCTCGACGTTTGCAATTTCTCAGCTCGTGTCTAGGAGACGGAAAGAGAAGGACCGTGACATTTGGTGCGTATAGAAGCACAAACCCCCAGTGTTGCTGCGCCTGTGAAAGCGCTTCCAAGGAAGGGTGCTGGCTAGCAAGAGCTTTCAGTGCTGGCACTTTTCATCTCTGAGCAATTGCTCGACGTTTGCAATTTCTCAGCTGAGCTCTCTTTAGAGTGCGCGAGAGGATGAGCAGAAGATGAGGTGGCTAGAGAAGCCCAGAGCCCCAGTGTTCTTAGGCCTACAAAAGCGCTTCCAAGGAAGGGTGCTGGCTAGCAACAGCTTTCAGTGCTGGCACTTTTCATCTCTGAGCAATTGCTCGACGTTTGCAATTTCTCAGCTCGTGTCTACCGACGGAAAGAGAAGGACCGTGACGTTTGGTGGCTAGAGAAGCGCAAAGCCCCAGTGTTGCTGCGCCTGTGAAAGCGCTTCCAAGGAAGGGTGCTGGCTAGCAAGAGCTTTCAGTGCTGGCACTTTTCATCTCTGAGCAATTGCTCGACGTTTGCAATTTCTCAGCTCGTGTCTACGAGACGGAAAGAGAAGGACCGTGACATTTGGTGCGTATAGAAGCGCAAAGCCCCAGTGTTGCTGCGCCTGTGAAAGCGGTTCCAAGGAAGGGTGCTGGCTAGCAACAGCTTTCAGTGCTGGCACTTTTCATCTCTGAGCAATTGCTCGACGTTTGCAATTTCTCACCTGAGCTCTCTTTAGAGTGCGCGAGAGGATGAGCAGAAGATGAGGTGGCTAGAGAAGCCCAGAGCCCCAGTGTTCTTAGGCCTACAAAAGCGCTTCCAAGGAAGGGTGCTGGCTAGCAACAGCTTTCAGTGCTGGCACTTTTCATCTCTGAGCAATTGCTCGACGTTTGCAATTTCTCAGCTCGTGTCTACGAGACGGAAAGAGAATGACCGTGACTTTTGGTGCGTAGAGAAGCGCAAAGCCCCAGTGTTGCTGCGCCTGTGAAAGCGCTTCCAAGGAAGGGTGCTGGCTAGCAAGAACTTTCAGTGCTGGCACTTTTCCTCTCTGAGCAATTGCTCGACGTTTGCAATTTCTCACCTGAGCTCTCTTTAGAGTGCGCGAGAGGATGAGCAGAAGATGAGGTGGCTAGAGAAGCCCAGAGCCCCACTGTTCTTAGGCCTACAAAAGCGCTTCCAAGGAAGGGTGCTGGCTAGCAACAGCTTTCAGTGCTGGCACTTTTCATCTCTGAGCAATTGCTCGACGTTTGCAATTTCTCAGCTCGTGTCTACGAGACGGAAATAGAAGGACCGTGACGTTTGGTGGCTAGAGAAGCGCAAAGCCCCAGTGTTACTGCGCCTGTGAAAGCGCTTCCAAGGAAGGGTGCTGGCTAGCAACAGCTTTCAGTGCTGGCACTTTTCATCTCTGAGCAATTGCTGGACGTTTGCAATTTCTCACCTGAGCTCTCTTTAGAGTGCGCGAGAGGATGAGCAGAAGATGAGGTGGCTAGAGAAGCGCAGAGCCCCACTGTTCTTAGGCCTACAAAAGCGCTTCCAAGGAAGGGTGCTGGCTAGCAAGAGCTTTCAGTGCTGGCACTTTTCATCTCTGAGCAATTGCTCGACGTTTGCAATTTCTCAGCTCGTGTCTACGAGACGGAAAGAGAAGGACCGTGACGTTTGGTGGCTAGAGAAGCGCAAAGCCCCAGTGTTGCTGCGCCTGTGAAAGCGCTTCCAAGGAAGGGTGCTGGCTAGCAAGAGCTTTCAGTGCTGGCACTTTTCATCTCTGAGCAATTGCTCGACGTTTGCAATTTCTCACCTGAGCTCTCTTTAGAGTGCGCGAGAGGATGAGCAGAAGATGAGGTGGCTAGAGAAGCCCAGAGCCCCAGTGTTCTTAGGCCTACAAAAGCGCTTCCAAGGAAGGGTGCTGGCTAGCAACAGCTTTCAGTGCTGGCACTTTTCATCTCGGAGCAATTGCTCGACGTTTGCAATTTCTCAGCTCGTGTCTAGGAGACGGAAAGAGAAGGACCGTGACATTTGGTGCGTATAGAAGCGCAAAGCCCCAGTGTTGCTGCGCCTGTGAAAGCGCTTCCAAGGAAGGGTGCTGGCTAGCAAGAGCTTTCAGTGCTGGCACTTTTCATCTCTGAGCAATTGCTCGACGTTTGCAATTTCTCACCTGAGCTCTCTTTAGAGTGCGCGAGAGGATGAGCAGAAGATGAGGTGGCTAGAGAAGCCCAGAGCCCCAGTGTTCTTAGGCCTACAAAAGCGCTTCCAAGGAAGGGTGCTGGCTAGCAAGAGCTTTCAGTGCTGGCACTTTTCATCTCGGAGCAATTGCTCGACGTTTGCAATTTCTCAGCTCGTGTCTAGGAGACGGAAAGAGAAGGACCGTGACTTTTGGTGGCTAGAGAAGCGCAAAGCCCCAGTGTTGCTGCGCCTGTGAAAGCGCTTCCAAGGAAGGGTGCTGGCTAGCAAGAGCTTTCAGTGCTGGCACTTTTCATCTCGGAGCAATTGCTCGACGTTTGCAATTTCTCAGCTCGTGTCTACCGACGGAAAGAGAATGACCGTGACGTTTGGTGGCTAGAGAAACGCAAAGCCCCAGTGTTGCTGCGCCTGTGAAAGCGCTTCCAAGGAAGGGTGCTGGCTAGCAAGAGCTTTCAGTGCTGGCACTTTTCATCTCTGAGCAATTGCTCGACGTTTGCAATTTCTCACCTGAGCTCTCTTTAGAGTGCGCGAGAGGATGAGCAGAAGATGAGGTGGCTAGAGAAGCCCAGAGCCCCAGTGTTCTTAGGCCTACAAAAGCGCTTCCAAGGAAGGGTGCTGGCTAGCAACAGCTTTCAGTGCTGGCACTTTTCATCTCTGAGCAATTGCTCGACGTTTGCAATTTCTCAGCTCGTGTCTACGAGACGGAAATAGAAGGACCGTGACGTTTGGTGGCTAGAGAAGCGCAAAGCCCCAGTGTTACTGCGCCTGTGAAAGCGCTTCCAAGGAAGGGTGCTGGCTAGCAACAGCTTTCAGTGCTGGCACTTTTCATCTCTGAGCAATTGCTCGACGTTTGCAATTTCTCACCTGAGCTCTCTTTAGAGTGCGCGAGAGGATGAGCAGAAGATGAGGTGGCTAGAGAAGCCCAGAGCCCCACTGTTCTTAGGCCTACAAAAGCGCTTCCAAGGAAGGGTGCTGGCTAGCAACAGCTTTCAGTGCTGGCACTTTTCATCTCTGAGCAATTGCTCGACGTTTGCAATTTCTCAGCTCGTGTCTACGAGACGGAAAGAGAAGGACCGTGACGTTTGGTGGCTAGAGAAGCGCAAAGCCCCAGTGTTACTGCGCCTGTGAAAGCGCTTCCAAGGAAGGGTGCTGGCTAGCAACAGCTTTCAGTGCTGGCACTTTTCATCTCTGAGCAATTGCTCGACGTTTGCAATTTCTCACCTGAGCTCTCTTTAGAGTGCGCGAGAGGATGAGCAGAAGATGAGGTGGCTAGAGAAGCGCAGAGCCCCACTGTTCTTAGGCCTACAAAAGCGCTTCCAAGGAAGGGTGCTGGCTAGCAAGAGCTTTCAGTGCTGGCACTTTTCATCTCTGAGCAATTGCTCGACGTTTGCAATTTCTCAGCTCGTGTCTACGAGACGGAAAGAGAAGGACCGTGACGTTTGGTGGCTAGAGAAGCGCAAAGCCCCAGTGTTGCTGCGCCTGTGAAAGCGCTTCCAAGGAAGGGTGCTGGCTAGCAACAGCTTTCAGTGCTGGCACTTTTCATCTCTGAGCAATTGCTCGACGTTTGCAATTTCTCACCTGAGCTCTCTTTAGAGTGCGCGAGAGGATGAGCAGAAGATGAGGTGGCTAGAGAAGCCCAGAGCCCCAGTGTTCTTAGGCCTACAAAAGCGCTTCCAAGGAAGGGTGCTGGCTAGCAAGAGCTTTCAGTGCTGGCACTTTTCATCTCTGAGCAATTGCTCGACGTTTGCAATTTCTCAGCTCGTGTCTACGAGACGGAAAGAGAAGGACCGTGACGTTTGGTGGCTAGAGAAGCGCAAAGCCCCAGTGTTGCTGCGCCTGTGAAAGCGCTTCCAAGGAAGGGTGCTGGCTAGCAACAGCTTTCAGTGCTGGCACTTTTCATCTCTGAGCAATTGCTCGACGTTTGCAATTTCTCACCTGAGCTCTCTTTAGAGCGCGCGAGGATGAGCAGAAGATGAGGTGGCTAGAGAAGCCCAGAGCCCCAGTGTTCTTAGGCCTACAAAAGCGCTTCCAAGGAAGGGTGCTGGCTAGCAACAGCTTTCAGTGCTGGCACTTTTCATCTCGGAGCAATTGCTCGACGTTTGCAATTTCTCAGCTCGTGTCTACAAGACGGAAAGAGAATGACCGTGACTTTTGGTGCGTAGAGAAGCGCAAAGCCCCAGTGTTGCTGCGCCTGTGAAAGCGCTTCCAAGGAAGGGTGCTGGCTAGCAAGAACTTTCAGTGCTGGCACTTTTCCTCTCTGAGCAATTGCTCGACGTTTGTAATTTCTCACCTGAGCTCTCTTTAGAGTGCGCGAGAGGATGAGCAGAAGATGAGGTGGCTAGAGAAGCCCAGAGCCCCACTGTTCTTAGGCCTACAAAAGCGCTTCCAAGGAAGGGTGCTGGCTAGCAAGAGCTTTCAGTGCTGGCACTTTTCATCTCTGAGCAATTGCTCGACGTTTGCAATTTCTCACCTGAGCTCTCTTTAGAGTGCGCGAGAGGATGAGCAGAAGATGAGGTGGCTAGAGAAGTCCAGAGCCCCAGTGTTCTTAGGCCTACAAAAGCGCTTCCAAGGAAGGGTGCTGGCTAGCAACAGCTTTCAGTGCTGGCACTTTTCATCTCTGAGCAATTGCTCGACGTTTGCAATTTCTCAGCTCGTGTCTAGGAGACGGAAAGAGAAGGACCGTGACATTTGGTGCGTATAGAAGCGCAAAGCCCCAGTGTTGCTGCGCCTGTGAAAGCGCTTCCAAGGAAGGGTGCTGGCTAGCAAGAGCTTTCAGTGCTGGCACTTTTCACCTCTGAGCAATTGCTCGACGTTTGCAATTTCTCACCTGAGCTCTCTTTAGAGTGCGCGAGAGGATGAGCAGAAGATGAGGTGGCTATAGAAGCCCAGAGCCCCAGTGTTCTTAGGCCTACAAAAGCGCTTCCAAGGAAGGGTGCTGGCTAGCAACAGCTTTCAGTGCTGGCACTTTTCATCTCGGAGCAATTGCTCGACGTTTGCAATTTCTCAGCTCGTGTCTAGGAGACGGAAAGAGAAGGACCGTGACGTTTGGTGGCTACAGAAGCGCAAAGCCCCAGTGTTGCTGCGCCTGTGAAAGCGCTTCCAAGGAAGGGTGCTGGCTAGCAAGAGCTTTCAGTGCTGGCACTTTTCATCTCTGAGCAATTGCTCGACGTTTGCAATTTCTCAGCTCGTGTCTACCGACGGAAAGAGAATGACCGTGACGTTTGGTGGCTAGAGAAACGCAAAGCCCCAGTGTTACTGCGCCTGTGAAAGCGCTTCCAAGGAAGGGTGCTGGCTAGCAACAGCTTTCAGTGCTGGCACTTTTCATCTCTGAGCAATTGCTCGACGTTTGCAATTTCTCACCTGAGCTCTCTTTAGAGTGCGCGAGAGGATGAGCAGAAGATGAGGTGGCTAGAGAAGCCCAGAGCCCCAGTGTTCTTAGGCCTACAAAAGCGCTTCCAAGGAAGGGTGCTGGCTAGCAACAGCTTTCAATGCTGGCACTTTTCATCTCGGAGCAATTGCTCGACGTTTGCAATTTCTCAGCTCGTGTCTACGAGACGGAAAGAGAAGGACCGTGACGTTTGGTGGCTAGAGAAGCGCAAAGCCCCAGTGTTACTGCGCCTGTGAAAGCGCTTCCAAGGAAGGGTGCTGGCTAGCAAGAGCTTTCAGTGCTGGCACTTTTCATCTCTGAGCAATTGCTCGACGTTTGCAATTTCTCACCTGAGCTCTCTTTAGAGTGCGCGAGAGGATGAGCAGAAGATGAGGTGGCTAGAGAAGCGCAGAGCCCCACTGTTCTTAGGCCTACAAAAGCGCTTCCAAGGAAGGGTGCTGGCTAGCAACAGCTTTCAGTGCTGGCACTTTTCATCTCTGAGCAATTGCTCGACGTTTGCAATTTCTCAGCTCGTGTCTACGAGACGGAAAGAGAAGGACCGTGACGTTTGGTGGCTAGAGAAGCGCAAAGCCCCAGTGTTGCTGCGCCTGTGAAAGCGCTTCCAAGGAAGGGTGCTGGCTAGCAACAGCTTTCAGTGCTGGCACTTTTCATCTCTGAGCAATTGCTCGACGTTTGCAATTTCTCCCCTGAGCTCTGTTTAGAGTGCGCGAGAGGATGAGCAGAAGATGAGGTGGCTAGAGAAGCCCAGAGCCCCAGTGTTCTTAGGCCTACAAAAGCGCTTCCAAGGAAGGGTGCTGGCTAGCAACAGCTTTCAGTGCTGGCACTTTTCATCTCTGAGCAATTGCTCGACGTTTGCAATTTCTCAGCTCGTGTCTACGAGACGGAAAGAGAAGGACCGTGACGTTTGGTGGCTAGAGAAGCGCAAAGCCCCAGTGTTGCTGCGCCTGTGAAAGCGCTTCCAAGGAAGGGTGCTGGCTAGCAACAGCTTTCAGTGCTGGCACTTTTCATCTCTGAGCAATTGCTCGACGTTTGCAATTTCTCACCTGAGCTCTCTTTAGAGTGCGCGAGAGGATGAGCAGAAGATGAGGTGGCTAGAGAAGCCCAGAGCCCCACTGTTCTTAGGCCTACAAAAGCGCTTCCAAGGAAGGGTGCTGGCTAGCAACAGCTTTCAGTGCTGGCACTTTTCATCTCTGAGCAATTGCTCGACGTTTGCAATTTCTCAGCTCGTGTCTACGAGACGGAAAGAGAAGGACCGTGACGTTTGGTGCGTATAGAAGCGCAAAGCCCCAGTGTTGCTGCGCCTGTGAAAGCGCTTCCAAGGAAGGGTGCTGGCTAGCAACAGCTTTCAGTGCTGGCACTTTTCATCTCTGAGCAATTGCTCGACGTTTGCAATTTCTCCCCTGAGCTCTCTTTAGAGTGCGCGAGAGGATGAGCAGAAGATGAGGTGGCTAGAGAAGCCCAGAGCCCCAGTGTTCTTAGGCCTACAAAAGCGCTTCCAAGGAAGGGTGCTGGCTAGCAACAGCTTTCAGTGCTGGCACTTTTCATCTCTGAGCAATTGCTCGACGTTTGCAATTTCTCAGCTCGTGTCTACGAGACGGAAAGAGAAGGACCGTGACGTTTGGTGGCTAGAGAAGCGCAAAGCCCCAGTGTTGCTGCGCCTGTGAAAGCGCTTCCAAGGAAGGGTGCTGGCTAGCAACAGCTTTCAGTGCTGGCACTTTTCATCTCTGAGCAATTGCTCGACGTTTGCAATTTCTCACCTGAGCTCTCTTTAGAGTGCGCGAGAGGATGAGCAGAAGATGAGGTGGCTAGAGAAGCCCAGAGCCCCAGTGTTCTTAGGCCTACAAAAGCGCTTCCAAGGAAGGGTGCTGGCTAGCAACAGCTTTCAGTGCTGGCACTTTTCATCTCTGAGCAATTGCTCGACGTTTGCAATTTCTCAGCTCGTGTCTACGAGACGGAAAGAGAAGGACCGTGACGTTTGGTGGCTAGAGAAGCGCAAAGCCCCAGTGTTACTGCGCCTGTGAAAGCGCTTCCAAGGAAGGGTGCTGGCTAGCAACAGCTTTCAGTGCTGGCACTTTTCATCTCTGAGCAATTGCTCGACGTTTGCAATTTCTCACCTGAGCTCTCTTTAGAGTGCGCGAGAGGATGAGCAGAAGATGAGGTGGCTAGAGAAGCGCAGAGCCCCACTGTTCTTAGGCCTACAAAAGCGCTTCCAAGGAAGGGTGCTGGCTAGCAACAGCTTTCAGTGCTGGCACTTTTCATCTCTGAGCAATTGCTCGACGTTTGCAATTTCTCAGCTCGTGTCTACGAGACGGAAAGAGAAGGACCGTGACGTTTGGTGGCTAGAGAAGCGCAAAGCCCCAGTGTTGCTGCGCCTGTGAAAGCGCTTCCAAGGAAGGGTGCTGGCTAGCAACAGCTTTCAGTGCTGGCACTTTTCATCTCTGAGCAATTGCTCGACGTTTGCAATTTCTCACCTGAGCTCTCTTTAGAGTGCGCGAGAGGATGAGCAGAAGATGAGGTGGCTAGAGAAGCCCAGAGCCCCAGTGTTCTTAGGCCTACAAAAGCGCTTCCAAGGAAGGGTGCTGGCTAGCAACAGCTTTCAGTGCTGGCACTTTTCATCTCTGAGCAATTGCTCGACGTTTGCAATTTCTCAGCTCGTGTCTACGAGACGGAAAGAGAAGGACCGTGACGTTTGGTGGGTAGAGAAGCGCAAAGCCCCAGTGTTACTGCGCCTGTGAAAGCGCTTCCAAGGAAGGGTGCTGGCTAGCAACAGCTTTCAGTGCTGGCACTTTTCATCTCTGAGCAATTGCTCGACGTTTGCAATTTCTCACCTGAGCTCTCTTTAGAGCGCGCGAGGATGAGCAGAAGATTAGGTGGCTAGAGAAGCCCAGAGCCCCAGTGTTCTAAGGGCTACAAAAGCGCTTCCAAGGAAGGGTGCTGGCTAGCAAGAGCTTTCAGTGCTGGCACTTTTCATCTCTGAGCAATTGCTCGACGTTTGCAATTTCTCAGCTCGTGTCTAGGAGACGGAAAGAGAAGGACCGTGACATTTGGTGCGTATAGAAGCACAAACCCCCAGTGTTGCTGCGCCTGTGAAAGCGCTTCCAAGGAAGGGTGCTGGCTAGCAACAGCTTTCAGTGCTGGCACTTTTCATCTCTGAGCAATTGCTCGACGTTTGCAATTTCTCAGCTGAGCTCTCTTTAGAGTGCGCGAGAGGATGAGCAGAAGATGAGGTGGCTAGAGAAGCCCAGAGCCCCAGTGTTCTTAGGCCTACAAAAGCGCTTCCAAGGAAGGGTGCTGGCTAGCAACAGCTTTCAGTGCTGGCACTTTTCATCTCTGAGCAATTGCTCGACGTTTGCAATTTCTCAGCTCGTGTCTACCGACGGAAAGAGAAGGACCGTGACGTTTGGTGGCTAGAGAAGCGCAAAGCCCCAGTGTTGCTGCGCCTGTGAAAGCGCTTCCAAGGAAGGGTGCTGGCTAGCAAGAGCTTTCAGTGCTGGCACTTTTCATCTCTGAGCAATTGCTCGACGTTTGCAATTTCTCAGCTCGTGTCTACGAGACGGAAAGAGAAGGACCGTGACATTTGGTGCGTATAGAAGCGCAAAGCCCCAGTGTTGCTGCGCCTGTGAAAGCGGTTCCAAGGAAGGGTGCTGGCTAGCAACAGCTTTCAGTGCTGGCACTTTTCATCTCTGAGCAATTGCTCGACGTTTGTAATTTCTCACCTGAGCTCTCTTTAGAGTGCGCGAGAGGATGAGCAGAAGATGAGGTGGCTAGAGAAGCCCAGAGCCCCAGTGTTCTTAGGCCTACAAAAGCGCTTCCAAGGAAGGGTGCTGGCTAGCAACAGCTTTCAGTGCTGGCACTTTTCATCTCGGAGCAATTGCTCGACGTTTGCAATTTCTCAGCTCGTGTCTACAAGACGGAAAGAGAATGACCGTGACTTTTGGTGCGTAGAGAAGCGCAAAGCCCCAGTGTTGCTGCGCCTGTGAAAGCGCTTCCAAGGAAGGGTGCTGGCTAGCAAGAACTTTCAGTGCTGGCACTTTTCCTCTCTGAGCAATTGCTCGACGTTTGTAATTTCTCACCTGAGCTCTCTTTAGAGTGCGCGAGAGGATGAGCAGAAGATGAGGTGGCTAGAGAAGCCCAGAGCCCCACTGTTCTTAGGCCTACAAAAGCACTTCCAAGGAAGGGTGCTGGCTAGCAACAGCTTTCAGTGCTGGCACTTTTCATCTCTGAGCAATTGCTCGACGTTTGCAATTTCTCAGCTCGTGTCTACGAGACGGAAATAGAAGGACCGTGACGTTTGGTGGCTAGAGAAGCGCAAAGCCCCAGTGTTACTGCGCCTGTGAAAGCGCTTCCAAGGAAGGGTGCTGGCTAGCAACAGCTTTCAGTGCTGGCACTTTTCATCTCTGAGCAATTGCTGGACGTTTGCAATTTCTCCCCTGAGCTCTGTTTAGAGTGTGCGAGAGGATGAGCAGAAGATGAGGTGGCTAGAGAAGCGCAGAGCCCCACTGTTCTTAGGCCTACAAAAGCGCTTCCAAGGAAGGGTGCTGGCTAGCAAGAGCTTTCAGTGCTGGCACTTTTCATCTCTGAGCAATTGCTCGACGTTTGCAATTTCTCAGCTCGTGTCTACGAGACGGAAAGAGAAGGACCGTGACGTTTGGTGGCTAGAGAAGCGCAAAGCCCCAGTGTTGCTGCGCCTGTGAAAGCGCTTCCAAGGAAGGGTGCTGGCTAGCAACAGCTTTCAGTGCTGGCACTTTTCATCTCTGAGCAATTGCTCGACGTTTGCAATTTCTCCCCTGAGCTCTGTTTAGAGTGCGCGAGAGGATGAGCAGAAGATGAGGTGGCTAGAGAAGCCCAGAGCCCCAGTGTTCTTAGGCCTACAAAAGCGCTTCCAAGGAAGGGTGCTGGCTAGCAACAGCTTTCAGTGCTGGCACTTTTCATCTCTGAGCAATTGCTCGACGTTTGCAATTTCTCAGCTCGTGTCTACGAGACGGAAAGAGAAGGACCGTGACGTTTGGTGGCTAGAGAAGCGCAAAGCCCCAGTGTTGCTGCGCCTGTGAAAGCGCTTCCAAGGAAGGGTGCTGGCTAGCAACAGCTTTCAGTGCTGGCACTTTTCATCTCTGAGCAATTGCTCGACGTTTGCAATTTCTCACCTGAGCTCTCTTTAGAGCGCGCGAGGATGAGCAGAAGATGAGGTGGCTAGAGAAGCCCAGAGCCCCAGTGTTCTTAGGCCTACAAAAGCGCTTCCAAGGAAGGGTGCTGGCTAGCAACAGCTTTCAGTGCTGGCACTTTTCATCTCGGAGCAATTGCTCGACGTTTGCAATTTCTCAGCTCGTGTCTACGAGACGGAAAGAGAAGGACCGTGACTTTTGGTGGCTAGAGAAGCGCAAAGCCCCAGTGTTGCTGCGCCTGTGAAAGCGCTTCCAAGGAAGGGTGCTGGCTAGCAAGAACTTTCAGTGCTGGCACTTTTCATCTCTGAGCAATTGCTCGACGTTTGTAATTTCTCAGCTGAGCTCTCTTTAGAGTGCGCGAGAGGATGAGCAGAAGATGAGGTGGCTAGAGAAGCCCAGAGCCCCACTGTTCTTAGGCCTACAAAAGCGCTTCCAAGGAAGGGTGCTGGCTAGCAAGAGCTTTCAGTGCTGGCACTTTTCATCTCGGAGCAATTGCTCGACGTTTGCAATTTCTCACCTGAGCTCTCTTTAGAGTGCGCGAGAGGATGAGCAGAAGATGAGGTGGCTAGAGAAGTCCAGAGCCCCAGTGTTCTTAGGCCTACAAAAGCGCTTCCAAGGAAGGGTGCTGGCTAGCAAGAGCTTTCAGTGCTGGCACTTTTCATCTCTGAGCAATTGCTCGACGTTTGCAATTTCTCAGCTCGTGTCTAGGAGACGGAAAGAGAAGGACCGTGACATTTGGTGCGTATAGAAGCGCAAAGCCCCAGTGTTGCTGCGCCTGTGAAAGCGCTTCCAAGGAAGGGTGCTGGCTAGCAACAGCTTTCAGTGCTGGCACTTTTCATCTCTGAGCAATTGCTCGACGTTTGCAATTTCTCACCTGAGCTCTCTTTAGAGCGCGCGAGGATGAGCAGAAGATGAGGTGGCTAGAGAAGCCCAGAGCCCCACTGTTCTTAGGCCTACAAAAGCGCTTCCAAGGAAGGGTGCTGGCTAGCAACAGCTTTCAGTGCTGGCACTTTTCATCTCGGAGCAATTGCTCGACGTTTGCAATTTCTCAGCTCGTGTCTACAAGACGGAAAGAGAATGACCGTGACTTTTGGTGGCTAGAGAAGCGCAAAGCCCCAGTGTTGCTGCGCCTGTGAAAGCGCTTCCAAGGAAGGGTGCTGGCTAGCAAGAACTTTCAGTGCTGGCACTTTTCCTCTCTGAGCAATTGCTCGACGTTTGTAATTTCTCAGCTGAGCTCTCTTTAGAGTGCGCGAGAGGATGAGCAGAAGATGAGGTGGCTAGAGAAGCCCAGAGCCCCACTGTTCTTAGGCCTACAAAAGCGCTTCCAAGGAAGGGTGCTGGCTAGCAACAGCTTTCAGTGCTGGCACTTTTCATCTCTGAGCAATTGCTCGACGTTTGCAATTTCTCACCTGAGCTCTCTTTAGAGTGCGCGAGAGGATGAGCAGAAGATGAGGTGGCTAGAGAAGCCCAGAGCCCCAGTGTTCTTAGGCCTACAAAAGCGCTTCCAAGGAAGGGTGCTGGCTAGCAACAGCTTTCAGTGCTGGCACTTTTCATCTCTGAGCAATTGCTCGACGTTTGCAATTTCTCAGCTCGTGTCTAGGAGACGGAAAGAGAAGGACCGTGACATTTGGTGCGTATAGAAGCGCAAAGCCCCAGTGTTGCTGCGCCTGTGAAAGCGCTTCCAAGGAAGGGTGCTGGCTGGCAACAGCTTTCAGTGCTGGCACTTTTCATCTCTGAGCAATTGCTCGACGTTTGCAATTTCTCACCTGATCTCTCTTTAGAGTGCGCGAGAGGATGAGCAGAAGATGAGGTGGCTAGAGAAGCCCAGAGCCCCAGTGTTCTTAGGCCTACAAAAGCGCTTCCAAGGAAGGGTGCTGGCTAGCAACAGCTTTCAGTGCTGGCACTTTTCATCTCGGAGCAATTGCTCGACGTTTGCAATTTCTCAGCTCGTGTCTACGAGACGGAAAGAGAAGGACCGTGACTTTTGGTGGCTAGAGAAGCGCAAAGCCCCAGTGTTGCTGCGCCTGTGAAAGCGCTTCCAAGGAAGGGTGCTGGCTAGCAAGAGCTTTCAGTGCTGGCACTTTTCATCTCTGAGCAATTGCTCGACGTTTGCAATTTCTCAGCTCGTGTCTACCGACGGAAAGAGAATGACCGTGACGTTTGGTGGCTAGAGAAACGCAAAGCCCCAGTGTTACTGCGCCTGTGAAAGCGCTTCCAAGGAAGGGTGCTGGCTAGCAACAGCTTTCAGTGCTGGCACTTTTCATCTCTGAGCAATTGCTCGACGTTTGCAATTTCTCACCTGAGCTCTCTTTAGAGTGCGCGAGAGGATGAGCAGAAGATGAGGTGGCTAGAGAAGCCCAGAGCCCCAGTGTTCTTAGGCCTACAAAAGCGCTTCCAAGGAAGGGGGCTGGCTAGCAACAGCTTTCAGTGCTGGCACTTTTCATCTCTGAGCAATTGCTCGACGTTTGCAATTTCTCAGCTCGTGTCTACGAGACGGAAATAGAAGGACCGTGACGTTTGGTGGCTAGAGAAGCGCAAAGCCCCAGTGTTACTGCGCCTGTGAAAGCGCTTCCAAGGAAGGGTGCTGGCTAGCAACAGCTTTCAGTGCTGGCACTTTTCATCTCTGAGCAATTGCTGGACGTTTGCAATTTCTCACCTGAGCTCTCTTTAGAGTGCGCGAGAGGATGAGCAGAAGATGAGGTGGCTAGAGAAGCGCAGAGCCCCACTGTTCTTAGGCCTACAAAAGCGCTTCCAAGGAAGGGTGCTGGCTAGCAACAGCTTTCAGTGCTGGCACTTTTCATCTCGGAGCAATTGCTCGACGTTTGCAATTTCTCAGCTCGTGTCTACGAGACGGAAAGAGAAGGACCGTGACGTTTGGTGGCTAGAGAAGCGCAAAGCCCCAGTGTTGCTGCGCCTGTGAAAGCGCTTCCAAGGAAGGGTGCTGGCTAGCAACAGCTTTCAGTGCTGGCACTTTTCATCTCTGAGCAATTGCTCGACGTTTGCAATTTCTCACCTGAGCTCTCTTTAGAGTGCGCGAGAGGATGAGCAGAAGATGAGGTGGCTAGAGAAGCCCAGAGCCCCAGTGTTCTTAGGCCTACAAAAGCGCTTCCAAGGAAGGTTGCTGGCTAGCAACAGCTTTCAGTGCTGGCACTTTTCCTCTCTGAGCAATTGCTCGACGTTTGCAATTTCTCAGCTCGTGTCTACGAGACGGAAAGAGAAGGACCGTGACGTTTGGTGGCTAGAGAAGCGCAAAGCCCCAGTGTTGCTGCGCCTGTGAAAGCGCTTCCAAGGAAGGGTGCTGGCTAGCAACAGCTTTCAGTGCTGGCACTTTTCATCTCTGAGCAATTGCTCGACGTTTGCAATTTCTCACCTGAGCTCTCTTTAGAGTGCGCGAGAGGATGAGCAGAAGATGAGGTGGCTAGAGAAGCCCAGAGCCCCAGTGTTCTTAGGCCTACAAAAGCGCTTCCAAGGAAGGGTGCTGGCTAGCAACAGCTTTCAGTGCTGGCACTTTTCATCTCGGAGCAATTGCTCGACGTTTGCAATTTCTCAGCTCCTGTCTACGAGACGGAAAGAGAAGGACCGTGACGTTTGGTGGCTAGAGAAGCGCAAAGCCCCAGTGTTGCTGCGCCTGTGAAAGCGCTTCCAAGGAAGGGTGCTGGCTAGCAAGAGCTTTCAGTGCTGGCACTTTTCATCTCTGAGCAATTGCTCGACGTTTGCAATTTCTCACCTGAGCTCTCTTTAGAGTGCGCGAGAGGATGAGCAGAAGATGAGGTGGCTAGAGAAGCCCAGAGCCCCAGTGTTCTTAGGCCTACAAAAGCGCTTCCAAGGAAGGGTGCTGGCTAGCAACAGCTTTCAGTGCTGGCACTTTTCATCTCGGAGCAATTGCTCGACGTTTGCAATTTCTCAGCTCGTGTCTACGAGACGGAAAGAGAAGGACCGTGACTTTTGGTGGCTAGAGAAGCGCAAAGCCCCAGTGTTGCTGCGCCTGTGAAAGCGCTTCCAAGGAAGGGTGCTGGCTAGCAAGAGCTTTCAGTGCTGGCACTTTTCATCTCTGAGCAATTGCTCGACGTTTGCAATTTCTCAGCTCGTGTCTACCGACGGAAAGAGAATGACCGTGACGTTTGGTGGCTAGAGAAACGCAAAGCCCCAGTGTTACTGCGCCTGTGAAAGCGCTTCCAAGGAAGGGTGCTGGCTAGCAACAGCTTTCAGTGCTGGCACTTTTCATCTCTGAGCAATTGCTCGACGTTTGCAATTTCTCACCTGAGCTCTCTTTAGAGTGCGCGAGAGGATGAGCAGAAGATGAGGTGGCTAGAGAAGCCCAGAGCCCCAGTGTTCTTAGGCCTACAAAAGCGCTTCCAAGGAAGGGTGCTGGCTAGCAACAGCTTTCAGTGCTGGCACTTTTCATCTCTGAGCAATTGCTCGACGTTTGCAATTTCTCAGCTCGTGTCTACGAGACGGAAATAGAAGGACCGTGACGTTTGGTGGCTAGAGAAGCGCAAAGCCCCAGTGTTACTGCGCCTGTGAAAGCGCTTCCAAGGAAGGGTGCTGGCTAGCAACAGCTTTCAGTGCTGGCACTTTTCATCTCTGAGCAATTGCTGGACGTTTGCAATTTCTCACCTGAGCTCTCTTTAGAGTGCGCGAGAGGATGAGCAGAAGATGAGGTGGCTAGAGAAGCGCAGAGCCCCACTGTTCTTAGGCCTACAAAAGCGCTTCCAAGGAAGGGTGCTGGCTAGCAAGAGCTTTCAGTGCTGGCACTTTTCATCTCTGAGCAATTGCTCGACGTTTGCAATTTCTCAGCTCGTGTCTACGAGACGGAAAGAGAAGGACCGTGACGTTTGGTGGCTAGAGAAGCGCAAAGCCCCAGTGTTGCTGCGCCTGTGAAAGCGCTTCCAAGGAAGGGTGCTGGCTAGCAACAGCTTTCAGTGCTGGCACTTTTCATCTCTGAGCAATTGCTCGACGTTTGCAATTTCTCACCTGAGCTCTCTTTAGAGTGCGCGAGAGGATGAGCAGAAGATGAGGTGGCTAGAGAAGCCCAGAGCCCCAGTGTTCTTAGGCCTACAAAAGCGCTTCCAAGGAAGGTTGCTGGCTAGCAACAGCTTTCAGTGCTGGCACTTTTCCTCTCTGAGCAATTGCTCGACGTTTGCAATTTCTCAGCTCGTGTCTACGAGACGGAAAGAGAAGGACCGTGACGTTTGGTGGCTAGAGAAGCGCAAAGCCCCAGTGTTGCTGCGCCTGTGAAAGCGCTTCCAAGGAAGGGTGCTGGCTAGCAAGAGCTTTCAGTGCTGGCACTTTTCATCTCTGAGCAATTGCTCGACGTTTGCAATTTCTCACCTGAGCTCTCTTTAGAGTGCGCGAGAGGATGAGCAGAAGATGAGGTGGCTAGAGAAGCCCAGAGCCCCAGTCTTCTTAGGCCTACAAAAGCGCTTCCAAGGAAGGGTGCTGGCTAGCAACAGCTTTCAGTGCTGGCACTTTTCATCTCTGAGCAATTGCTCGACGTTTGCAATTTCTCAGCTCGTGTCTACGAGACGGAAAGAGAAGGACCGTGATGTTTGGTGCGTATAGAAGCGCAAAGCCCCAGTGTTGCTGCGCCTGTGAAAGCGCTTCCAAGGAAGGGTGCTGGCTAGCAACAGCTTTCAGTGCTGGCACTTTTCATCTCTGAGCAATTGCTCGACGTTTGCAATTTCTCACCTGAGCTCTCTTTAGAGTGCGCGAGAGGATGAGCAGAAGATGAGGTGGCTAGAGAAGCCCAGAGCCCCAGTGTTCTTAGGCCTACAAAAGCGCTTCCAAGGAAGGGTGCTGGCTAGCAACAGCTTTCAGTGCTGGCACTTTTCATCTCGGAGCAATTGCTCGACGTTTGCAATTTCTCAGCTCCTGTCTACGAGACGGAAAGAGAAGGACCGTGACGTTTGGTGGCTAGAGAAGCGCAAAGCCCCAGTGTTGCTGCGCCTGTGAAAGCGCTTCCAAGGAAGGGTGCTGGCTAGCAACAGCTTTCAGTGCTGGCACTTTTCATCTCTGAGCAATTGCTCGACGTTTGCAATTTCTCACCTGAGCTCTCTTTAGAGTGCGCGAGAGGATGAGCAGAAGATGAGGTGGCTAGAGAAGCCCAGAGCCCCAGTGTTCTTAGGCCTACAAAAGCGCTTCCAAGGAAGGGTGCTGGCTAGCAACAGCTTTCAGTGCTGGCAGTTTTCATCTCTGAGCAATTGCTCGACGTTTGCAATTTCTCAGCTCGTGTCTACGAGACGGAAAGAGAAGGACCGTGACGTTTGGTGGGTAGAGAAGCGCAAAGCCCCAGTGTTACTGCGCCTGTGAAAGCGCTTCCAAGGAAGGGTGCTGGCTAGCAACAGCTTTCAGTGCTGGCACTTTTCATCTCTGAGCAATTGCTCGACGTTTGCAATTTCTCACCTGAGCTCTCTTTAGAGCGCGCGAGGATGAGCAGAAGATTAGGTGGCTAGAGAAGCCCAGAGCCCCAGTGTTCTAAGGGCTACAAAAGCGCTTCCAAGGAAGGGTGCTGGCTAGCAAGAGCTTTCAGTGCTGGCACTTTTCATCTCTGAGCAATTGCTCGACGTTTGCAATTTCTCAGCTCGTGTCTACGAGACGGAAAGAGAAGGACCGTGACATTTGGTGCGTATAGAAGCACAAACCCCCAGTGTTGCTGCGCCTGTGAAAGCGCTTCCAAGGAAGGGTGCTGGCTAGCAAGAGCTTTCAGTGCTGGCACTTTTCATCTCTGAGCAATTGCTCGACGTTTGCAATTTCTCACCTGAGCTCTCTTTAGAGTGCGCGAGAGGATGAGCAGAAGATGAGGTGGCTAGAGAAGCCCAGAGCCCCAGTGTTCTTAGGCCTACAAAAGCGCTTCCAAGGAAGGGTGCTGGCTAGCAACAGCTTTCAGTGCTGGCACTTTTCATCTCTGAGCAATTGCTCGACGTTTGCAATTTCTCAGCTCGTGTCTACCGACGGAAAGAGAAGGACCGTGACGTTTGGTGGCTAGAAAAGCGCAAAGCCCCAGTGTTGCTGCGCCTGTGAAAGCGCTTCCAAGGAAGGGTGCTGGCTAGCAAGAGCTTTCAGTGCTGGCACTTTTCATCTCTGAGCAATTGCTCGACGTTTGCAATTTCTCAGCTCGTGTCTACGAGACGGAAAGAGAAGGACCGTGACATTTGGTGCGTATAGAAGCGCAAAGCCCCAGTGTTGCTGCGCCTGTGAAAGCGGTTCCAAGGAAGGGTGCTGGCTAGCAACAGCTTTCAGTGCTGGCACTTTTCATCTCTGAGCAATTGCTCGACGTTTGTAATTTCTCACCTGAGCTCTCTTTAGAGTGCGCGAGAGGATGAGCAGAAGATGAGGTGGCTAGAGAAGCGCAGAGCCCCAGTGTTCTTAGGCCTACAAAAGCGCTTCCAAGGAAGGGTGCTGGCTAGCAACAGCTTTCAGTGCTGGCACTTTTCATCTCGGAGCAATTGCTCGACGTTTGCAATTTCTCAGCTCGTGTCTACAAGACGGAAAGAGAAGGACCGTGACGTTTGGTGGCTAGAGAAGCGCAAAGCCCCAGTGTTGCTGCGCCTGTGAAAGCGCTTCCAAGGAAGGGTGCTGGCTAGCAAGAACTTTCAGTGCTGGCACTTTTCCTCTCTGAGCAATTGCTCGACGTTTGTAATTTCTCACCTGAGCTCTCTTTAGAGTGCGCGAGAGGATGAGCAGAAGATGAGGTGGCTAGAGAAGCCCAGAGCCCCACTGTTCTTAGGCCTACAAAAGCGCTTCCAAGGAAGGGTGCTGGCTAGCAACAGCTTTCAGTGCTGGCACTTTTCATCTCGGAGCAATTGCTCGACGTTTGTAATTTCTCACCTGAGCTCTCTTTAGAGTGCGCGAGAGGATGAGCAGAAGATGAGGTGGCTAGAGAAGCCCAGAGCCCCACTATTCTAAGGGCTACAAAAGCGCTTCCAAGGAAGGGTGCTGGCTAGCAACAGCTTTCAGTGCTGGCACTTTTCATCTCTGAGCAATTGCTCGACGTTTGCAATTTCTCAGCTCGTGTCTACGAGACGGAAAGAGAAGGACCGTGACGTTTGGTGGCTAGAGAAGCGCAAAGCCCCAGTGTTGCTGCGCCTGTGAAAGCGCTTCCAAGGAAGGGTGCTGGCTAGCAACAGCTTTCAGTGCTGGCACTTTTCATCTCTGAGCAATTGCTCGACGTTTGCAATTTCTCACCTGAGCTCTCTTTAGAGTGCGCGAGAGGATGAGCAGAAGATGAGGTGGCTAGAGAAGCCCAGAGCCCCACTGTTCTTAGGCCTACAAAAGCGCTTCCAAGGAAGGGTGCTGGCTAGCAACAGCTTTCAGTGCTGGCACTTTTCATCTCTGAGCAATTGCTCGACGTTTGCAATTTCTCAGCTCGTGTCTACGAGACGGAAAGAGAAGGACCGTGACGTTTGGTGGCTAGAGAAGCGCAAAGCCCCAGTGTTGCTGCGCCTGTGAAAGCGCTTCCAAGGAAGGGTGCTGGCTAGCAACAGCTTTCAGTGCTGGCACTTTTCATCTCTGAGCAATTGCTCGACGTTTGCAATTTATCACCTGAGCTCTCTTTAGAGTGCGCGAGAGGATGAGCAGAAGATGAGGTGGCTAGAGAAGCCCAGAGCCCCAGTGTTCTTAGGCCTACAAAAGCGCTTCCAAGGAAGGGTGCTGGCTAGCAACAGCTTTCAGTGCTGGCACTTTTCATCTCTGAGCAATTGCTCGACGTTTGCAATTTCTCAGCTCGTGTCTACGAGACGGAAAGAGAAGGACCGTGACGTTTGGTGGGTAGAGAAGCGCAAAGCCCCAGTGTTACTGCGCCTGTGAAAGCGCTTCCAAGGAAGGGTGCTGGCTAGCAACAGCTTTCAGTGCTGGCACTTTTCATCTCTGAGCAATTGCTCGACGTTTGCAATTTCTCACCTGAGCTCTCTTTAGAGCGCGCGAGGATGAGCAGAAGATGAGGTGGCTAGAGAAGCCCAGAGCCCCAGTGTTCTTAGGTCTACTAAAGCGCTTCCAAGGAAGGGTGCTGGCTAGCAACAGCTTTCAGTGCTGGCACTTTTCATCTCTGAGCAATTGCTGGACGTTTGCAATTTCTCAGCTCGTGTCTAGGAGACGGAAAGAGAAGGACCGTGACATTTGGTGCGTATAGAAGCACAAACCCCCAGTGTTGCTGCGCCTGTGAAAGCGCTTCCAAGGAAGGGTGCTGGCTAGCAAGAGCTTTCAGTGCTGGCACTTTTCATCTCGGAGCAATTGCTCGACGTTTGCAATTTCTCACCTGAGCTCTCTTTAGAGTGCGCGAGAGGATGAGCAGAAGATGAGGTGGCTAGAGAAGCCCGGAGCCCCAGTGTTCTTAGGCCTACAAAAGCGCTTCCAAGGAAGGGTGCTGGCTAGCAAGAGCTTTCAGTGCTGGCACTTTTCATCTCTGAGCAATTGCTCGACGTTTGCAATTTCTCAGCTCGTGTCTACAAGACGGAAAGAGAAGGACCGTGACATTTGGTGCGTATAGAAGCGCAAAGGCCCAGTGTTACTGCGCCTGTGAAAGCGCTTCCAAGGAAGGGTGCTGGCTAGCAAGAGCTTTCAGTGCTGGCACTTTTCATCTCTGAGCAATTGCTCGACGTTTGCAATTTCTCACCTGAGCTCTCTTTAGAGTGCGCGAGAGGATGAGCAGAAGATGAGGTGGCTAGAGAAGCCCAGAGCCCCACTGTTCTTAGGCCTACAAAAACGCTTCCAAGGAAGGGTGCTGGCTAGCAACAGCTTTCAGTGCTGGCACTTTTCATCTCTGAGCAATTGCTCGACGTTTGCAATTTCTCAGCTCGTGTCTACCGACGGAAAGAGAAGGACCGTGACGTTTGGTGGGTAGAGAAGCGCAAAGCCCCAGTGTTGCTGCGCCTGTGAAAGCGCTTCCAAGGAAGGGTGCTGGCTAGCAACAGCTTTCAGTGCTGGCACTTTTCATCTCTGAGCAATTGCTGGACGTTTGCAATTTCTCACCTGAGCTCTCTTTAGAGTGCGCGAGAGGATGAGCAGAAGATGAGGTGGCTAGAGAAGCCCAGAGCCCCACTGTTCTTAGGCCTACAAAAGCGCTTCCAAGGAAGGGTGCTGGCTAGCAAGAGCTTTCAGTGCTGGCACTTTTCATCTCTGAGCAATTGCTCGACGTTTGCAATTTCTCATTTCGTGTCTACGAGACGGAAAGAGAAGGACCGTGACGTTTGGTGGCTAGAGAAGCGCAAAGCCCCAGTGTTACTGCGCCTGTGAAAGCGCTTCCAAGGAAGGGTGCTGGCTAGCAACAGCTTTCAGTGCTGGCACTTTTCATCTCTGAGCAATTGCTGGACGTTTGCAATTTCTCACCTGAGCTCTCTTTAGAGTGCGCGAGAGGATGAGCAGAAGATGAGGTGGCTAGAGAAGCCCAGAGCCCCAGTGTTCTTAGGCGTACAAAAGCGCTTCCAAGGAAGGGTGCTGGCTAGCAAGAGCTTTCAGTGCTGGCACTTTTCATCTCTGAGCAATTGCTCGACGTTTGCAATTTCTCAGCTCGTGTCTACGAGACGGAAAGAGAAGGACCGTGACGTTTGGTGGCTAGAGAAGCGCAAAGCCCCAGTGTTGCTGCGCCTGTGAAAGCGCTTCCAAGGAAGGGTGCTGGCTAGCAACAGCTTTCAGTGCTGGCACTTTTCATCTCTGAGCAATTGCTCGACGTTTGCAGTTTCTCACCTGAGCTCTCTTTAGAGTGCGCGAGAGGATGAGCAGAAGATGAGGTGGCTAGAGAAGCCCGGAGCCCCAGTGTTCTTAGGCCTACAAAAGCGCTTCCAAGGAAGGGTGCTGGCTAGCAACAGCTTTCAGTGCTGGCACTTTTCATCTCGGAGCAATTGCTCGACGTTTGCAATTTCTCAGCTCGTGTCTACAAGACGGAAAGAGAATGACCGTGACTTTTGGTGCGTAGAGAAGCGCAAAGCCCCAGTGTTGCTGCGCCTGTGAAAGCGCTTCCAAGGAAGGGTGCTGGCTAGCAAGAACTTTCAGTGCTGGCACTTTTCCTCTCTGAGCAATTGCTCGACGTTTGTAATTTCTCACCTGAGCTCTCTTTAGATTGCGCGAGAGGATGAGCAGAAGATGAGGTGGCTAGAGAAGCCCAGAGCCCCACTGTTCTTAGGCCTACAAAAGCGCTTCCAAGGAAGGGTGCTGGCTAGCAACAGCTTTCAGTGCTGGCACTTTTCATCTCGGAGCAATTGCTCGATGTTTGCAATTTCTCACCTGAGCTCTCTTTAGAGTGCGCGAGAGGATGAGCAGAAGATGAGGTGGCTAGAGAAGTCCAGAGCCCCAGTGTTCTTAGGCCTACAAAAGCGCTTCCAAGGAAGGGTGCTGGCTAGCAAGAGCTTTCAGTGCTGGCACTTTTCATCTCTGAGCAATTGCTCGACGTTTGCAATTTCTCAGCTCGTGTCTACGAGACGGAAAGAGAAGGACCGTGACGTTTGGTGCGTATAGAAGCGCAAAGCCCCAGTGTTGCTGCGCCTGTGAAAGCGCTTCCAAGGAAGGGTGCTGGCTAGCAACAGCTTTCAGTGCTGGCACTTTTCATCTCTGAGCAATTGCTCGACGTTTGTAATTTCTCACCTGAGCTCTCTTTAGAGTGCGCGAGAGGATGAGCAGAAGATGAGGTGGCTAGAGAAGCCCAGAGCCCCACTATTCTAAGGGCTACAAAAGCGCTTCCAAGGAAGGGTGCTGGCTAGCAACAGCTTTCAGTGCTGGCACTTTTCATCTCTGAGCAATTGCTCGACGTTTGCAATTTCTCAGCTCGTGTCTACGAGACGGAAAGAGAAGGACCGTGACGTTTGGTGGGTAGAGAAGCGCAAAGCCCCAGTGTTGCTGCGCCTGTGAAAGCGCTTCCAAGGAAGGGTGCTGGCTAGCAACAGCTTTCAGTGCTGGCACTTTTCATCTCTGAGCAATTGCTGGACGTTTGCAATTTCTCACCTGAGCTCTCTTTAGAGTGCGCGAGAGGATGAGCAGAAGAGTAGGTGGCTAGAGAAGCCCAGAGCCCCAGTGTTCTTAGGCCTACAAAAGCGCTTCCAAGGAAGGGTGCTGGCTAGCAACAGCTTTCAGTGCTGGCACTTTTCATCTCTGAGCAATTGCTCGACGTTTGCAATTTCTCAGCTCGTGTCTACGAGACGGAAAGAGAAGGACCGTGACGTTTGGTGGCTAGAGAAGCGCAAAGCCCCAGTGTTGCTGCGCCTGTGAAAGCGCTTCCAAGGAAGGGTGCTGGCTAGCAACAGCTTTCAGTGCTGGCACTTTTCATCTCTGAGCAATTGCTCGACGTTTGCAATTTATCACCTGAGCTCTCTTTAGAGTGCGCGAGAGGATGAGCAGAAGATGAGGTGGCTAGAGAAGCGCAGAGCCCCAGTGTTCTTAGGCCTACAAAAGCGCTTCCAAGGAAGGGTGCTGGCTAGCAACAGCTTTCAGTGCTGGCACTTTTCATCTCGGAGCAATTGCTCGACGTTTGCAATTTCTCAGCTCGTGTCTACGAGACGGAAAGAGAAGGACCGTGACGTTTGGTGGGTAGAGAAGCGCAAAGCCCCAGTGTTACTGCGCCTGTGAAAGCGCTTCCAAGGAAGGGTGCTGGCTAGCAAGAGCTTTCAGTGCTGGCACTTTTCATCTCTGAGCAATTGCTCGACGTTTGCAATTTCTCACCTGAGCTCTCTTTAGAGCGCGAGAGGATGAGCAGAAGATGAGGTGGCTAGAGAAGCCCGGAGCCCCAGTGTTCTTAGGCCTACAAAAGCGCTTCCAAGGAAGGGTGCTGGCTAGCAACAGCTTTCAGTGCTGGCACTTTTCATCTCTGAGCAATTGCTCGACGTTTGCAATTTCTCAGCTCGTGTCTACAAGACGGAAAGAGAAGGACCGTGACATTTGGTGCGTATAGAAGCGCAAAGGCCCAGTGTTACTGCGCCTGTGAAAGCGCTTCCAAGGAAGGGTGCTGGCTAGCAAGAGCTTTCAGTGCTGGCACTTTTCATCTCTGAGCAATTGCTCGACGTTTGCAATTTCTCACCTGAGCTCTCTTTAGAGTGCGCGAGAGGATGAGCAGAAGATGAGGTGGCTAGAGAAGCCCAGAGCCCCACTGTTCTTAGGCCTACAAAAGCGCTTCCAAGGAAGGGTGCTGGCTAGCAAGAGCTTTCAGTGCTGGCACTTTTCATCTCTGAGCAATTGCTCGACGTTTGCAATTTCTCAACTCGTGTCTACCGACGGAAAGAGAAGGACCGTGACGTTTGGTGGGTAGAGAAGCGCAAAGCCCCAGTGTTGCTGCGCCTGTGAAAGCGCTTCCAAGGAAGGGTGCTGGCTAGCAACAGCTTTCAGTGCTGGCACTTTTCATCTCTGAGCAATTGCTGGACGTTTGCAATTTCTCACCTGAGCTCTCTTTAGAGTGCGCGAGAGGATGAGCAGAAGATGAGGTGGCTAGAGAAGCCCAGAGCCCCAGTGTTCTAAGGGCTACAAAAGCGCTTCCAAGGAAGGGTGCTGGCTAGCAAGAGCTTTCAGTGCTGGCACTTTTCATCTCGGAGCAATTGCTCGACGTTTGCAATTTCTCATTTCGTGTCTACGAGACGGAAAGAGAAGGACCGTGACGTTTGGTGGGTAGAGAAGCACAAAGCCCCAGTGTTACTGCGCCTGTGAAAGCGCTTCCAAGGAAGGGTGCTGGCTAGCAACAGCTTTCAGTGCTGGCACTTTTCATCTCTGAGCAATTGCTGGACGTTTGCAATTTCTCACCTGAGCTCTCTTTAGAGTGCGCGAGAGGATGAGCAGAAGATGAGGTGGCTAGAGAAGCCCAGAGCCCCAGTGTTCTTAGGCCTACAAAAGCGCTTCCAAGGAAGGGTGCTGGCTAGCAAGAGCTTTCAGTGCTGGCACTTTTCATCTCGGAGCAATTGCTCGACGTTTGCAATTTCTCAGCTCGTGTCTACGAGACGGAAAGAGAAGGACCGTGACGTTTGGTGGGTAGAGAAGCGCAAAGCCCCAGTGTTGCTGCGCCTGTGAAAGCGCTTCCAAGGAAGGGTGCTGGCTAGCAACAGCTTTCAGTGCTGGCACTTTTCATCTCTGAGCAATTGCTCGACGTTTGCAATTTCTCACCTGAGCTCTCTTTAGAGTGCGCGAGAGGATGAGCAGAAGATGAGGTGGCTAGAGAAGCCCAGAGCCCCAGTGTTCTTAGGCCTACAAAAGCGCTTCCAAGGAAGGGTGCTGGCTAGCAACAGCTTTCAGTGCTGGCACTTTTCATCTCTGAGCAATTGCTCGACGTTTGCAATTTCTCAGCTCGTGTCTACGAGACGGAAAGAGAAGGACCGTGACGTTTGGTGCGTAGAGAAGCGCAAAGCCCCAGTGTTGCTGCGCCTGTGAAAGCGCTTCCAAGGAAGGGTGCTGGCTAGCAAGAGCTTTCAGTGCTGGCACTTTTCATCTCTGAGCAATTGCTCGACGTTTGCAATTTCTCACCTGAGCTCTCTTTAGAGCGCGCGAGGATGAGCAGAAGATGAGGTGGCTAGAGAAGCCCAGAGCCCCACTGTTCTTAGGCCTACAAAAGCGCTTCCAAGGAAGGGTGCTGGCTAGCAACAGCTTTCAGTGCTGGCACTTTTCATCTCTGAGCAATTGCTCGACGTTTGCAATTTCTCAGCTCGTGTCTACAAGACGGAAAGAGAATGACCGTGACATTTGGTGCGTAGAGAAGCGCAAAGCCCCAGTGTTGCTGCGCCTGTGAAAGCGCTTCCAAGGAAGGGTGCTGGCTAGCAACAGCTTTCAGTGCTGGCACTTTTCATCTCTGAGCAATTGCTCGACGTTTGTAATTTCTCACCTGAGCTCTCTTTAGAGTGCGCGAGAGGATGAGCAGAAGATGAGGTGGCTAGAGAAGCCCAGAGCCCCAGTGTTCTAAGGGCTACAAAAGCGCTTCCAAGGAAGGGTGCTGGCTAGCAAGAGCTTTCAGTGCTGGCACTTTTCATCTCTGAGCAATTGCTCGACGTTTGCAATTTCTCACCTGAGCTCTCTTTAGAGTGCGCGAGAGGATGAGCAGAAGATGAGGTGGCTAGAGAAGTCCAGAGCCCCAGTGTTCTTAGGCCTACAAAAGCGCTTCCAAGGAAGGGTGCTGGCTAGCAACAGCTTTCAGTGCTGGCACTTTTCACCTCGGAGCAATTGCTCGACGTTTGCAATTTCTCAGCTCGTGTCTACAAGACGGAAAGAGAAGGACCGTGACATTTGGTGCGTAGAGAAGCGCAAAGCCCCAGTGTTGCTGCGCCTGTGAAAGCGCTTCCAAGGAAGGGTGCTGGCTAGCAACAGCTTTCAGTGCTGGCACTTTTCATCTCTGAGCAATTGCTCTACGTTTGTAATTTCTCACCTGAGCTCTCTTTAGAGTGCGCGAGAGGATGAGCAGAAGATGAGGTGGCTAGAGAAGCCCAGAGCCCCAGTGTTCTTAGGCCTACAAAAGCGCTTCCAAGGAAGGGTGCTGGCTAGCAACAGCTTTCAGTGCTGGCACTTTTCATCTCTGAGCAATTGCTCGACGTTTGCAATTTCTCAGCTCGTGTCTAGGAGACGGAAAGAGAAGGACCGTGACTTTTGGTGGCTAGAGAAGCGCAAAGCCCCAGTGTTGCTGCACCTGTGAAAGCGCTTCCAAGAAAGGGTGCTGGCTAGCAACAGCTTTCAGTGCTGGCACTTTTCATCTCTGAGCAATTGCTCGACGTTTGCAATTTCTCAGCTCGTGTCTACCGACGGAAAGAGAAGGACCGTGGCGTTTGGTGGCTAGAGAAGCGCAAAGCCCCAGTGTTGCTGCGCCTGTGAAAGCGCTTCCAAGGAAGGGTGCTGGCTAGCAACAGCTTTCAGTGCTGGCACTTTTCATCTCTGAGCAATTGCTCGACGTTTGCAATTTCTCACCTGAGCTCTCTTTAGAGTGCGCGAGAGGATGAGCAGAAGATGAGGTGGCTAGAGAAGCCCAGAGCCCCACTATTCTAAGGGCTACAAAAGCGCTTCCAAGGAAGGGGGCTGGCTAGCAACAGCTTTCAGTGCTGGCACTTTTCATCTCTGAGCAATTGCTCGACGTTTGCAATTTCTCAGCTCGTGTCTACGAGACGGAAAGAGAAGGACCGTGACGTTTGGTGGCTAGAGAAGCGCAAAGCCCCAGTGTTGCTGCGCCTGTGAAAGCGCTTCCAAGGAAGGGTGCTGGCTAGCAAGAGCTTTCAGTGCTGGCACTTTTCATCTCTGAGCAATTGCTCGACGTTTGCAATTTCTCACCTGAGCTCTCTTTAGAGTGCGCGAGAGGATGAGCAGAAGATGAGGTGGCTAGAGAAGCCCAGAGCCCCAGTGTTCTTAGGCCTACAAAAGCGCTTCCAAGGAAGGGTGCTGGCTAGCAACAGCTTTCAGTGCTGGCACTTTTCATCTCTGAGCAATTGCTCGACGTTTGCAATTTCTCAGCTCGTGTCTACGAGACGGAAAGAGAAGGACCGTGACGTTTGGTGGCTAGAGAAGCGCAAAGCCCCAGTGTTACTGCGCCTGTGAAAGCGCTTCCAAGGAAGGGTGCTGGCTAGCAACAGCTTTCAGTGCTGGCACTTTTCATCTCTGAGCAATTGCTCGACGTTTGCAATTTCTCACCTGAGCTCTCTTTAGAGCGCGCGAGGATGAGCAGAAGATTAGGTGGCTAGAGAAGCCCAGAGCCCCAGTGTTCTTAGGTCTACTAAAGCGCTTCCAAGGAAGGGTGCTGGCTAGCAACAGCTTTCAGTGCTGGCACTTTTCATCTCTGAGCAATTGCTCGACGTTTGCAATTTCTCAGCTCGTGTCTACGAGACGGAAAGAGAAGGACCGTGACATTTGGTGCGTATAGAAGCACAAACCCCCAGTGTTGCTGCGCCTGTGAAAGCGCTTCCAAGGAAGGGTGCTGGCTAGCAACAGCTTTCAGTGCTGGCACTTTTCATCTCTGAGCAATTGCTCGACGTTTGCAATTTCTCAGCTCGTGTCTACGAGACGGAAAGAGAAGGACCGTGACGTTTGGTGGCTAGAGAAGCGCAAAGCCCCAGTGTTGCTGCGCCTGTGAAAGCGCTTCCAAGGAAGGGTGCTGGCTAGCAAGAGCTTTCAGTGCTGGCACTTTTCATCTCGGAGCAATTGCTCAACGTTTGCAATTTCTCAGCTCGTATCTACGAGACGGAAAGAGAAGGACCGTGACATTTGGTGCGTATAGAAGCGCAAAGCCCCAGTGTTGCTGCGCCTGTGAAAGCGCTTCCAAGGAAGGGTGCTGGCTAGCAACAGCTTTCAGTGCTGGCACTTTTCATCTCTGAGCAATTGCTCGACGTTTGCAATTTCTCACCTGAGCTCTCTTTAGAGTGCGCGAGAGGATGAGCAGAAGATGAGGTGGCTAGAGAAGCCCGGAGCCCCAGTGTTCTTAGGCCTACAAAAGCGCTTCCAAGGAAGGGTGCTGGCTAGCAACAGCTTTCAGTGCTGGCACTTTTCATCTCGGAGCAATTGCTCGACGTTTGCAATTTCTCATTTCGTGTCTACGAGACGGAAAGAGAAGGACCGTGACGTTTGGTGGGTAGAGAAGCACAAAGCCCCAGTGTTACTGCGCCTGTGAAAGCGCTTCCAAGGAAGGGTGCTGGCTAGCAACAGCTTTCAGTGCTGGCACTTTTCATCTCTGAGCAATTGCTGGACGTTTGCAATTTCTCACCTGAGCTCTCTTTAGAGTGCGCGAGAGGATGAGCAGAAGATGAGGTGGCTAGAGAAGCCCAGAGCCCCAGTGTTCTTAGGCCTACAAAAGCGCTTCCAAGGAAGGGTGCTGGCTAGCAACAGCTTTCAGTGCTGGCACTTTTCATCTCGGAGCAATTGCTCGACGTTTGCAATTTCTCAGCTCGTGTCTACGAGACGGAAAGAGAAGGACCGTGACGTTTCGTGGGTAGAGAAGCGCAAAGCCCCAGTGTTGCTGCGCCTGTGAAAGCGGTTCCAAGGAAGGGTGCTGGCTAGCAACAGCTTTCAGTGCTGGCACTTTTCATCTCTGAGCAATTGCTCGACGTTTGCAATTTCTCACCTGAGCTCTCTTTAGAGTGCGCGAGAGGATGAGCAGAAGATGAGGTGGCTAGAGAAGCCCAGAGCCCCAGTGTTCTTAGGCCTACAAAAGCGCTTCCAAGGAAGGGTGCTGGCTAGCAAGAGCTTTCAGTGCTGGCACTTTTCATCTCTGAGCAATTGCTCGACATTTGCAATTTCTCAGCTCGTGTCTACGAGACGGAAAGAGAAGGACCGTGACGTTTGGTGGCTAGAGAAGCGCAAAGCCCCAGTGTTGCTGCGCCTGTGAAAGCGCTTCCAAGGAAGGGTGCTGGCTAGCAAGAGCTTTCAGTGCTGGCACTTTTCATCTCTGAGCAATTGCTCGACGTTTGCAATTTCTCACCTGAGCTCTCTTTAGAGCGCGCGAGGATGAGCAGAAGATGAGGTGGCTAGAGAAGCCCAGAGCCCCACTGTTCTTAGGCCTACAAAAGCGCTTCCAAGGAAGGGTGCTGGCTAGCAACAGCTTTCAGTGCTGGCACTTTTCATCTCTGAGCAATTGCTCGACGTTTGCAATTTCTCAGCTCGTGTCTACAAGACGGAAAGAGAATGACCGTGACATTTGGTGCGTAGAGAAGCGCAAAGCCCCAGTGTTGCTGCGCCTGTGAAAGCGCTTCCAAGGAAGGGTGCTGGCTAGCAACAGCTTTCAGTGCTGGCACTTTTCATCTCTGAGCAATTGCTCGACGTTTGTAATTTCTCACCTGAGCTCTCTTTAGAGTGCGCGAGAGGATGAGCAGAAGATGAGGTGGCTAGAGAAGCCCAGAGCCCCAGTGTTCTAAGGGCTACAAAAGCGCTTCCAAGGAAGGGTGCTGGCTAGCAAGAGCTTTCAGTGCTGGCACTTTTCATCTCTGAGCAATTGCTCGACGTTTGCAATTTCTCACCTGAGCTCTCTTTAGAGTGCGCGAGAGGATGAGCAGAAGATGAGGTGGCTAGAGAAGTCCAGAGCCCCAGTGTTCTTAGGCCTACAAAAGCGCTTCCAAGGAAGGGTGCTGGCTAGCAACAGCTTTCAGTGCTGGCACTTTTCACCTCGGAGCAATTGCTCGACGTTTGCAATTTCTCAGCTCGTGTCTACAAGACGGAAAGAGAAGGACCGTGACATTTGGTGCGTAGAGAAGCGCAAAGCCCCAGTGTTGCTGCGCCTGTGAAAGCGCTTCCAAGGAAGGGTGCTGGCTAGCAACAGCTTTCAGTGCTGGCACTTTTCATCTCTGAGCAATTGCTCTACGTTTGTAATTTCTCACCTGAGCTCTCTTTAGAGTGCGCGAGAGGATGAGCAGAAGATGAGGTGGCTAGAGAAGCCCAGAGCCCCAGTGTTCTTAGGCCTACAAAAGCGCTTCCAAGGAAGGGTGCTGGCTAGCAAGAGCTTTCAGTGCTGGCACTTTTCATCTCTGAGCAATTGCTCGACGTTTGCAATTTCTCAGCTCGTGTCTAGGAGACGGAAAGAGAAGGACCGTGACTTTTGGTGGCTAGAGAAGCGCAAAGCCCCAGTGTTGCTGCACCTGTGAAAGCGCTTCCAAGAAAGGGTGCTGGCTAGCAACAGCTTTCAGTGCTGGCACTTTTCATCTCTGAGCAATTGCTCGACGTTTGCAATTTCTCAGCTCGTGTCTACCGACGGAAAGAGAAGGACCGTGGCGTTTGGTGGCTAGAGAAGCGCAAAGCCCCAGTGTTGCTGCGCCTGTGAAAGCGCTTCCAAGGAAGGGTGCTGGCTAGCAACAGCTTTCAGTGCTGGCACTTTTCATCTCTGAGCAATTGCTCGACGTTTGCAATTTCTCACCTGAGCTCTCTTTAGAGTGCGCGAGAGGATGAGCAGAAGATGAGGTGGCTAGAGAAGCCCAGAGCCCCACTATTCTAAGGGCTACAAAAGCGCTTCCAAGGAAGGGGGCTGGCTAGCAACAGCTTTCAGTGCTGGCACTTTTCATCTCTGAGCAATTGCTCGACGTTTGCAATTTCTCAGCTCGTGTCTACGAGACGGAAAGAGAAGGACCGTGACGTTTGGTGGCTAGAGAAGCGCAAAGCCCCAGTGTTGCTGCGCCTGTGAAAGCGCTTCCAAGGAAGGGTGCTGGCTAGCAAGAGCTTTCAGTGCTGGCACTTTTCATCTCTGAGCAATTGCTCGACGTTTGCAATTTCTCACCTGAGCTCTCTTTAGAGTGCGCGAGAGGATGAGCAGAAGATGAGGTGGCTAGAGAAGCCCAGAGCCCCAGTGTTCTTAGGCCTACAAAAGCGCTTCCAAGGAAGGGTGCTGGCTAGCAACAGCTTTCAGTGCTGGCACTTTTCATCTCTGAGCAATTGCTCGACGTTTGCAATTTCTCAGCTCGTGTCTACGAGACGGAAAGAGAAGGACCGTGACGTTTGGTGGCTAGAGAAGCGCAAAGCCCCAGTGTTACTGCGCCTGTGAAAGCGCTTCCAAGGAAGGGTGCTGGCTAGCAACAGCTTTCAGTGCTGGCACTTTTCATCTCTGAGCAATTGCTCGACGTTTGCAATTTCTCACCTGAGCTCTCTTTAGAGCGCGCGAGGATGAGCAGAAGATTAGGTGGCTAGAGAAGCCCAGAGCCCCAGTGTTCTTAGGTCTACTAAAGCGCTTCCAAGGAAGGGTGCTGGCTAGCAAGAGCTTTCAGTGCTGGCACTTTTCATCTCTGAGCAATTGCTCGACGTTTGCAATTTCTCAGCTCGTGTCTACGAGACGGAAAGAGAAGGACCGTGACATTTGGTGCGTATAGAAGCACAAACCCCCAGTGTTGCTGCGCCTGTGAAAGCGCTTCCAAGGAAGGGTGCTGGCTAGCAACAGCTTTCAGTGCTGGCACTTTTCATCTCTGAGCAATTGCTCGACGTTTGCAATTTCTCAGCTCGTGTCTACGAGACGGAAAGAGAAGGACCGTGACGTTTGGTGGCTAGAGAAGCGCAAAGCCCCAGTGTTGCTGCGCCTGTGAAAGCGCTTCCAAGGAAGGGTGCTGGCTAGCAAGAGCTTTCAGTGCTGGCACTTTTCATCTCGGAGCAATTGCTCAACGTTTGCAATTTCTCAGCTCGTATCTACGAGACGGAAAGAGAAGGACCGTGACATTTGGTGCGTATAGAAGCGCAAAGCCCCAGTGTTGCTGCGCCTGTGAAAGCGCTTCCAAGGAAGGGTGCTGGCTAGCAACAGCTTTCAGTGCTGGCACTTTTCATCTCTGAGCAATTGCTCGACGTTTGCAATTTCTCACCTGAGCTCTCTTTAGAGTGCGCGAGAGGATGAGCAGAAGATGAGGTGGCTAGAGAAGCCCGGAGCCCCAGTGTTCTTAGGCCTACAAAAGCGCTTCCAAGGAAGGGTGCTGGCTAGCAACAGCTTTCAGTGCTGGCACTTTTCATCTCGGAGCAATTGCTCGACGTTTGCAATTTCTCAGCTCGTGTCTACAAGACGGAAAGAGAAGGACCGTGACATTTGGTGCGTATAGAAGCGCAAAGCCCCAGTGTTACTGCGCCTGTGAAAGCGCTTCCAAGGAAGGGTGCTGGCTAGCAAGAGCTATCAGTGCTGGCACTTTTCATCTCTGAGCAATTGCTCGACGTTTGCAATTTCTCACCTGAGCTCTCTTTAGAGTGCGCGAGAGGATGAGCAGAAGATGAGGTGGCTAGAGAAGCCCAGAGCCCCAGTGTTCTTAGGCCTACAAAAACGCTTCCAAGGAAGGGTGCTGGCTAGCAAGAGCTTTCAGTGCTGGCACTTTTCATCTCTGAGCAATTGCTCGACGTTTGCAATTTCTCAGCTCGTGTCTACCGACGGAAAGAGAAGGACCGTGACGTTTGGTGGCTAGAGAAGCGCAAAGCCCCAGTGTTGCTGCGCCTGTGAAAGCGCTTCCAAGGAAGGGTGCTGGCTAGCAAGAGCTTTCAGTGCTGGCACTTTTCATCTCTGAGCAATTGCTGGACGTTTGCAATTTCTCACCTGAGCTCTCTTTAGAGTGCGCGAGAGGATGAGCAGAAGATGAGGTGGCTAGAGAAGCCCAGAGCCCCAGTGTTCTTAGGCCTACAAAAGCGCTTCCAAGGAAGGGTGCTGGCTAGCAAGAGCTTTCAGTGCTGGCACTTTTCATCTCTGAGCAATTGCTCGACGTTTGCAATTTCTCATTTCGTGTCTACGAGACGGAAAGAGAAGGACCGTGACGTTTGGTGGCTAGAGAAGCACAAAGCCCCAGTGTTACTGCGCCTGTGAAAGCGCTTCCAAGGAAGGGTGCTGGCTAGCAACAGCTTTCAGTGCTGGCACTTTTCATCTCTGAGCAATTGCTCTACGTTTGTAATTTCTCACCTGAGCTCTCTTTAGAGTGCGCGAGAGGATGAGCAGAAGATGAGGTGGCTAGAGAAGCCCAGAGCCCCAGTGTTCTTAGGCCTACAAAAGCGCTTCCAAGGAAGGGTGCTGGCTAGCAACAGCTTTCAGTGCTGGCACTTTTCATCTCTGAGCAATTGCTCGACGTTTGCAATTTCTCAGCTCGTGTCTACGAGACGGAAAGAGAAGGACCGTGACGTTTGGTGGGTAGAGAAGCGCAAAGCCCCAGTGTTGCTGCGCCTGTGAAAGCGCTTCCAAGGAAGGGTGCTGGCTAGCAACAGCTTTCAGTGCTGGCACTTTTCATCTCTGAGCAATTGCTGGACGTTTGCAATTTCTCACTTGAGCTCTCTTTAGAGTGCGCGAGAGGATGAGCAGAAGATGAGGTGGCTAGAGAAGCCCAGAGCCCCACTGTTCTTAGGCCTACAAAAGCGCTTCCAAGGAAGGGTGCTGGCTAGCAACAGCTTTCAGTGCTGGCACTTT
Source organism: Sarcoramphus papa (assembly GCA_037962945.1). Classification (NCBI taxonomy): domain Eukaryota; kingdom Metazoa; phylum Chordata; class Aves; order Accipitriformes; family Cathartidae; genus Sarcoramphus; species Sarcoramphus papa. The sequence continues at coordinate 235,397 of JBBMRM010000060.1, read as the reverse complement.
TCATCTCGGAGCAATTGCTCGACGTTTGCAATTTCTCAGCTCGTGTCTACGAGACGGAAAGAGAAGGACCGTGACGTTTGGTGGCTAGAGAAGCGCAAAGCCCCAGTGTTGCTGCGCCTGTGAAAGCGCTTCCAAGGAAGGGTGCTGGCTAGCAAGAGCTTTCAGTGCTGGCACTTTTCATCTCTGAGCAATTGCTCGACGTTTGCAATTTCTCCCCTGAGCTCTCTTTAGAGTGCGCGCGAGGATGAGCAGAAGATGAGGTGGCTAGAGAAGCCCAGAGCCCCAGTGTTCTAAGGGCTACAAAAGCGCTTCCAAGGAAGGGTGCTGGCTAGCAAGAGCTTTCATTGCTGGCACTTTTCATCTCTGAGCAATTGCTCGACGTTTGCAATTTCTCACCTGAGCTCTCTTTAGAGTGCGCGAGAGGATGAGCAGAAGAGTATGTGGCTAGAGAAGCCCAGAGCCCCAGTGTTCTTAGGCCTACAAAAGCGCTTCCAAGGAAGGGTGCTGGCTAGCAACAGCTTTCAGTGCTGGCACTTTTCATCTCTGAGCAATTGCTCGACGTTTGCAATTTCTCAGCTCGTGTCTACAAGACGGAAAGAGAAGGACCGTGACATTTGGTGCGTATAGAAGCGCAAAGCCCCAGTGTTGCTGCGCCTGTGAAAGCGCTTCCAAGGAAGGGTGCTGGCTAGCAACAGCTTTCAGTGCTGGCACTTTTCATCTCTGAGCAATTGCTCGACGTTTGTAATTTCTCACCTGAGCTCTCTTTTAGTGCGCGAGAGGATGAGCAGAAGATGAGGTGGCTAGAGAAGCCCAGAGCCCCAGTGTTCTTAGGCCTACAAAAGCACTTCCAAGGAAGGGTGCTGGCTAGCAACAGCTTTCAGTGCTGGCACTTTTCATCTCTGAGCAATTGCTCGACGTTTGCAATTTCTCAGCTCGTGTCTAGGAGACGGAAAGAGAAGGACCGTGACTTTTGGTGGCTAGAGAAGCGCAAAGCCCCAGTGTTGCTGCACCTGTGAAAGCGCTTCCAAGGAAGGGTGCTGGCTAGCAACAGCTTTCAGTGCTGGCACTTTTCATCTCTGAGCAATTGCTCGACGTTTGCAATTTCTCAGCTCATGTCTACAAGACGGAAAGAGAAGGACCGTGGCGTTTGGTGGCTAGAGAAGCGCAAAGCCCCAGTGTTGCTGCGCCTGTGAAAGCGCTTCCAAGGAAGGGTGCTGGCTAGCAACAGCTTTCAGTGCTGGCACTTTTCATCTCTGAGCAATTGCTGGACGTTTGCAATTTCTCACCTGAGCTCTCTTTAGAGTGCGCGAGAGGATGAGCAGAAGAGTAGGTGGCTAGAGAAGCCCAGAGCCCCAGTGTTCTTAGGCCTACAAAAGCGCTTCCAAGGAAGGGTGCTGGCTAGCAACAGCTTTCAGTGCTGGCACTTTTCATCTCTGAGCAATTGCTCGACGTTTGCAATTTCTCAGCTCGTGTCTACGAGACGGAAAGAGAAGGACCGTGACGTTTGGTGGCTAGAGAAGCGCAAAGCCCCAGTGTTACTGCGCCTGTGAAAGCGCTTCCAAGGAAGGGTGCTGGCTAGCAACAGCTTTCAGTGCTGGCACTTTTCATCTCTGAGCAATTGCTCGACGTTTGCAATTTCTCACCTGAGCTCTCTTTAGAGTGCGCGAGAGGATGAGCAGAAGATGAGGTGGCTAGAGAAGCCCAGAGCCCCACTGTTCTTAGGCCTACAAAAGCGCTTCCAAGGAAGGGTGCTGGCTAGCAACAGCTTTCAGTGCTGGCACTTTTCATCTCGGAGCAATTGCTGGACGTTTGCAATTTCTCAGCTCGTGTCTACGAGACGGAAAGAGAAGGACCGTGACGTTTGGTGGCTAGAGAAGCGCAAAGCCCCAGTGTTGCTGCGCCTGTGAAAGCGCTTCCAAGGAAGGGTGCTGGCTAGCAAGAGCTTTCAGTGCTGGCACTTTTCATCTCTGAGCAATTGCTCGACGTTTGCAATTTCTCACCTGAGCTCTCTTTAGAGTGCGCGAGAGGATGAGCAGAAGATGAGGTGGCTAGAGAAGCCCAGAGCCCCAGTGTTCTTAGGCCTACAAAAGCGCTTCCAAGGAAGGGTGCTGGCTAGCAACAGCTTTCAGTGCTGGCACTTTTCATCTCTGAGCAATTGCTCGACGTTTGCAATTTCTCAGCTCGTGTCTACAAGACGGAAAGAGAAGGACCGTGACGTTTGGTGGCTAGAGAAGCGCAAAGCCCCAGTGTTGCTGCGCCTGTGAAAGCGCTTCCAAGGAAGGGTGCTGGCTAGCAACAGCTTTCAGTGCTGGCACTTTTCATCTCTGAGCAATTGCTGGACGTTTGCAATTTCTCACCTGAGCTCTCTTTAGAGTGCGCGAGAGGATGAGCAGAGGATGAGGTGGCTAGAGAAGCCCAGAGCCCCAGTGTTCTTAGGCCTACAAAAGCGCTTCCAAGGAAGGGTGCTGGCTAGCAACAGCTTTCAGTGCTGGCACTTTTCATCTCGGAGCAATTGCTCGACGTTTGCAATTTCTCAGCTCGTGTCTACGAGACGGAAAGAGAAGGACCGTGACGTTTGGTGCGTAGAGAAGCGCAAAGCCCCAGTGTTGCTGCGCCTGTGAAAGCGCTTCCAAGGAAGGGTGCTGGCTAGCAACAGCTTTCAGTGCTGGCACTTTTCATCTCTGAGCAATTGCTCGACGTTTGCAATTTCTCACCTGAGCTCTCTTCAGAGTGCGCGAGAGGATGAGCAGAAGATTAGGTGGCTAGAGAAGCCCAGAGCCCCAGTGTGCTTAGGCCTACAAAAGCACTTCCAAGGAAGGGTGCTGGCTAGCAACAGCTTTCAGTGCTGGCACTTTTCATCTCTGAGCAATTGCTCGACATTTGTAATTTCTCACCTGAGCTCTCTTTAGAGTGCGCGAGAGGATGAGCAGAAGATGAGGTGGCTAGAGAAGCCCGGAGCCCCAGTGTTCTTAGGCCTACAAAAGCGCTTCCAAGGAAGGGTGCTGGCTAGCAACAGCTTTCAGTGCTGGCACTTTTCATCTCTGAGCAATTGCTCGACGTTTGCAATTTCTCACCTGAGCTCTCTTTAGAGCGCGCGAGGATGAGCAGAAGATGAGGTGGCTAGAGAAGCCCAGAGCCCCAGTGTTCTTAGGCCTACAAAAGCGCTTCCAAGGAAGGGTGCTGGCTAGCAACAGCTTTCAGTGCTGGCACTTTTCATCTCGGAGCAATTGCTCGACGTTTGCAATTTCTCAGCTCGTGTCTACAAGACGGATAGAGAATGACCGTGACTTTTGGTGCGTAGAGAAGCGCAAAGCCCCAGTGTTGCTGCGCCTGTGAAAGCGCTTCCAAGGAAGGGTGCTGGCTAGCAAGAACTTTCAGTGCTGGCACTTTTCCTCTCTGAGCAATTGCTCGACGTTTGTAATTTCTCACCTGAGCTCTCTTTAGAGTGCGCGAGAGGATGAGCAGAAGATGAGGTGGCTAGAGAAGCCCAGAGCCCCACTGTTCTTAGGCCTACAAAAGCGCTTCCAAGGAAGGGTGCTGGCTAGCAACAGCTTTCAGTGCTGGCACTTTTCATCTCTGAGCAATTGCTCGACGTTTGCAATTTCTCACCTGAGCTCTCTTTAGAGTGCGCGAGAGGATGAGCAGAAGATGAGGTGGCTAGAGAAGTCCAGAGCCCCAGTGTTCTTAGGCCTACAAAAGCGCTTCCAAGGAAGGGTGCTGGCTAGCAAGAGCTTTCAGTGCTGGCACTTTTCATCTCTGAGCAATTGCTCGACGTTTGCAATTTCTCAGCTCGTGTCTAGGAGACGGAAAGAGAAGGACCGTGACGTTTGGTGAGTAGAGAAGCGCAAAGCCCCAGTGTTGCTGCGCCTGTGAAAGCGCTACCAAGGAAGGGTGCTGGCTAGCAACAGCTTTCAGTGCTGGCACTTTTCATCTCTGAGCAATTGCTCGACGTTTGTAATTTCTCACCTGAGCTCTCCTTAGAGTGCGCGAGAGGATGAGCAGAAGATGAGGTGGCTAGAGAAGCCCAGAGCCCCACTATTCTAAGGGCTACAAAAGCGCTTCCAAGGAAGGGTGCTGGCTAGCAACAGCTTTCAGTGCTGGCACTTTTCATCTCTGAGCAATTGCTCGACGTTTGCAATTTCTCAGCTCGTGTCTACGAGACGGAAAGAGAAGGACCGTGACGTTTGGTGGCTAGAGAAGCGCAAAGCCCCAGTGTTGCTGCGCCTGTGAAAGCGCTTCCAAGGAAGGGTGCTGGCTAGCAACAGCTTTCAGTGCTGGCACTTTTCATCTCTGAGCAATTGCTCGACGTTTGCAATTTCTCACCTGAGCTCTCTTTAGAGTGCGCGAGAGGATGAGCAGAAGATGAGGTGGCTAGAGAAGCCCAGAGCCCCAGTGTTCTTAGGCCTACAAAAGCGCTTCCAAGGAAGGGTGCTGGCTAGCAACAGCTTTCAGTGCTGGCACTTTTCATCTCTGAGCAATTGCTCGACGTTTGCAATTTCTCAGCTCGTGTCTACGAGACGGAAAGAGAAGGACCGTGACGTTTGGTGGCTAGAGAAGCGCAAAGCCCCAGTGTTGCTGCGCCTGTGAAAGCGCTTCCAAGGAAGGGTGCTGGCTAGCAAGAGCTTTCAGTGCTGGCACTTTTCATCTCTGAGCAATTGCTCGACGTTTGCAATTTCTCACCTGAGCTCTCTTTAGAGTGCGCGAGAGGATGAGCAGAAGATGAGGTGGCTAGAGAAGCCCAGAGCCCCAGTGTTCTTAGGCCTACAAAAGCGCTTCCAAGGAAGGGTGCTGGCTAGCAACAGCTTTCAGTGCTGGCACTTTTCATCTCTGAGCAATTGCTCGACGTTTGCAATTTCTCAGCTCGTGTCTACGAGACGGAAAGAGAAGGACCGTGACGTTTGGTGGGTAGAGAAGCGCAAAGCCCCAGTGTTACTGCGCCTGTGAAAGCGCTTCCAAGGAAGGGTGCTGGCTAGCAACAGCTTTCAGTGCTGGCACTTTTCATCTCTGAGCAATTGCTGGACGTTTGCAATTTCTCACCTGAGCTCTCTTTAGAGCGCGCGAGGATGAGCAGAAGATTAGGTGGCTAGAGAAGCCCAGAGCCCCAGTGTTCTTAGGCCTACAAAAGCGCTTCCAAGGAAGGGTGCTGGCTAGCAACAGCTTTCAGTGCTGGCACTTTTCATCTCTGAGCAATTGCTCGACGTTTGCAATTTCTCAGCTCGTGTCTAGGAGACGGAAAGAGAAGGACCGTGACATTTGGTGCGTATAGAAGCACAAACCCCCAGTGTTGCTGCGCCTGTGAAAGCGCTTCCAAGGAAGGGTGCTGGCTAGCAAGAGCTTTCAGTGCTGGCACTTTTCATCTCTGAGCAATTGCTCGACGTTTGCAATTTCTCACCTGAGCTCTCTTTAGAGTGCGCGAGAGGATGAGCAGAAGATGAGGTGGCTAGAGAAGCCCAGAGCCCCAGTGTTCTTAGGCCTACAAAAGCGCTTCCAAGGAAGGGTGCTGGCTAGCAACAGCTTTCAGTGCTGGCACTTTTCATCTCTGAGCAATTGCTCGACGTTTGCAATTTCTCAGCTCGTGTCTACCGACGGAAAGAGAAGGACCGTGACGTTTGGTGGGTAGAGAAGCGCAAAGCCCCAGTGTTGCTGCGCCTGTGAAAGCGCTTCCAAGGAAGGGTGCTGGCTAGCAACAGCTTTCAGTGCTGGCACTTTTCATCTCGGAGCAATTGCTCGACGTTTGCAATTTCTCAGCTCGTGTCTACGAGACGGAAAGAGAAGGACCGTGACGTTTGGTGCGTATAGAAGCGCAAAGCCCCAGTGTTGCTGCGCCTGTGAAAGCGCTTCCAAGGAAGGGTGCTGGCTAGCAAGAGCTTTCAGTGCTGGCACTTTTCATCTCTGAGCAATTGCTCGACGTTTGCAATTTCTCAGCTCGTGTATACGAGACGGAAAGAGAAGGACCGTGACATTTGGTGCGTATAGAAGCGCAAAGCCCCAGTGTTGCTGCGCCTGTGAAAGCGGTTCCAAGGAAGGGTGCTGGCTAGCAACAGCTTTCAGTGCTGGCACTTTTCATCTCTGAGCAATTGCTCGACGTTTGTAATTTCTCACCTGAGCTCTCTTTAGAGTGCGCGAGAGGATGAGCAGAAGATGAGGTGGCTAGAGAAGCCCGGAGCCCCAGTGTTCTTAGGCCTACAAAAGCGCTTCCAAGGAAGGGTGCTGGCTAGCAACAGCTTTCAGTGCTGGCACTTTTCATCTCTGAGCAATTGCTCGACGTTTGCAATTTCTCAGCTCGTGTCTACAAGACGGAAAGAGAAGGACCGTGACATTTGGTGGCTAGAGAAGCGCAAAGCCCCAGTGTTACTGCGCCTGTGAAAGCGCTTCCAAGGAAGGGTGCTGGCTAGCAACAGCTTTCAGTGCTGGCACTTTTCATCTCTGAGCAATTGCTCGACGTTTGCAATTTCTCACCTGAGCTCTCTTTAGAGTGCGCGAGAGGATGAGCAGAAGATGAGGTGGCTAGAGAAGCCCAGAGCCCCACTGTTCTTAGGCCTACAAAAACGCTTCCAAGGAAGGGTGCTGGCTAGCAAGAGCTTTCAGTGCTGGCACTTTTCATCTCTGAGCAATTGCTCGACGTTTGCAATTTCTCAACTCGTGTCTACCGACGGAAAGAGAAGGACGGTGACGTTTGGTGGGTAGAGAAGCGCAAAGCCCCAGTGTTGCTGCGCCTGTGAAAGCGCTTCCAAGGAAGGGTGCTGGCTAGCAACAGCTTTCAGTGCTGGCACTTTTCATCTCTGAGCAATTGCTCGACGTTTGCAATTTCTCACCTGAGCTCTCTTTAGAGTGCGCGAGAGGATGAGCAGAAGATGAGGTGGCTAGAGAAGCCCAGAGCCCCAGTGTTCTTAGGCCTACAAAAGCGCTTCCAAGGAAGGGTGCTGGCTAGCAAGAGCTTTCAGTGCTGGCACTTTTCATCTCTGAGCAATTGCTCGACGTTTGCAATTTCTCATTTCGTGTCTACGAGACGGAAAGAGAAGGACCGTGACGTTTGGTGGCTAGAGAAGCACAAAGCCCCAGTGTTACTGCGCCTGTGAAAGCGCTTCCAAGGAAGGGTGCTGGCTAGCAACAGCTTTCAGTGCTGGCACTTTTCATCTCTGAGCAATTGCTGGACGTTTGCAATTTCTCACCTGAGCTCTCTTTAGAGTGCGCGAGAGGATGAGCAGAAGATGAGGTGGCTAGAGAAGCCCAGAGCCCCAGTGTTCTTAGGCCTACAAAAGCGCTTCCAAGGAAGGGTGCTGGCTAGCAACAGCTTTCAGTGCTGGCACTTTTCATCTCTGAGCAATTGCTCGACGTTTGCAATTTCTCAGCTCGTGTCTACGAGACGGAAAGAGAAGGACCGTGACGTTTGGTGGGTAGAGAAGCGCAAAGCCCCAGTGTTGCTGCGCCTGTGAAAGCGCTTCCAAGGAAGGGTGCTGGCTAGCAACAGCTTTCAGTGCTGGCACTTTTCATCTCTGAGCAATTGCTCGACGTTTGCAATTTCTCACCTGAGCTCTCTTTAGAGTGCGCGAGAGGATGAGCAGAAGATGAGGTGGCTAGAGAAGCCCAGAGCCCCAGTGTTCTTAGGCCTACAAAAGCGCTTCCAAGGAAGGGTGCTGGCTAGCAAGAGCTTTCAGTGCTGGCACTTTTCATCTCTGAGCAATTGCTCGACGTTTGCAATTTCTCAGCTCGTGTCTACGAGACGGAAAGAGAAGGACCGTGACGTTTGGTGCGTAGAGAAGCGCAAAGCCCCAGTGTTGCTGCGCCTGTGAAAGCGCTTCCAAGGAAGGGTGCTGGCTAGCAACAGCTTTCAGTGCTGGCACTTTTCATCTCTGAGCAATTGCTCGACGTTTGCAATTTCTCACCTGAGCTCTCTTTAGAGCGCGCGAGGATGAGCAGAAGATGAGGTGGCTAGAGAAGCCCAGAGCCCCACTGTTCTTAGGCCTACAAAAGCGCTTCCAAGGAAGGGTGCTGGCTAGCAACAGCTTTCAGTGCTGGCACTTTTCATCTCGGAGCAATTGCTCGACGTTTGCAATTTCTCAGCTCGTGTCTACAAGACGGAAAGAGAATGACCGTGACATTTGGTGCGTAGAGAAGCGCAAAGCCCCAGTGTTGCTGCGCCTGTGAAAGCGCTTCCAAGGAAGGGTGCTGGCTAGCAACAGCTTTCAGTGCTGGCACTTTTCATCTCTGAGCAATTGCTCGACGTTTGTAATTTCTCACCTGAGCTCTCTTTAGAGTGCGCGAGAGGATGAGCAGAAGATGAGGTGGCTAGAGAAGCCCAGAGCCCCAGTGTTCTAAGGGCTACAAAAGCGCTTCCAAGGAAGGGTGCTGGCTAGCAAGAGCTTTCAGTGCTGGCACTTTTCATCTCTGAGCAATTGCTCGACGTTTGCAATTTCTCACCTGAGCTCTCTTTAGAGTGCGCGAGAGGATGAGCAGAAGATGAGGTGGCTAGAGAAGCCCAGAGCCCCAGTGTTCTTAGGCCTACAAAAGCGCTTCCAAGGAAGGGTGCTGGCTAGCAACAGCTTTCAGTGCTGGCACTTTTCATCTCTGAGCAATTGCTCGACGTTTGCAATTTCTCAGCTCGTGTCTAGGAGACGGAAAGAGAAGGACCGTGACTTTTGGTGGCTAGAGAAGCGCAAAGCCCCAGTGTTGCTGCACCTGTGAAAGCGCTTCCAAGAAAGGGTGCTGGCTAGCAACAGCTTTCAGTGCTGGCACTTTTCATCTCTGAGCAATTGCTCGACGTTTGCAATTTCTCAGCTCGTGTCTACCGACGGAAAGAGAAGGACCGTGGCGTTTGGTGGCTAGAGAAGCGCAAAGCCCCAGTGTTGCTGCGCCTGTGAAAGCGCTTCCAAGGAAGGGTGCTGGCTAGCAACAGCTTTCAGTGCTGGCACTTTTCATCTCTGAGCAATTGCTCGACGTTTGCAATTTCTCACCTGAGCTCTCTTTAGAGTGCGCGAGAGGATGAGCAGAAGATGAGGTGGCTAGAGAAGCCCAGAGCCCCAGTGTTCTTAGGCCTACAAAAGCGCTTCCAAGGAAGGGTGCTGGCTAGCAAGAGCTTTCAGTGCTGGCACTTTTCATCTCGGAGCAATTGCTCGACGTTTGCAATTTCTCAGCTCGTGTCTACGAGACGGAAAGAGAAGGACCGTGACGTTTGGTGGCTAGAGAAGCGCAAAGCCCCAGTGTTGCTGCGCCTGTGAAAGCGCTTCCAAGGAAGGGTGCTGGCTAGCAAGAGCTTTCAGTGCTGGCACTTTTCATCTCTGAGCAATTGCTCGACGTTTGCAATTTCTCCCCTGAACTCTCTTTAGAGTGCGCGCGAGGATGAGCAGAAGATGAGGTGGCTAGAGAAGCCCAGAGCCCCAGTGTTCTTAGGCCTACAAAAGCGCTTCCAAGGAAGGGTGCTGGCTAGCAACAGCTTTCAGTGCTGGCACTTTTCATCTCTGAGCAATTGCTCGACGTTTGCAATTTCTCAGCTCGTGTCTACGAGACGGAAAGAGAAGGACCGTGACGTTTGGTGGCTAGAGAAGCGCAAAGCCCCAGTGTTACTGCGCCTGTGAAAGCGCTTCCAAGGAAGGGTGCTGGCTAGCAACAGCTTTCAGTGCTGGCACTTTTCATCTCTGAGCAATTGCTCGACGTTTGCAATTTCTCACCTGAGCTCTCTTTAGAGCGCGCGAGGATGAGCAGAAGATGAGGTGGCTAGAGAAGCCCAGAGCCCCAGTGTTCTTAGGTCTACTAAAGCGCTTCCAAGGAAGGGTGCTGGCTAGCAAGAGCTTTCAGTGCTGGCACTTTTCATCTCTGAGCAATTGCTCCACGTTTGCAATTTCTCAGCTCGTGTCTAGGAGACGGATGAGAAGGACCGTGACATTTGGTGCGTATAGAAGCACAAAGCCCCAGTGTTGCTGCGCCTGTGAAAGCGCTTCCAAGGAAGGGTGCTGGCTAGCAAGAGCTTTCAGTGCTGGCACTTTTCATCTCTGAGCAATTGCTCGACGTTTGCAATTTCTCAGCTCGTGTCTACGAGACGGAAAGAGAAGGACCGTGACGTTTGGTGGCTAGAGAAGCGCAAAGCCCCAGTGTTGCTGCGCCTGTGAAAGCGCTTCCAAGGAAGGGTGCTGGCTAGCAAGAGCTTTCAGTGCTGGCACTTTTCATCTCGGAGCAATTGCTCAACGTTTGCAATTTCTCAGCTCGTATCTACGAGACGGAAAGAGAAGGACCGTGACATTTGGTGCGTATAGAAGCGCAAAGCCCCAGTGTTGCTGCGCCTGTGAAAGCGCTTCCAAGGAAGGGTGCTGGCTAGCAACAGCTTTCAGTGCTGGCACTTTTCATCTCTGAGCAATTGCTCGACGTTTGTAATTTCTCACCTGAGCTCTCTTTAGAGTGCGCGAGAGGATGAGCAGAAGATGAGGTGGCTAGAGAAGCCCGGAGCCCCAGTGTTCTTAGGCCTACAAAAGCGCTTCCAAGGAAGGGTGCTGGCTAGCAACAGCTTTCAGTGCTGGCACTTTTCACCTCGGAGCAATTGCTCGACGTTTGCAATTTCTCAGCTCGTGTCTACAAGACGGAAAGAGAAGGACCGTGACATTTGGTGCGTAGAGAAGCGCAAAGCCCCAGTGTTGCTGCGCCTGTGAAAGCGCTTCCAAGGAAGGGTGCTGGCTAGCAACAGCTTTCAGTGCTGGCACTTTTCATCTCTGAGCAATTGCTCTACGTTTGTAATTTCTCACCTGAGCTCTCTTTAGAGTGCGCGAGAGGATGAGCAGAAGATGAGGTGGCTAGAGAAGCCCAGAGCCCCAGTGTTCTTAGGCCTACAAAAGCGCTTCCAAGGAAGGGTGCTGGCTAGCAACAGCTTTCAGTGCTGGCACTTTTCATCTCTGAGCAATTGCTCGACGTTTGCAATTTCTCAGCTCGTGTCTATGAGATGGAAAGAGAAGGACCGTGACGTTTGGTGGCTAGAGAAGCGCAAAGCCCCAGTGTTGCTGCACCTGTGAAAGCGCTTCCAAGAAAGGGTGCTGGCTAGCAACAGCTTTCAGTGCTGGCACTTTTCATCTCTGAGCAATTGCTCGACGTTTGCAATTTCTCAGCTCGTGTCTACCGACGGAAAGAGAAGGACCGTGGCGTTTGGTGGCTAGAGAAGCGCAAAGCCCCAGTGTTGCTGCGCCTGTGAAAGCGCTTCCAAGGAAGGGTGCTGGCTAGCAACAGCTTTCAGTGCTGGCACTTTTCATCTCTGAGCAATTGCTCGACGTTTGCAATTTCTCACCTGAGCTCTCTTTAGAGTGCACGAGAGGATGAGCAGAAGATGAGGTGGCTAGAGAAGCCCAGAGCCCCAGTGTTCTTAGGCCTACAAAAGCGCTTCCAAGGAAGGGTGCTGGCTAGCAACAGCTTTCAGTGCTGGCACTTTTCATCTCGGAGCAATTGCTCGACGTTTGCAATTTCTCAGCTCGTGTCTACGAGACGGAAAGAGAAGGACCGTGACGTTTGGTGGCTAGAGAAGCGCAAAGCCCCAGTGTTGCTGCGCCTGTGAAAGCGCTTCCAAGGAAGGGTGCTGGCTAGCAAGAGCTTTCAGTGCTGGCACTTTTCATCTCTGAGCAATTGCTCGACGTTTGCAATTTCTCCCCTGAGCTCTCTTTAGAGTGCGCGCGAGGATGAGCAGAAGATGAGGTGGCTAGAGAAGCCCAGAGCCCCAGTGTTCTTAGGCCTACAATAGCGCTTCCAAGGAAGGGTGCTGGCTAGCAACAGCTTTCAGTGCTGGCACTTTTCATCTCTGAGCAATTGCTCGACGTTTGCAATTTCTCAGCTCGTGTCTACGAGACGGAAAGAGAAGGACCGTGACGTTTGGTGGCTAGAGAAGCGCAAAGCCCCAGTGTTACTGCGCCTGTGAAAGCGCTTCCAAGGAAGGGTGCTGGCTAGCAACAGCTTTCAGTGCTGGCACTTTTCATCTCTGAGCAATTGCTCGACGTTTGCAATTTCTCACCTGAGCTCTCTTTAGAGCGCGCGAGGATGAGCAGAAGATGAGGTGGCTAGAGAAGCCCAGAGCCCCAGTGTTCTTAGGTCTACTAAAGCGCTTCCAAGGAAGGGTGCTGGCTAGCAACAGCTTTCAGTGCTGGCACTTTTCATCTCTGAGCAATTGCTCGACGTTTGCAATTTCTCAGCTCGTGTCTAGGAGACGGATGAGAAGGACCGTGACATTTGGTGCGTATAGAAGCACAAACCCCCAGTGTTGCTGCGCCTGTGAAAGCGCTTCCAAGGAAGGGTGCTGGCTAGCAACAGCTTTCAGTGCTGGCACTTTTCATCTCTGAGCAATTGCTCGACGTTTGCAATTTCTCAGCTCGTGTCTACGAGACGGAAAGAGAAGGACCGTGACGTTTGGTGGCTAGAGAAGCGCAAAGCCCCAGTGTTGCTGCGCCTGTGAAAGCGCTTCCAAGGAAGGGTGCTGGCTAGCAAGAGCTTTCAGTGCTGGCACTTTTCATCTCGGAGCAATTGCTCAACGTTTGCAATTTCTCAGCTCGTATCTACGAGACGGAAAGAGAAGGACCGTGACATTTGGTGCGTATAGAAGCGCAAAGCCCCAGTGTTGCTGCGCCTGTGAAAGCGCTTCCAAGGAAGGGTGCTGGCTAGCAACAGCTTTCAGTGCTGGCACTTTTCATCTCTGAGCAATTGCTCGACGTTTGTAATTTCTCACCTGAGCTCTCTTTAGAGTGCGCGAGAGGATGAGCAGAAGATGAGGTGGCTAGAGAAGCCCGGAGCCCCAGTGTTCTTAGGCCTACAAAAGCGCTTCCAAGGAAGGGTGCTGGCTAGCAAGAGCTTTCAGTGCTGGCACTTTTCATCTCTGAGCAATTGCTCGACGTTTGCAATTTCTCAGCTTGTGTCTACGAGACGGAAAGAGAAGGACCGTGACATTTGGTGCGTATAGAAGCGCAAAGCCCCAGTGTTACTGCGCCTGTGAAAGCGCTTCCAAGGAAGGGTGCTGGCTAGCAAGAGCTTTCAGTGCTGGCACTTTTCATCTCTGAGCAATTGCTCGACGTTTGCAATTTCTCACCTGAGCTCTCTTTAGAGTGCGCGAGAGGATGAGCAGAAGATGAGGTGGCTAGAGAAGCCCAGAGCCCCAGTGTTCTTAGGCCTACAAAAACGCTTCCAAGGAAGGGTGCTGGCTAGCAAGAGCTTTCAGTGCTGGCACTTTTCATCTCTGAGCAATTGCTCGACGTTTGCAATTTCTCAACTCGTGTCTACCGACGGAAAGAGAAGGACCGTGACGTTTGGTGGGTAGAGAAGCGCAAAGTCCCAGTGTTGCTGCGCCTGTGAAAGCGCTTCCAAGGAAGGGTGCTGGCTAGCAACAGCTTTCAGTGCTGGCACTTTTCATCTCTGAGCAATTGCTGGACGTTTGCAATTTCTCACCTGAGCTCTCTTTAGAGTGCGCGAGAGGATGAGCAGAAGATGAGGTGGCTAGAGAAGCCCAGAGCCCCAGTGTTCTAAGGGCTACAAAAGCGCTTCCAAGGAAGGGTGCTGGCTAGCAACAGCTTTCAGTGCTGGCACTTTTCATCTCTGAGCAATTGCTCGACGTTTGCAATTTCTCACCTGAGCTCTCTTTAGAGTGCGCGAGAGGATGAGCAGAAGATGAGGTGGCTAGAGAAGCCCAGAGCCCCAGTGTTCTTAGGCCTACAAAAGCGCTTCCAAGGAAGGGTGCTGGCTAGCAACAGCTTTCAGTGCTGGCACTTTTCATCTCTGAGCAATTGCTCGACGTTTGCAATTTCTCAGCTCGTGTCTACGAGACGGAAAGAGAAGGACCGTGACGTTTGGTGGCTAGAGAAGCGCAAAGCCCCAGTGTTGCTGCGCCTGTGAAAGCGCTTCCAAGGAAGGGTGCTGGCTAGCAACAGCTTTCAGTGCTGGCACTTTTCATCTCTGAGCAATTGCTGGACGTTTGCAATTTCTCACTTGAGCTCTCTTTAGAGTGCGCGAGAGGATGAGCAGAAGATGAGGTGGCTAGAGAAGCCCAGAGCCCCAGTGTTCTTAGGCCTACAAAAGCGCTTCCAAGGAAGGGTGCTGGCTAGCAAGAGCTTTCAGTGCTGGCACTTTTCATCTCTGAGCAATTGCTCGACGTTTGCAATTTCTCAGCTCGTGTCTACGAGACGGAAAGAGAAGGACCGTGACGTTTGGTGGCTAGAGAAGCGCAAAGCCCCAGTGTTGCTGCGCCTGTGAAAGCGCTTCCAAGGAAGGGTGCTGGCTAGCAAGAACTTTCAGTGCTGGCACTTTTCATCTCTGAGCAATTGCTCGACGTTTGTAATTTCTCACCTGAGCTCTCTTTAGAGTGCGCGAGAGGATGAGCAGAAGATGAGGTGGCTAGAGAAGCCCAGAGCCCCAGTGTTCTAAGGGCTACAAAAGCGCTTCCAAGGAAGGGTGCTGGCTAGCAAGAGCTTTCATTGCTGGCACTTTTCATCTCTGAGCAATTGCTCGACGTTTGCAATTTCTCACCTGAGCTCTCTTTAGAGTGCGCGAGAGGATGAGCAGAAGATGAGGTGGCTAGAGAAGCCCAGAGCCCCAGTGTTCTTAGGCCTACAAAAGCGCTTCCAAGGAAGGGTGCTGGCTAGCAAGAGCTTTCAGTGCTGGCACTTTTCATCTCTGAGCAATTGCTCGACGTTTGCAATTTCTCAGCTCGTGTCTACAAGACGGAAAGAGAAGGACCGTGACATTTGGTGCGTATAGAAGCGCAAAGCCCCAGTGTTGCTGCGCCTGTGAAAGCGCTTCCAAGGAAGGGTGCTGGCTAGCAACAGCTTTCAGTGCTGGCACTTTTCATCTCTGAGCAATTGCTCGACGTTTGTAATTTCTCACCTGAGCTCTCTTTTAGTGCGCGAGAGGATGAGCAGAAGATGAGGTGGCTAGAGAAGCCCAGAGCCCCAGTGTTCTTAGGCCTACAAAAGCGCTTCCAAGGAAGGGTGCTGGCTAGCAACAGCTTTCAGTGCTGGCACTTTTCATCTCTGAGCAATTGCTCGACGTTTGCAATTTCTCAGCTCGTGTCTAGGAGACGGAAAGAGAAGGACCGTGACTTTTGGTGGCTAGAGAAGCGCAAAGCCCCAGTGTTGCTGCACCTGTGAAAGCGCTTCCAAGGAAGGGTGCTGGCTAGCAACAGCTTTCAGTGCTGGCACTTTTCATCTCTGAGCAATTGCTCGACGTTTGCAATTTCTCAGCTCGTGTCTAGGAGACGGAAAGAGAAGGACCGTGACATTTGGTGCGTATAGAAGCGCAAAGCCCCAGTGTTGCTGCACCTGTGAAAGCGCTTCCAAGAAAGGGTGCTGGCTAGCAACAGCTTTCAGTGCTGGCACTTTTCATCTCTGAGCAATTGCTCGACGTTTGCAATTTCTCAGCTCGTGTCTACCGACGGAAAGAGAAGGACCGTGGCGTTTGGTGGCTAGAGAAGCGCAAAGCCCCAGTGTTGCTGCGCCTGTGAAAGCGCTTCCAAGGAAGGGTGCTGGCTAGCAACAGCTTTCAGTGCTGGCACTTTTCATCTCTGAGCAATTGCTCGACGTTTGCAATTTCTCACCTGAGCTCTCTTTAGAGTGCGCGAGAGGATGAGCAGAAGATGAGGTGGCTAGAGAAGCCCAGAGCCCCAGTGTTCTTAGGCCTACAAAAGCGCTTCCAAGGAAGGGTGCTGGCTAGCAACAGCTTTCAGTGCTGGCACTTTTCATCTCGGAGCAATTGCTCGACGTTTGCAATTTCTCAGCTCGTGTCTACGAGACGGAAAGAGAAGGACCGTGACGTTTGGTGGCTAGAGAAGCGCAAAGCCCCAGTGTTGCTGCGCCTGTGAAAGCGCTTCCAAGGAAGGGTGCTGGCTAGCAAGAGCTTTCAGTGCTGGCACTTTTCATCTCTGAGCAATTGCTCGACGTTTGCAATTTCTCCCCTGAGCTCTCTTTAGAGTGCGCGCGAGGATGAGCAGAAGATGAGGTGGCTAGAGAAGCCCAGAGCCCCAGTGTTCTTAGGCCTACAAAAGCGCTTCCAAGGAAGGGTGCTGGCTAGCAACAGCTTTCAGTGCTGGCACTTTTCATCTCTGAGCAATTGCTCGACGTTTGCAATTTCTCAGCTCGTGTCTACGAGACGGAAAGAGAAGGACCGTGACGTTTGGTGGCTAGAGAAGCGCAAAGCCCCAGTGTTACTGCGCCTGTGAAAGCGCTTCCAAGGAAGGGTGCTGGCTAGCAACAGCTTTCAGTGCTGGCACTTTTCATCTCTGAGCAATTGCTCGACGTTTGCAATTTCTCACCTGAGCTCTCTTTAGAGCGCGCGAGGATGAGCAGAAGATGAGGTGGCTAGAGAAGCCCAGAGCCCCAGTGTTCTTAGGTCTACTAAAGCGCTTCCAAGGAAGGGTGCTGGCTAGCAAGAGCTTTCATTGCTGGCACTTTTCATCTCTGAGCAATTGCTCCACGTTTGCAATTTCTCAGCTCGTGTCTAGGAGACGGATGAGAAGGACCGTGACATTTGGTGCGTATAGAAGCACAAACCCCCAGTGTTGCTGCGCCTGTGAAAGCGCTTCCAAGGAAGGGTGCTGGCTAGCAACAGCTTTCAGTGCTGGCACTTTTCATCTCTGAGCAATTGCTCGACGTTTGCAATTTCTCAGCTCGTGTCTACGAGACGGAAAGAGAAGGACCGTGACGTTTGGTGGCTAGAGAAGCGCAAAGCCCCAGTGTTGCTGCGCCTGTGAAAGCGCTTCCAAGGAAGGGTGCTGGCTAGCAAGAGCTTTCAGTGCTGGCACTTTTCATCTCGGAGCAATTGCTCAACGTTTGCAATTTCTCAGCTCGTATCTACGAGACGGAAAGAGAAGGACCGTGACATTTGGTGCGTATAGAAGCGCAAAGCCCCAGTGTTGCTGCGCCTGTGAAAGCGCTTCCAAGGAAGGGTGCTGGCTAGCAACAGCTTTCAGTGCTGGCACTTTTCATCTCTGAGCAATTGCTCGACGTTTGTAATTTCTCACCTGAGCTCTCTTTAGAGTGCGCGAGAGGATGAGCAGAAGATGAGGTGGCTAGAGAAGCCCGGAGCCCCAGTGTTCTTAGGCCTACAAAAGCGCTTCCAAGGAAGGGTGCTGGCTAGCAACAGCTTTCAGTGCTGGCACTTTTCATCTCTGAGCAATTGCTCGACGTTTGCAATTTCTCAGCTCGTGTCTACAAGACGGAAAGAGAAGGACCGTGACATTTGGTGCGTATAGAAGCACAAAGCCCCAGTGTTACTGCGCCTGTGAAAGCGCTTCCAAGGAAGGGTGCTGGCTAGCAAGAGCTTTCAGTGCTGGCACTTTTCATCTCTGAGCAATTGCTCGACGTTTGCAATTTCTCACCTGAGCTCTCTTTAGAGTGCGCGAGAGGATGAGCAGAAGATGAGGTGGCTAGAGAAGCCCAGAGCCCCAGTGTTCTTAGGCCTACAAAAACGCTTCCAAGGAAGGGTGCTGGCTAGCAACAGCTTTCAGTGCTGGCACTTTTCATCTCTGAGCAATTGCTCGACGTTTGCAATTTCTCAACTCGTGTCTACCGACGGAAAGAGAAGGACCGTGACGTTTGGTGGGTAGAGAAGCGCAAAGCCCCAGTGTTGCTGCGCCTGTGAAAGCGCTTCCAAGGAAGGGTGCTGGCTAGCAACAGCTTTCAGTGCTGGCACTTTTCATCTCTGAGCAATTGCTGGACGTTTGCAATTTCTCACCTGAGCTCTCTTTAGAGTGCGCGAGAGGATGAGCAGAAGATGAGGTGGCTAGAGAAGCCCAGAGCCCCAGTGTTCTAAGGGCTACAAAAGCGCTTCCAAGGAAGGGTGCTGGCTAGCAAGAGCTTTCAGTGCTGGCACTTTTCATCTCTGAGCAATTGCTCGACGTTTGCAATTTCTCACCTGAGCTCTCTTTAGAGTGCGCGAGAGGATGAGCAGAAGATGAGGTGGCTAGAGAAGCCCAGAGCCCCAGTGTTCTTAGGCCTACAAAAGCGCTTCCAAGGAAGGGTGCTGGCTAGCAAGAGCTTTCAGTGCTGGCACTTTTCATCTCTGAGCAATTGCTCGACGTTTGCAATTTCTCAGCTCGTGTCTACGAGACGGAAAGAGAAGGACCGTGACGTTTGGTGGCTAGAGAAGCGCAAAGCCCCAGTGTTGCTGCGCCTGTGAAAGCGCTTCCAAGGAAGGGTGCTGGCTAGCAACAGCTTTCAGTGCTGGCACTTTTCATCTCTGAGCAATTGCTGGACGTTTGCAATTTCTCACTTGAGCTCTCTTTAGAGTGCGCGAGAGGATGAGCAGAAGATGAGGTGGCTAGAGAAGCCCAGAGCCCCAGTGTTCTTAGGCCTACAAAAGCGCTTCCAAGGAAGGGTGCTGGCTAGCAAGAGCTTTCAGTGCTGGCACTTTTCATCTCTGAGCAATTGCTCGACGTTTGCAATTTCTCAGCTCGTGTCTACGAGACGGAAAGAGAAGGACCGTGACGTTTGGTGGCTAGAGAAGCGCAAAGCCCCAGTGTTGCTGCGCCTGTGAAAGCGCTTCCAAGGAAGGGTGCTGGCTAGCAAGAACTTTCAGTGCTGGCACTTTTCCTCTCTGAGCAATTGCTCGACGTTTGTAATTTCTCACCTGAGCTCTCTTTAGAGTGCGCGAGAGGATGAGCAGAAGATGAGGTGGCTAGAGAAGCCCAGAGCCCCAGTGTTCTAAGGGCTACAAAAGCGCTTCCAAGGAAGGGTGCTGGCTAGCAAGAGCTTTCATTGCTGGCACTTTTCATCTCTGAGCAATTGCTCGACGTTTGCAATTTCTCACCTGAGCTCTCTTTAGAGTGCGCGAGAGGATGAGCGGAAGATGAGGTGGCTAGAGAAGCCCAGAGCCCCAGTGTTCTTAGGCCTACAAAAGCGCTTCCAAGGAAGGGTGCTGGCTAGCAACAGCTTTCAGTGCTGGCACTTTTCATCTCTGAGCAATTGCTCGACGTTTGCAATTTCTCAGCTCGTGTCTACAAGACGGAAAGAGAAGGACCGTGACATTTGGTGCGTATAGAAGCGCAAAGCCCCAGTGTTGCTGCGCCTGTGAAAGCGCTTCCAAGGAAGGGTGCTGGCTAGCAACAGCTTTCAGTGCTGGCACTTTTCATCTCTGAGCAATTGCTCGACGTTTGTAATTTCTCACCTGAGCTCTCTTTTAGTGCGCGAGAGGATGAGCAGAAGATGAGGTGGCTAGAGAAGCCCAGAGCCCCACTGTTCTTAGGCCTACAAAAGCGCTTCCAAGGAAGGGTGCTGGCTAGCAACAGCTTTCAGTGCTGGCACTTTTCATCTCTGAGCAATTGCTCGACGTTTGCAATTTCTCAGCTCGTGTCTAGGAGACGGAAAGAGAAGGACCGTGACTTTTGGTGGCTAGAGAAGCGCAAAGCCCCAGTGTTGCTGCACCTGTGAAAGCGCTTCCAAGGAAGGGTGCTGGCTAGCAACAGCTTTCAGTGCTGGCACTTTTCATCTCTGAGCAATTGCTCGACGTTTGCAATTTCTCAGCTCGTGTCTACGAGACGGAAAGAGAAGGACCGTGACGTTTGGTGGGTAGAGAAGCGCAAAGCCCCAGTGTTGCTGCGCCTGTGAAAGCGCTTCCAAGGAAGGGGGCTGGCTAGCAAGAGCTTTCAGTGCTGGCACTTTTCATCTCTGAGCAATTGCTCGACGTTTGCAATTTCTCACCTGAGCTCTCTTTAGAGTGCGCGAGAGGATGAGCAGAAGATGAGGTGGCTAGAGAAGCCCAGAGCCCCAGTGTTCTTAGGCCTACAAAAGCGCTTCCAAGGAAGGGTGCTGGCTAGCAAGAGCTTTCAGTGCTGGCACTTTTCATCTCTGAGCAATTGCTCGACGTTTGCAATTTCTCAGCTCGTGTCTACGAGACGGAAAGAGAAGGACCGTGACGTTTGGTGTCTAGAGAAGCGCAAAGCCCCAGTGTTACTGCGCCTGTGAAAGCGCTTCCAAGGAAGGGTGCTGGCTAGCAACAGCTTTCAGTGCTGGCACTTTTCATCTCTGAGCAATTGCTCGACGTTTGCAATTTCTCACCTGAGCTCTCTTTAGAGTGCGCGAGAGGATGAGCAGAAGATGAGGTGGCTAGAGAAGCCCAGAGCCCCAGTGTTCTTAGGCCTACAAAAGCGCTTCCAAGGAAGGGTGCTGGCTAGCAACAGCTTTCAGTGCTGGCACTTTTCATCTCGGAGCAATTGCTCGACGTTTGCAATTTCTCAGCTCGTGTCTACGAGACGGAAAGAGAAGGACCGTGACGTTTGGTGGCTAGAGAAGCGCAAAGCCCCAGTGTTGCTGCGCCTGTGAAAGCGCTTCCAAGGAAGGGTGCTGGCTAGCAACAGCTTTCAGTGCTGGCACTTTTCATCTCTGAGCAATTGCTCGACGTTTGCAATTTCTCACCTGAGCTCTCTTTAGAGTGCGCGAGAGGATGAGCAGAAGATGAGGTGGCTAGAGAAGCCCAGAGCCCCAGTGTTCTTAGGCCTACAAAAGCGCTTCCAAGGAAGGGTGCTGGCTAGCAACAGCTTTCAGTGCTGGCACTTTTCATCTCTGAGCAATTGCTCGACGTTTGCAATTTCTCAGCTCGTGTCTACAAGACGGAAAGAGAAGGACCGTGACTTTTGGTGGCTAGAGAAGCGCAAAGCCCCAGTGTTGCTGCGCCTGTGAAAGCGCTTCCAAGGAAGGGTGCTGGCTAGCAACAGCTTTCAGTGCTGGCACTTTTCATCTCTGAGCAATTGCTCGACGTTTGCAATTTCTCACCTGAGCTCTCTTTAGAGTGCGCGAGAGGATGAGCAGAAGATGAGGTGGCTAGAGAAGCCCAGAGCCCCACTGTTCTTAGGCCTACAAAAGCGCTTCCAAGGAAGGGTGCTGGCTAGCAACAGCTTTCAGTGCTGGCACTTTTCATCTCTGAGCAATTGCTCGACGTTTGCAATTTCTCAGCTCGTGTCTACGAGACGGAAAGAGAAGGACCGTGACGTTTGGTGGGTAGAGAAGCGCAAAGCCCCAGTGTTGCTGCGCCTGTGAAAGCGCTTCCAAGGAAGGGTGCTGGCTAGCAACAGCTTTCAGTGCTGGCACTTTTCCTCTCTGAGCAATTGCTCGACGTTTGCAATTTCTCAGCTCGTGTCTACGAGACGGAAAGAGAAGGACCGTGACGTTTGGTGGGTAGACAAGCGCAAAGCCCCAGTGTTACTGCGCCTGTGAAAGCGCTTCCAAGGAAGGGTGCTGGCTAGCAACAGCTTTCAGTGCTGGCACTTTTCATCTCTGAGCAATTGCTGGACGTTTGCAATTTCTCACCTGAGCTCTCTTCAGAGAGCGCGAGAGGATGAGCAGAAGATGAGGTGGCTAAAGAAGCCCAGAGCCCCAGTGTTCTTAGGCCTACAAAAGCGCTTCCAAGGAAGGGTGCTGGCTAGCAAGAGCTTTCAGTGCTGGCACTTTTCATCTCTGAGCAATTGCTCGACGTTTGCAATTTCTCAGCTCGTGTCTACGAGACGGAAAGAGAATGACCGTGACGTTTGGTGGGTAGAGAAGCGCAAAGCCCCAGTGTTGCTGCGCCTGTGAAAGCGCTTCCAAGGAAGGGTGCTGGCTAGCAACAGCTTTCAGTGCTGGCACTTTTCATCTCTGAGCAATTGCTGGACGTTTGCAATTTCTCAGCTCGTGTCTAGGAGACGGAAAGAGAAGGACCGTGACTTTTGGTGGCTAGAGAAGCGCAAAGCCCCAGTGTTGC
This sequence comes from Sarcoramphus papa, assembly GCA_037962945.1. Lineage (NCBI taxonomy): Eukaryota > Metazoa > Chordata > Aves > Accipitriformes > Cathartidae > Sarcoramphus > Sarcoramphus papa. Next base: position 213,722 of record JBBMRM010000060.1, on the reverse strand, counting down.
TGCACCTGTGAAAGCGCTTCCAAGGAAGGGTGCTGGCTAGCAACAGCTTTCAGTGCTGGCACTTTTCATCTCTGAGCAATTGCTCGACGTTTGCAATTTCTCAGCTCGTGTCTAGGAGACGGAAAGAGAAGGACCGTGACTTTTGGTGGCTAGAGAAGCGCAAAGCCCCAGTGTTGCTGCACCTGTGAAAGCGCTTCCAAGAAAGGGTGCTGGCTAACAACAGCTTTCAGTGCTGGCACTTTTCATCTCTGAGCAATTGCTCGACGTTTGCAATTTCTCAGCTCGTGTCTACCGACGGAAAGAGAAGGACCGTGGCGTTTGGTGGCTAGAGAAGCGCAAAGCCCCAGTGTTGCTGCGCCTGTGAAAGCGCTTCCAAGGAAGGGTGCTGGCTAGCAAGAGCTTTCAGTGCTGGCACTTTTCATCTCTGAGCAATTGCTGGACGTTTGCAATTTCTCACCTGAGCTCTCTTTAGAGTGCGCGAGAGGATGAGCAGAAGATGAGGTGGCTAGAGAAGCCCAGAGCCCCAGTGTTCTTAGGCCTACAAAAGCGCTTCCAAGGAAGGGTGCTGGCTAGCAAGAGCTTTCAGTGCTGGCACTTTTCATCTCGGAGCAATTGCTCGACGTTTGCAATTTCTCAGCTCGTGTCTACGAGACGGAAAGAGAAGGACCGTGACGTTTGGTGGCTAGAGAAGCGCAAAGCCCCAGTGTTGCTGCGCCTGTGAAAGCGCTTCCAAGGAAGGGTGCTGGCTAGCAAGAGCTTTCAGTGCTGGCACTTTTCATCTCTGAGCAATTGCTCGACGTTTGCAATTTCTCACCTGAGCTCTCTTTAGAGTGCGCGCGAGGATGAGCAGAAGATGAGGTGGCTAGAGAAGCCCAGAGCCCCAGTGTTCTTAGGCCTACAAAAGCGCTTCCAAGGAAGGGTGCTGGCTAGCAACAGCTTTCAGTGCTGGCACTTTTCATCTCTGAGCAATTGCTCGACGTTTGCAATTTCTCAGCTCGTGTCTACGAGACGGAAAGAGAAGGACCGTGACGTTTGGTGGCTAGAGAAGCGCAAAGCCCCAGTGTTACTGCGCCTGTGAAAGCGCTTCCAAGGAAGGGTGCTGGCTAGCAACAGCTTTCAGTGCTGGCACTTTTCATCTCTGAGCAATTGCTCGACGTTTGCAATTTCTCACCTGAGTTCTCTTTAGAGCGCGCGAGGATGAGCAGAAGATGAGGTGGCTAGAGAAGCCCAGAGCCCCAGTGTTCTTAGGTCTACTAAAGCGCTTCCAAGGAAGGGTGCTGGCTAGCAAGAGCTTTCATTGCTGGCACTTTTCATCTCTGAGCAATTGCTCCACGTTTGCAATTTCTCAGCTCGTGTCTAGGAGACGGATGAGAAGGACCGTGACATTTGGTGCGTATAGAAGCACAAACCCCCAGTGTTGCTGCGCCTGTGAAAGCGCTTCCAAGGAAGGGTGCTGGCTAGCAAGAGCTTTCAGTGCTGGCACTTTTCATCTCCGAGCAATTGCTCGACGTTTGCAATTTCTCAGCTCGTGTCTACGAGACGGAAAGAGAAGGACCGTGACGTTTGGTGGCTAGAGAAGCGCAAAGCCCCAGTGTTGCTGCGCCTGTGAAAGCGCTTCCAAGGAAGGGTGCTGGCTAGCAAGAGCTTTCAGTGCTGGCACTTTTCATCTCGGAGCAATTGCTCAACGTTTGCAATTTCTCAGCTCGTATCTACGAGACGGAAAGAGAAGGACCGTGACGTTTGGTGGCTAGAGAAGCGCAAAGCCCCAGTGTTGCTGCGCCTGTGAAAGCGCTTCCAAGGAAGGGTGCTGGCTAGCAACAGCTTTCAGTGCTGGCACTTTTCATCTCTGAGCAATTGCTCGACGTTTGTAATTTCTCACCTGAGCTCTCTTTAGAGTGCGCGAGAGGATGAGCAGAAGATGAGGTGGCTAGAGAAGCCCGGAGCCCCAGTGTTCTTAGGCCTACAAAAGCGCTTCCAAGGAAGGGTGCTGGCTAGCAACAGCTTTCAGTGCTGGCACTTTTCATCTCTGAGCAATTGCTCGACGTTTGCAATTTCTCAGCTCGTGTCTACAAGACGGAAAGAGAAGGACCGTGACGTTTGGTGCGTATAGAAGCACAAAGCCCCAGTGTTACTGCGCCTGTGAAAGCGCTTCCAAGGAAGGGTGCTGGCTAGCAAGAGCTTTCAGTGCTGGCACTTTTCATCTCTGAGCAATTGCTCGACGTTTGCAATTTCTCACCTGAGCTCTCTAGAGTGCGCGAGAGGATGAGCAGAAGATGAGGTGGCTAGAGAAGCCCAGAGCCCCAGTGTTCTTAGGCCTACAAAAGCGCTTCCAAGGAAGGGTGCTGGCTAGCAACAGCTTTCAGTGCTGGCACTTTTCATCTCTGAGCAATTGCTCGACGTTTGCAATTTCTCAACTCGTGTCTACCGACGGAAAGAGAAGGACCGTGACGTTTGGTGGGTAGAGAAGCGCAAAGCCCCAGTGTTGCTGCGCCTGTGAAAGCGCTTCCAAGGAAGGGTGCTGGCTAGCAACAGCTTTCAGTGCTGGCACTTTTCATCTCTGAGCAATTGCTGGACGTTTGCAATTTCTCACCTGAGCTCTCTTTAGAGTGCGCGAGAGGATGAGCAGAAGATGAGGTGGCTAGAGAAGCCCAGAGCCCCAGTGTTCTTAGGCCTACAAAAGCGCTTCCAAGGAAGGGTGCTGGCTAGCAACAGCTTTCAGTGCTGGCACTTTTCATCTCTGAGCAATTGCTCGACGTTTGCAATTTCTCACCTGAGCTCTCTTTAGAGTGCGCGAGAGGATGAGCAGAAGATGAGGTGGCTAGAGAAGCCCAGAGCCCCAGTGTTCTTAGGCCTACAAAAGCGCTTCCAAGGAAGGGTGCTGGCTAGCAAGAGCTTTCAGTGCTGGCACTTTTCATCTCTGAGCAATTGCTCGACGTTTGCAATTTCTCAGCTCGTGTCTACGAGACGGAAAGAGAAGGACCGTGACGTTTGGTGGCTAGAGAAGCGCAAAGCCCCAGTGTTGCTGCGCCTGTGAAAGCGCTTCCAAGGAAGGGTGCTGGCTAGCAACAGCTTTCAGTGCTGGCACTTTTCATCTCTGAGCAATTGCTGGACGTTTGCAATTTCTCACTTGAGCTCTCTTTAGAGTGCGCGAGAGGATGAGCAGAAGATGAGGTGGCTAGAGAAGCCCAGAGCCCCAGTGTTCTTAGGCCTACAAAAGCGCTTCCAAGGAAGGGTGCTGGCTAGCAAGAGCTTTCAGTGCTGGCACTTTTCATCTCTGAGCAATTGCTCGACGTTTGCAATTTCTCAGCTCGTGTCTACGAGACGGAAAGAGAAGGACCGTGACGTTTGGTGGCTAGAGAAGCGCAAAGCCCCAGTGTTGCTGCGCCTGTGAAAGCGCTTCCAAGGAAGGGTGCTGGCTAGCAAGAACTTTCAGTGCTGGCACTTTTCCTCTCTGAGCAATTGCTCGACGTTTGTAATTTCTCACCTGAGCTCTCTTTAGAGTGCGCGAGAGGATGAGCAGAAGATGAGGTGGCTAGAGAAGCCCAGAGCCCCAGTGTTCTAAGGGCTACAAAAGCGCTTCCAAGGAAGGGTGCTGGCTAGCAAGAGCTTTCATTGCTGGCACTTTTCATCTCTGAGCAATTGCTCGACGTTTGCAATTTCTCACCTGAGCTCTCTTTAGAGTGCGCGAGAGGATGAGCGGAAGATGAGGTGGCTAGAGAAGCCCAGAGCCCCAGTGTTCTTAGGCCTACAAAAGCGCTTCCAAGGAAGGGTGCTGGCTAGCAACAGCTTTCAGTGCTGGCACTTTTCATCTCTGAGCAATTGCTCGACGTTTGCAATTTCTCAGCTCGTGTCTAGGAGACGGAAAGAGAAGGACCGTGACTTTTGGTGGCTAGAGAAGCGCAAAGCCCCAGTGTTGCTGCACCTGTGAAAGCGCTTCCAAGGAAGGGTGCTGGCTAGCAACAGCTTTCAGTGCTGGCACTTTTCATCTCTGAGCAATTGCTCGACGTTTGCAATTTCTCAGCTCGTGTCTACGAGACGGAAAGAGAAGGACCGTGACGTTTGGTGGCTAGAGAAGCGCAAAGCCCCAGTGTTGCTGCGCCTGTGAAAGCGCTTCCAAGGAAGGGGGCTGGCTAGCAAGAGCTTTCAGTGCTGGCACTTTTCATCTCTGAGCAATTGCTCGACGTTTGCAATTTCTCACCTGAGCTCTCTTTAGAGTGCGCGAGAGGATGAGCAGAAGATGAGGTGGCTAGAGAAGCCCAGAGCCCCAGTGTTCTTAGGCCTACAAAAGCGCTTCCAAGGAAGGGTGCTGGCTAGCAACAGCTTTCAGTGCTGGCACTTTTCATCTCTGAGCAATTGCTCGACGTTTGCAATTTCTCAGCTCGTGTCTACGAGACGGAAAGAGAAGGACCGTGACGTTTGGTGTCTAGAGAAGCGCAAAGCCCCAGTGTTACTGCGCCTGTGAAAGCGCTTCCAAGGAAGGGTGCTGGCTAGCAACAGCTTTCAGTGCTGGCACTTTTCATCTCTGAGCAATTGCTCGACGTTTGCAATTTCTCACCTGAGCTCTCTTTAGAGTGCGCGAGAGGATGAGCAGAAGATGAGGTGGCTAGAGAAGCCCAGAGCCCCAGTGTTCTTAGGCCTACAAAAGCGCTTCCAAGGAAGGGTGCTGGCTAGCAACAGCTTTCAGTGCTGGCACTTTTCATCTCGGAGCAATTGCTCGACGTTTGCAATTTCTCAGCTCGTGTCTACGAGACGGAAAGAGAAGGACCGTGACGTTTGGTGGCTAGAGAAGCGCAAAGCCCCAGTGTTGCTGCGCCTGTGAAAGCGCTTCCAAGGAAGGGTGCTGGCTAGCAAGAGCTTTCAGTGCTGGCACTTTTCATCTCTGAGCAATTGCTGGACGTTTGCAATTTCTCACCTGAGCTCTCTTTAGAGTGCGCGAGAGGATGAGCAGAAGATGAGGTGGCTAGAGAAGCCCAGAGCCCCAGTGTTCTTAGGCCTACAAAAGCGCTTCCAAGGAAGGGTGCTGGCTAGCAACAGCTTTCAGTGCTGGCACTTTTCATCTCTGAGCAATTGCTCGACGTTTGCAATTTCTCAGCTCGTGTCTACAAGACGGAAAGAGAAGGACCGTGACTTTTGGTGGCTAGAGAAGCGCAAAGCCCCAGTGTTGCTGCGCCTGTGAAAGCGCTTCCAAGGAAGGGTGCTGGCTAGCAACAGCTTTCAGTGCTGGCACTTTTCATCTCTGAGCAATTGCTCGACGTTTGCAATTTCTCCCCTGAGCTCTCTTTAGAGTGCGCGAGAGGATGAGCAGAGGATGAGGTGGCTAGAGAAGCCCAGAGCCCCAGTGTTCTTAGGCCTACAAAAGCGCTTCCAAGGAAGGGTGCTGGCTAGCAACAGCTTTCAGTGCTGGCACTTTTCATCTTGGAGCAATTGCTCAACGTTTGCAATTTCTCAGCTCGTGTCTACGAGACGGAAAGAGAAGGACCGTGACGTTTGGTGCGTAGAGAAGCGCAAAGCCCCAGTGTTGCTGCGCCTGTGAAAGCGCTTCCAAGGAAGGGTGCTGGCTAGCAACAGCTTTCAGTGCTGGCACTTTTCATCTCTGAGCAATTGCTCGACGTTTGCAATTTCTCACCTGAGCTCTCTTTAGAGTGCGCGAGAGGATGAGCAGAAGATGAGGTGGCTAGAGAAGCCCAGAGCCCCAGTGTTCTTAGGCCTACAAAAGCGCTTCCAAGGAAGGGTGCTGGCTAGCAACAGCTTTCAGTGCTGGCACTTTTCATCTCGGAGCAATTGCTCGACGTTTGCAATTTCTCAGCTCGTGTCTACGAGACGGAAAGAGAAGGACCGTGACGTTTGGTGGGTAGAGAAGCGCAAAGCCCCAGTGTTGCTGCGCCTGTGAAAGCGCTTCCAAGGAAGGGTGCTGGCTAGCAACAGCTTTCAGTGCTGGCACTTTTCATCTCTGAGCAATTGCTCGACATTTGTAATTTCTCACCTGAGCTCTCTTTAGAGTGCGCGAGAGGATGAGCAGAAGATGAGGTGGCTAGAGAAGCCCAGAGCCCCAGTGTTCTTAGGCCTACAAAAGCACTTCCAAGGAAGGGTGCTGGCTAGCAACAGCTTTCAGTGCTGGCACTTTTCATCTCTGAGCAATTGCTCGACGTTTGCAATTTCTCAGCTCGTGTCTACCGACGGAAAGAGAAGGACCGTGACGTTTGGTGGGTAGAGAAGCGCAAAGCCTCAGTGTTGCTGCGCCTGTGAAAGCGCTTCCAAGGAAGGGTGCTGGCTAGCAAGAGCTTTCAGTGCTGGCACTTTTCATCTCTGAGCAATTGCTCGACGTTTGCAATTTCTCACCTGAGCTCTCTTTAGAGTGCGCGAGAGGATGAGCAGAAGATGAGGTGGCTAGAGAAGCCCAGAGCCCTAGTGTTCTTAGGCCTACAAAAGGGCTTCCAAGGAAGGGTGCTGGCTAGCAACAGCTTTCAGTGCTGGCACTTTTCATCTCTGAGCAATTGCTCGACGTTTGCAATTTCTCAGCTCGTGTCTACGAGACGGAAAGAGAAGGACCGTGACGTTTGGTGCGTATAGAAGCACAAAGCCCCAGTGTTGCTGCGCCTGTGAAAGCGCTTCCAAGGAAGGGTGCTGGCTAGCAACAGCTTTCAGTGCTGGCACTTTTCATCTCTGAGCAATTGCTCGATGTTTGCAATTTCTCAGCTCGTGTCTACGAGACGGAAAGAGAAGGACCGTGATGTTTGGTGCGTACAGAAGTGCAAAGCCCCAGTGTTGCTGCGCCTGTGAAAGCGCTTCCAAGGAAGGGTGCTGGCTAGCAACAGCTTTCAGTGCTGGCACTTTTCATCTCTGAGCAATTGCTCGACGTTTGCAATTTCTCACCTGAGCTCTCTTTAGAGTGCGCGAGAGGATGAGCAGAAGATGAGGTGGCTAGAGAAGCCCAGAGCCCCAGTGTGCTTAGGCCTACAAAAGCGCTTCCAAGGAAGGGTGCTGGCTAGCAACAGCTTTCAGTGCTGGCACTTTTCATCTCGGAGCAATTGCTCAACGTTTGCAATTTCTCAGCTCGTGTCTACCGACGGAAAGAGAAGGACCGTGACGTTTGGTGGCTAGAGAAGCGCAAAGCCCCAGTGTTGCTGCGCCTGTGAAAGCGCTTCCAAGGAAGGGTGCTGGCTAGCAAGAGCTTTCAGTGCTGGCACTTTTCATCTCTGAGCAATTGCTCGACGTTTGCAATTTCTCACCTGAGCTCTCTTTAGAGTGCGCGAGAGGATGAGCAGAAGATGAGGTGGCTAGAGAAGCCCAGAGCCCCAGTGTTCTTAGGCCTACAAAAGCGCTTCCAAGGAAGGGTGCTGGCTAGCAACAGCTTTCAGTGCTGGCACTTTTCATCTCGGAGCAATTGCTCGACGTTTGCAATTTCTCAGCTCATGTCCACGAGACGGAAAGAGAAGGACCGTGACGTTTGGTGGCTAGAGAAGCGCAAAGCCCCAGTGTTACTGCGCCTGTGAAAGCGCTTCCAAGGAAGGGTGCTGGCTAGCAACAGCTTTCAGTGCTGGCACTTTTCATCTCTGAGCAATTGCTCGACGTTTGCAATTTCTCACCTGAGCTCTCTTTAGAGTGCGCGAGAGGATGAGCAGAAGATGAGGTGGCTAGAGAAGCCCAGAGCCCCAGTGTTCTTAGGCCTACAAAAGCGCTTCCAAGGAAGGGTGCTGGCTAGCAAGAGCTTTCAGTGCTGGCACTTTTCATCTCGGAGCAATTGCTCGACGTTTGCAATTTCTCAGCTCGTGTCTACCGACGGAAAGAGAAGGACCGTGACGTTTGGTGCATATAGAAGCGCAAAGCCCCAGTGTTGCTGCGCCTGTGAAAGCGCTTCCAAGGAAGGGTGCTGGCTAGCAACAGCTTTCAGTGCTGGCACTTTTCATCTCTGAGCAATTGCTCGACGTTTGCAATTTCTCACCTGAGCTCTCTTTAGAGTGCGCGAGAGGATGAGCAGAAGATGAGGTGGCTAGAGAAGCCCAGAGCCCCAGTGTTCTTAGGCCTACAAAAGCGCTTCCAAGGAAGGGTGCTGGCTAGCAACAGCTTTCAGTGCTGTCACTTTTCATTTCTGAGCAATTGCTCGACGTTTGCAATTTCTCAGCTCGTGTCTACAAGACGGAAAGAGAAGGACCGTGACGTTTGGTGGGTAGAGAAGCGCAAAGCCCCAGTGTTGCTGCGCCTGTGAAAGCGCTTCCAAGGAAGGGTGCTGGCTAGCAAGAGCTTTCAGTGCTGGCACTTTTCATCTCTGAGCAATTGCTCGACGTTTGCAATTTCTCACCTGAGCTCTCTTTAGAGTGCGCGAGAGGATGAGCAGAAGATGAGGTGGCTAGAGAAGCCCAGAGCCCCAGTGTTCTTAGGCCTACAAAAGCGCTTCCAAGGAAGGGTGCTGGCTAGCAACAGCTTTCAGTGCTGGCACTTTTCATCTCTGAGCAATTGCTCGACGTTTGCAATTTCTCAGCTCGTGTCTACCGACGGAAAGAGAAGGACCGTGACGTTTGGTGGCTAGAGAAGCGCAAAGCCCCAGTGTTGCTGCGCCTGTGAAAGCGCTTCCAAGGAAGGGTGCTGGCTAGCAACAGCTTTCAGTGCTGGCACTTTTCATCTCTGAGCAATTGCTGGACGTTTGCAATTTCTCACCTGAGCTCTCTTTAGAGTGCGCGAGAGGATGAGCAGAAGATGAGGTGGCTAGAGAAGCCCAGAGCCCCAGTGTGCTTAGGCCTACAAAAGCGCTTCCAAGGAAGGGTGCTGGCTAGCAACAGCTTTCAGTGCTGGCACTTTTCATCTCTGAGCAATTGCTCGACGTTTGCAATTTCTCAGCTCGTGTCTACGAGACGGAAAGAGAAGGACCGTGACGTTTGGTGGCTAGAGAAGCGCAAAGCCCCAGTGTTACTGCGCCTGTGAAAGCGCTTCCAAGGAAGGGTGCTGGCTAGCAAGAGCTTTCAGTGCTGGCACTTTTCATCTCTGAGCAATTGCTGGACGTTTGCAATTTCTCACCTGAGCTCTCTTTAGAGTGCGCGAGAGGATGAGCAGAAGATGAGGTGGCTAGAGAAGCCCAGAGCCCCAGTGTTCTTAGGCCTACAAAAGCGCTTCCAAGGAAGGGTGCTGGCTAGCAACAGCTTTCAGTGCTGGCACTTTTCATCTCTGAGCAATTGCTCGACGTTTGCAATTTCTCAGCTCGTGTCTACGAGACGGAAAGAGAAGGACCGTGACGTTTGGTGCGTATAGAAGCGCAAAGCCCCAGTGTTGCTGCGCCTGTGAAAGCGCTTCCAAGGAAGGGTGCTGGCTAGCAACAGCTTTCAGTGCTGGCACTTTTCATCTCTGAGCAATTGCTCGACATTTGTAATTTCTCACCTGAGCTCTCTTTAGAGTGCGCGAGAGGATGAGCAGAAGATGAGGTGGCTAGAGAAGCCCAGAGCCCCAGTGTTCTTAGGCCTACAAAAGCACTTCCAAGGAAGGGTGCTGGCTAGCAACAGCTTTCAGTGCTGGCACTTTTCATCTCTGAGCAATTGCTCGACGTTTGCAATTTCTCAGCTCGTGTCTACCGACGGAAAGAGAAGGACCGTGACGTTTGGTGGCTAGAGAAGCGCAAAGCCCCAGTGTTGCTGCACCTGTGAAAGCGCTTCCAAGGAAGGGTGCTGGCTAGCAACAGCTTTCAGTGCTGGCACTTTTCATCTCTGAGCAATTGCTCGACGTTTGCAATTTCTCAGCTCGTGTCTACCGACGGAAAGAGAAGGACCGTGACGTTTGGTGATTAGAGAAGCGCAAATCCTCAGTGTTGCTGCGCCTGTGAAAGCGCTTCCAAGGAAGGGTGCTGGCTAGCAACAGCTTTCAGTGCTGGCACTTTTCATCTCTGAGCAATTGCTCGACGTTTGCAATTTCTCACCTGAGCTCTCTTTAGAGTGCGCGAGAGGATGAGCAGAAGATGAGGTGGCTAGAGAAGCCCAGAGCCCTAGTGTTCTTAGGCCTACAAAAACGCTTCCAAGGAAGGGTGCTGGCTAGCAACAGCTTTCAGTGCTGGCACTTTTCATCTCTGAGCAATTGCTGGACGTTTGCAATTTCTCAGCTCGTGTCTACGAGACGGAAAGAGAAGGACCGTGACGTTTGGTGGGTAGAGAAGCGCAAAGCCCCAGTGTTGCTGCGCCTGTGAAAGCGCTTCCAAGGAAGGGTGCTGGCTAGCAACAGCTTTCAGTGCTGGCACTTTTCATCTCTGAGCAATTGCTTGACGTTTGCAATTTCTCAGCTCGTGTCTACCGACGGAAAGAGAATGACCGTGACGTTTGGTGGCTAGAGAAGCGCAAAGCCCCAGTGTTACTGCGCCTGTGAAAGCGCTTCCAAGGAAGGGTGCTGGCTAGCAAGAGCTTTCAGTGCTGGCACTTTTCATCTCTGAGCAATTGCTCGACGTTTGCAATTTCTCACCTGAGCTCTCTTTAGAGTGCGCGAGAGGATGAGCAGAAGATGAGGTGGCTAGAGAAGCCCAGAGCCCCAGTGTTCTTAGGCCTACAAAAGCGCTTCCAAGGAAGGGTGCTGGCTAGCAAGAGCTTTCAGTGCTGGCACTTTTCATCTCGGAGCAATTGCTCGACGTTTGCAATTTCTCAGCTCGTGTCTACGAGACGGAAAGAGAAGGACCGTGACGTTTGGTGCGTATAGAAGCGCAAAGCCCCAGTGTTGCTGCGCCTGTGAAAGCGCTTCCAAGGAAGGGTGCTGGCTAGCAACAGCTTTCAGTGCTGGCACTTTTCATCTCTGAGCAATTGCTCGACGTTTGCAATTTCTCACCTGAGCTCTCTTTAGAGTGCGCGAGAGGATGAGCGGAAGATGAGGTGGCTAGAGAAGCCCAGAGCCCCAGTGTTCTTAGGCCTACAAAAGCGCTTCCAAGGAAGGGTGCTGGCTAGCAACAGCTTTCAGTGCTGGCACTTTTCATCTCTGAGCAATTGCTCAACATTTGCAATTTCTCAGCTCGTGTCTACAAGACGGAAAGAGAAGGACCGTGACTTTTGGTGGCTAGAGAAGCGCAAAGCCCCAGTGTTGCTGCGCCTGTGAAAGCGCTTCCAAGGAAGGGTGCTGGCTAGCAACAGCTTTCAGTGCTGGCACTTTTCATCTCTGAGCAATTGCTCGACGTTTGCAATTTCTCACCTGAGCTCTCTTTAGAGTGCGCGAGAGGATGAGCAGAAGATGAGGTGGCTAGAGAAGCCCAGAGCCCCAGTGTTCTTAGGCCTACAAAAGCGCTTCCAAGGAAGGGTGCTGGCTAGCAACAGCTTTCAGTGCTGGCACTTTTCATCTCGGAGCAATTGCTCGACGTTTGCAATTTCTCAACTCGTGTCTACGAGACGGAAAGAGAAGGACCGTGACGTTTGGTGGCTAGAGAAGCGCAAAGCCCCAGTGTTACTGCGCCTGTGAAAGCGCTTCCAAGGAAGGGTGCTGGCTAGCAACAGCTTTCAGTGCTGGCACTTTTCATCTCTGAGCAATTGCTGGACGTTTGCAATTTCTCACCTGAGCTCTCTTTAGAGTGCGCGAGAGGATGAGCAGAAGATGAGGTGGCTAGAGAAGCCCAGAGCCCCAGTGTTCTTAGGCCTACAAAAGCGCTTCCAAGGAAGGGTGCTGGCTAGCAACAGCTTTCAGTGCTGGCACTTTTCATCTCTGAGCAATTGCTCGACGTTTGCAATTTCTCAGCTCGTGTCTACGAGACGGAAAGAGAAGGACCGTGACGTTTGGTGGGTAGAGAAGCGCAAAGCCCCAGTGTTGCTGCGCCTGTGAAAGCGCTTCCAAGGAAGGGTGCTGGCTAGCAACAGCTTTCAGTGCTGGCACTTTTCATCTCTGAGCAATTGCTCGACGTTTGCAATTTCTCACCTGAGCTCTCTTTAGAGTGCGCGAGAGGATGAGCAGAAGATGAGGTGGCTAGAGAAGCCCAGAGCCCCAGTGTTCTTAGGCCTACAAAAGTGCTTCCAAGGAAGGGTGCTGGCTAGCAACAGCTTTCAGTGCTGCCACTTTTCATCTCTGAGCAATTGCTCGACGTTTGCAATTTCTCAGCTCGTGTCTACAAGACGGAAAGAGAAGGACCGTGACGTTTGGTGGCTAGAGAAGCGCAAAGCCCCAGTGTTGCTGCGCTTGTGAAAGCGCTTCCAAGGAAGGGTGCTGGCTAGCAAGAGCTTTCAGTGCTGGCACTTTTCATCTCTGAGCAATTGCTGGACGTTTGCAATTTCTCACCTGAGCTCTCTTTAGAGTGCGCGAGAGGATGAGCAGAAGATGAGGTGGCTAGAGAAGCCCAGAGCCCCAGTGTTCTTAGGCCTACAAAAGCGCTTCCAAGGAAGGGTGCTGGCTAGCAACAGCTTTCAGTGCTGGCACTTTTCATCTCTGAGCAATTGCTCGACGTTTGCAATTTCTCAGCTCGTGTCTACCGACGGAAAGAGAAGGACCGTGACGTTTGGTGGCTAGAGAAGCGCAAAGCCCCAGTGTTGCTGCGCCTGTGAAAGCGCTTCCAAGGAAGGGTGCTGGCTAGCAAGAGCTTTCAGTGCTGGCACTTTTCATCTCTGAGCAATTGCTCGACGTTTGCAATTTCTCACCTGAGCTCTCTTTAGAGTGCGCGAGAGGATGAGCAGAAGATGAGGTGGCTAGAGAAGCCCAGAGCCCCAGTGTTCTTAGGCCTACAAAAGCGCTTCCAAGGAAGGGTGCTGGCTAGCAACAGCTTTCAGTGCTGGCACTTTTCATCTCTGAGCAATTGCTCGACGTTTGCAATTTCTCAACTCGTGTCTACGAGACGGAAAGAGAAGGACCGTGACGTTTGGTGGCTAGAGAAGCGCAAAGCCCCAGTGTTGCTGCGCCTGTGAAAGCGCTTCCAAGGAAGGGTGCTGCCTAGCAAGAGCTTTCAGTGCTGGCACTTTTCATCTCTGAGCAATTGCTCAACGTTTGCAATTTCTCAGCTCGTGTCTAGGAGACGGAAAGAGAGGGACCGTGACGTTTGGTGGCTAGAGAAGCGCAAAGCCCCAGTGTTGCTGCGCCTGTGAAAGCGCTTCCAAGGAAGGGTGCTGGCTAGCAAGAGCTTTCAGTGCTGGCACTTTTCATCTCTGAGCAATTGCTCGACGTTTGCAATTTCTCAACTCGTGTCTACGAGACGGAAAGAGAAGGACCGTGACGTTTGGTGGCTAGAGAAGCGCAAAGCCCCAGTGTTACTGCGCCTGTGAAAGCGCTTCCAAGGAAGGGTGCTGGCTAGCAACAGCTTTCAGTGCTGGCACTTTTCATCTCTGAGCAATTGCTGGACGTTTGCAATTTCTCACCTGAGCTCTCTTTAGAGTGCGCGAGAGGATGAGCAGAAGATGAGGTGGCTAGAGAAGCCCAGAGCCCCACTGTTCTTAGGCCTACAAAAGCGCTTCCAAGGAAGGGTGCTGGCTAGCAAGAGCTTTCAGTGCTGGCACTTTTCATCTCTGAGCAATTGCTGGACGTTTGCAATTTCTCAGCTCGTGTCTACAAGACGGAAAGAGAATGACCGTGACGTTTGGTGCGTATAGAAGCGCAAAGCCCCAGTGTTGCTGCGCCTGTGAAAGCGCTTCCAAGGAAGGGTGCTGGCTAGCAACAGCTTTCAGTGCTGGCACTTTTCATCTCTGAGCAATTGCTCGACGTTTGCAATTTCTCACCTGAGCTCTCTTTAGAGTGCGCGAGAGGATGAGCAGAAGATGAGGTGGCTAGAGAAGCCCAGAGCCCCAGTGTTCTTAGGCCTACAAAACCGCTTCCAAGGAAGGGTGCTGGCTAGCAACAGCTTTCAGTGCTGGCACTTTTCATCTCGGAGCAATTGCTCGACGTTTGCAATTTCTCAGCTCGTGTCTACGAGACGGAAAGAGAAGGACCGTGACGTTTGGTGGGTAGAGAAGCGCAAAGCCCCAGTGTTGCTGCGCCTGTGAAAGCGCTTCCAAGGAAGGGTGCTGGCTAGCAAGAGCTTTCAGTGCTGGCACTTTTCATCTCTGAGCAATTGCTCGACGTTTGCAATTTCTCACCTGAGCTCTCTTTAGAGTGCGCGAGAGGATGAGCAGAAGATGAGGTGGCTAGAGAAGCCCAGAGCCCCAGTGTTCTTAGGCCTACAAAAGCGCTTCCAAGGAAGGGTGCTGGCTAGCAACAGCTTTCAGTGCTGGCACTTTTCATCTCTGAGCAATTGCTCGACGTTTGCAATTTCTCAGCTCGTGTCTACAAGACGGAAAGAGAAGGACCGTGACATTTGGTGCGTATAGAAGCGCAAAGCCCCAGTGTTGCTGCGCCTGTGAAAGCGCTTCCAAGGAAGGGTGCTGGCTAGCAACAGCTTTCAGTGCTGGCACTTTTCATCTCTGAGCAATTGCTCGACATTTGTAATTTCTCACCTGAGCTCTCTTTAGAGTGCGCGAGAGGATGAGCAGAAGATGAGGTGGCTAGAGAAGCCCAGAGCCCCAGTGTTCTTAGGCCTACAAAAGCACTTCCAAGGAAGGGTGCTGGCTAGCAACAGCTTTCAGTGCTGGCACTTTTCATCTCTGAGCAATTGCTCGACGTTTGCAATTTCTCAGCTCGTGTCTACCGACGGAAAGAGAAGGACCGTGACGTTTGGTGGCTAGAGAAGCGCAAAGCCCCAGTGTTGCTGCACCTGTGAAAGCGCTTCCAAGGAAGGGTGCTGGCTAGCAACAGCTTTCAGTGCTGGCACTTTTCATCTCGGAGCAATTGCTCGACGTTTGCAATTTCTCAGCTCGTGTCTACCGACGGAAAGAGAAGGACCGTGACGTTTGGTGGCTAGAGAAGCGCAAAGCCTCAGTGTTGCTGCGCCTGTGAAAGCGCTTCCAAGGAAGGGTGCTGGCTAGCAACAGCTTTCAGTGCTGGCACTTTTCATCTCTGAGCAATTGCTCCACGTTTGCAATTTCTCACCTGAGCTCTCTTTAGAGCGCGCGAGAGAATGAGCAGAAGATGAGGTGGCTAGAGAAGCCCAGAGCCCTAGTGTTCTTAGGCCTACAAAAGCGCTTCCAAGGAAGGGTGCTGGCTAGCAACAGCTTTCAGTGCTGGCACTTTTCATCTCTGAGCAATTGCTCGACGTTTGCAATTTCTCAGCTCGTGTCTACGAGACGGAAAGAGAAGGACCGTGACGTTTGGTGCGTATAGAAGCGCAAAGCCCCAGTGTTGCTGCGCCTGTGAAAGCGCTTCCAAGGAAGGGTGCTGGCTAGCAACAGCTTTCAGTGCTGGCACTTTTCATCTCGGAGCAATTGCTCGACGTTTGCAATTTCTCAGCTCGTGTCTACGAGACGGAAAGAGAAGGACCGTGACGTTTGGTGGGTAGAGAAGCGCAAAGCCCCAGTGTTGCTGCGCCTGTGAAAGCGCTTCCAAGGAAGGGTGCTGGCTAGCAAGAGCTTTCAGTGCTGGCACTTTTCATCTCGGAGCAATTGCTTGACGTTTGCAATTTCTCAGCTCGTGTCTACCGACGGAAAGAGAATGACCGTGACGTTTGGTGGCTAGAGAAGCGCAAAGCCCCAGTGTTGCTGCGCCTGTGAAAGCGCTTCCAAGGAGGGGTGCTGGCTAGCAAGAGCTTTCAGTGCTGGCACTTTTCATCTCTGAGCAATTGCTTGACGTTTGCAATTTCTCACCTGAGCTCTCTTTAGAGTGCGCGAGAGGATGAGCAGAAGATGAGGTGGCTAGAGAAGCCCAGAGCCCCAGTGTTCTTAGGCCTACAAAAGCGCTTCCAAGGAAGGGTGCTGGCTAGCAAGAGCTTTCAGTGCTGGCACTTTTCATCTCTGAGCAATTGCTGGACGTTTGCAATTTCTCAGCTCGTGTCTACGAGACGGAAAGAGAAGGACCGTGACGTTTGGTGCGTATAGAAGCGCAAAGCCCCAGTGTTGCTTAGCCTTTGAAAGCGCTTCCAAGGAAGGGTGCTGGCTAGCAACAGCTTTCAGTGCTGGCACTTTTCATCTCTGAGCAATTGCTCGACGTTTGCAATTTCTCACCTGAGCTCTCTTTAGAGTGCGCGAGAGGATGAGCAGAAGATGAGGTGGCTAGAGAAGCCCAGAGCCCCAGTGTTCTTAGGCCTACAAAAGCGCTTCCAAGGAAGGGTGCTGGCTAGCAACAGCTTTCAGTGCTGGCACTTTTCATCTCTGAGCAATTGCTCAACGTTTGCAATTTCTCAGCTCGTGTCTACAAGACGGAAAGAGAAGGACCGTGACTTTTGGTGGCTAGAGAAGCGCAAAGCCCCAGTGTTGCTGCGCCTGTGAAAGCGCTTCCAAGGAAGGGTGCTGGCTAGCAACAGCTTTCAGTGCTGGCACTTTTCATCTCTGAGCAATTGCTCGACGTTTGCAATTTCTCACCTGAGCTCTCTTTAGAGTGCGCGAGAGGATGAGCAGAAGATGAGGTGGCTAGAGAAGCCCAGAGCCCCAGTGTTCTTAGGCCTACAAAAGCGCTTCCAAGGAAGGGTGCTGGCTAGCAACAGCTTTCAGTGCTGGCACTTTTCATCTCTGAGCAATTGCTCGACGTTTGCAATTTCTCAGCTCGTGTCTACGAGACGGAAAGAGAAGGACCGTGACGTTTGGTGGCTAGAGAAGCGCAAAGCCCCAGTGTTGCTGCGCCTGTGAAAGCGCTTCCAAGGAAGGGTGCTGGCTAGCAAGAGCTTTCAGTGCTGGCACTTTTCATCTCTGAGCAATTGCTCGACGTTTGCAATTTCTCACCTGAGCTCTCTTTAGAGTGCGCGAGAGGATGAGCAGAAGATGAGGTGGCTAGAGAAGCCCAGAGCCCCACTGTTCTTAGGCCTACAAAAGCGCTTCCAAGGAAGGGTGCTGGCTAGCAACAGCTTTCAGTGCTGGCACTTTTCATCTCTGAGCAATTGCTCGACGTTTGCAATTTCTCAGCTCGTGTCTACAAGACGGAAAGAGAAGGACCGTGACATTTGGTGCGTATAGAAGCGCAAAGCCCCAGTGTTGCTGCGCCTGTGAAAGCGCTTCCAAGGAAGGGTGCTGGCTAGCAACAGCTTTCAGTGCTGGCACTTTTCATCTCTGAGCAATTGCTCTACGTTTGTAATTTCTCACCTGAGCTCTCTTTAGAGTGCGCGAGAGGATGAGCAGAAGATGAGGTGGCTAGAGAAGCCCAGAGCCCCAGTGTTCTTAGGCCTACAAAAGCACTTCCAAGGAAGGGTGCTGGCTAGCAACAGCTTTCAGTGCTGGCACTTTTCATCTCTGAGCAATTGCTCGACGTTTGCAATTTCTCAGCTCGTGTCTACCGACGGAAAGAGAAGGACCGTGACTTTTGGTGGCTAGAGAAGCGCAAAGCCCCAGTGTTGCTGCACCTGTGAAAGCGCTTCCAAGGAAGGGTGCTGGCTAGCAACAGCTTTCAGTGCTGGCACTTTTCATCTCGGAGCAATTGCTCGACGTTTGCAATTTCTCAGCTCGTGTCTACCGACGGAAAGAGAAGGACCGTGACGTTTGGTGATTAGAGAAGCGCAAATCCTCAGTGTTGCTGCGCCTGTGAAAGCGCTTCCAAGGAAGGGTGCTGGCTAGCAACAGCTTTCAGTGCTGGCACTTTTCATCTCGGAGCAATTGCTCCACGTTTGCAATTTCTCACCTGAGCTCTCTTTAGAGCGCGCGAGAGGATGAGCAGAAGATGAGGTGGCTAGAGAAGCCCAGAGCCCTAGTGTTCTTAGGCCTACAAAAGCGCTTCCAAGGAAGGGTGCTGCCTAGCAACAGCTTTCAGTGCTGGCACTTTTCATCTCGGAGCAATTGCTCGACGTTTGCAATTTCTCAGCTCATGTCTACGAGACGGAAAGAGAAGGACCGTGACGTTTGGTGGCTAGAGAAGCGCAAAGCCCCAGTGTTGCTGCGCCTGTGAAAGCGCTTCCAAGGAAGGGTGCTGGCTAGCAACAGCTTTCAGTGCTGGCACTTTTCATCTCTGAGCAATTGCTTGACGTTTGCAATTTCTCAGCTCGTGTCTACCGACGGAAAGAGAATGACCGTGACGTTTGGTGGCTAGAGAAGCGCAAAGGCCCAGTGTTGCTGCGCCTGTGAAAGCGCTTCCAAGGAAGGGTGCTGGCTAGCAAGAGCTTTCAGTGCTGGCACTTTTCATCTCTGAGCAATTGCTCGACGTTTGCAATTTCTCACCTGAGCTCTCTTTAGAGTGCGCGAGAGGATGAGCAGAAGATGAGGTGGCTAGAGAAGCCCAGAGCCCCAGTGTTCTTAGGCCTACAAAAGCGCTTCCAAGGAAGGGTGCTGGCTAGCAAGAGCTTTCAGTGCTGGCACTTTTCATCTCTGAGCAATTGCTCGACGTTTGCAATTTCTCAACTCGTGTCTACGAGACGGAAAGAGAAGGACCGTGACGTTTGGTGGCTAGAGAAGCGCAAAGCCCCAGTGTTACTGCGCCTGTGAAAGCGCTTCCAAGGAAGGGTGCTGGCTAGCAAGAGCTTTCAGTGCTGGCACTTTTCATCTCTGAGCAATTGCTGGACGTTTGCAATTTCTCACCTGAGCTCTCTTTAGAGTGCGCGAGAGGATGAGCAGAAGATGAGGTGGCTAGAGAAGCCCAGAGCCCCAGTGTTCTTAGGCCTACAAAAGCGCTTCCAAGGAAGGGTGCTGGCTAGCAAGAGCTTTCAGTGCTGGCACTTTTCATCTCTGAGCAATTGCTGGACGTTTGCAATTTCTCAGCTCGTGTCTACGAGACGGAAAGAGAAGGACCGTGACGTTTGGTGGGTAGAGAAGCGCAAAGCCCCAGTGTTGCTGCGCCTGTGAAAGCGCTTCCAAGGAAGGGTGCTGGCTAGCAACAGCTTTCAGTGCTGGCACTTTTCATCTCTGAGCAATTGCTCGACGTTTGCAATTTCTCACCTGAGCTCTCTTTAGAGTGCGCGAGAGGATGAGCAGAAGATGAGGTGGCTAGAGAAGCCCAGAGCCCCAGTGTTCTTAGGCCTACAAAAGTGCTTCCAAGGAAGGGTGCTGGCTAGCAACAGCTTTCAGTGCTGCCACTTTTCATCTCTGAGCAATTGCTCGACGTTTGCAATTTCTCAGCTCGTGTCTAGGAGACGGAAAGAGAAGGACCGTGACGTTTGGTGGCTAGAGAAGCGCAAAGCCCCAGTGTTGCTGCGCTTGTGAAAGCGCTTCCAAGGAAGGGTGCTGGCTAGCAAGAGCTTTCAGTGCTGGCACTTTTCATCTCTGAGCAATTGCTGGACGTTTGCAATTTCTCACCTGAGCTCTCTTTAGAGTGCGCGAGAGGATGAGCAGAAGATGAGGTGGCTAGAGAAGCCCAGAGCCCCAGTGTTCTTAGGCCTACAAAAGCGCTTCCAAGGAAGGGTGCTGGCTAGCAACAGCTTTCAGTGCTGGCACTTTTCATCTCTGAGCAATTGCTCGACGTTTGCAATTTCTCAGCTCGTGTCTACCGACGGAAAGAGAAGGACCGTGACGTTTGGTGGGTAGAGAAGCGCAAAGCCCCAGTGTTGCTGCGCCTGTGAAAGCGCTTCCAAGGAAGGGTGCTGGCTAGCAACAGCTTTCAGTGCTGGCACTTTTCATCTCTGAGCAATTGCTCGACGTTTGCAATTTCTCACCTGAGCTCTCTTTAGAGTGCGCGAGAGGATGAGCAGAAGATGAGGTGGCTAGAGAAGCCCAGAGCCCCAGTGTTCTTAGGCCTACAAAAGCGCTTCCAAGGAAGGGTGCTGGCTAGCAACAGCTTTCAGTGCTGGCACTTTTCATCTCTGAGCAATTGCTCGACGTTTGCAATTTCTCAACTCGTGTCTACGAGACGGAAAGAGAAGGACCGTGACGTTTGGTGGCTAGAGAAGCGCAAAGCCCCAGTGTTGCTGCGCCTGTGAAAGCGCTTCCAAGGAAGGGTGCTGGCTAGCAAGAGCTTTCAGTGCTGGCACTTTTCATCTCGGAGCAATTGCTCGACGTTTGCAATTTCTCACCTGAGCTCTCTTTAGAGTGCGCGAGAGGATGAGCAGAAGATGAGGTGGCTAGAGAAGCCCAGAGCCCCAGTGTTCTTAGGCCTACAAAAGCGCTTCCAAGGAAGGGTGCTGGCTAGCAAGAGCTTTCAGTGCTGGCACTTTTCATCTCTGAGCAATTGCTCGACGTTTGCAATTTCTCAGCTCGTGTCTACGAGACGGAAAGAGAAGGACCGTGACGTTTGGTGCGTATAGAAGCGCAAAGCCCCAGTGTTGCTGCGCCTGTGAAAGCGCTTCCAAGGAAGGGTGCTGGCTAGCAACAGCTTTCAGTGCTGGCACTTTTCATCTCTGAGCAATTGCTCGACGTTTGCAATTTCTCACCTGAGCTCTCTTTAGAGTGCGCGAGAGGATGAGCGGAAGATGAGGTGGCTAGAGAAGCCCAGAGCCCCAGTGTTCTTAGGCCTACAAAAGCGCTTCCAAGGAAGGGTGCTGGCTAGCAACAGCTTTCAGTGCTGGCACTTTTCATCTCTGAGCAATTGCTCAACATTTGCAATTTCTCAGCTCGTGTCTACAAGACGGAAAGAGAAGGACCGTGACTTTTGGTGGCTAGAGAAGCGCAAAGCCCCAGTGTTGCTGCGCCTGTGAAAGCGCTTCCAAGGAAGGGTGCTGGCTAGCAAGAGCTTTCAGTGCTGGCACTTTTCATCTCTGAGCAATTGCTCGACGTTTGCAATTTCTCACCTGAGCTCTCTTTAGAGTGCGCGAGAGGATGAGCAGAAGATGAGGTGGCTAGAGAAGCCCAGAGCCCCAGTGTTCTTAGGCCTACAAAAGCGCTTCCAAGGAAGGGTGCTGGCTAGCAAGAGCTTTCAGTGCTGGCACTTTTCATCTCTGAGCAATTGCTCGACGTTTGCAATTTCTCAACTCGTGTCTACGAGACGGAAAGAGAAGGACCGTGACGTTTGGTGGCTAGAGAAGCGCAAAGCCCCAGTGTTACTGCGCCTGTGAAAGCGCTTCCAAGGAAGGGTGCTGGCTAGCAAGAGCTTTCAGTGCTGGCACTTTTCATCTCTGAGCAATTGCTGGACGTTTGCAATTTCTCACCTGAGCTCTCTTTAGAGTGCGCGAGAGGATGAGCAGAAGATGAGGTGGCTAGAGAAGCCCAGAGCCCCAGTGTTCTTAGGCCTACAAAAGCGCTTCCAAGGAAGGGTGCTGGCTAGCAACAGCTTTCAGTGCTGGCACTTTTCATCTCTGAGCAATTGCTCGACGTTTGCAATTTCTCAGCTCGTGTCTACGAGACGGAAAGAGAAGGACCGTGACGTTTGGTGGGTAGAGAAGCGCAAAGCCCCAGTGTTGCTGCGCCTGTGAAAGCGCTTCCAAGGAAGGGTGCTGGCTAGCAACAGCTTTCAGTGCTGGCACTTTTCATCTCTGAGCAATTGCTCGACGTTTGCAATTTCTCACCTGAGCTCTCTTTAGAGTGCGCGAGAGGATGAGCAGAAGATGAGGTGGCTAGAGAAGCCCAGAGCCCCAGTGTTCTTAGGCCTACAAAAGCGCTTCCAAGGAAGGGTGCTGGCTAGCAAGAGCTTTCAGTGCTGGCACTTTTCATCTCTGAGCAATTGCTCGACGTTTGCAATTTCTCAGCTCGTGTCTACGAGACGGAAAGAGAAGGACCGTGACGTTTGGTGCGTATAGAAGCGCAAAGCCCCAGTGTTGCTGCGCCTGTGAAAGCGCTTCCAAGGAAGGGTGCTGGCTAGCAACAGCTTTCAGTGCTGGCACTTTTCATCTCTGAGCAATTGCTCGACGTTTGCAATTTCTCACCTGAGCTCTCTTTAGAGTGCGCGAGAGGATGAGCGGAAGATGAGGTGGCTAGAGAAGCCCAGAGCCCCAGTGTTCTTAGGCCTACAAAAGCGCTTCCAAGGAAGGGTGCTGGCTAGCAACAGCTTTCAGTGCTGGCACTTTTCATCTCTGAGCAATTGCTCAACATTTGCAATTTCTCAGCTCGTGTCTACAAGACGGAAAGAGAAGGACCGTGACTTTTGGTGGCTAGAGAAGCGCAAAGCCCCAGTGTTGCTGCGCCTGTGAAAGCGCTTCCAAGGAAGGGTGCTGGCTAGCAAGAGCTTTCAGTGCTGGCACTTTTCATCTCTGAGCAATTGCTCGACGTTTGCAATTTCTCACCTGAGCTCTCTTTAGAGTGCGCGAGAGGATGAGCAGAAGATGAGGTGGCTAGAGAAGCCCAGAGCCCCAGTGTTCTTAGGCCTACAAAAGCGCTTCCAAGGAAGGGTGCTGGCTAGCAACAGCTTTCAGTGCTGGCACTTTTCATCTCTGAGCAATTGCTCGACGTTTGCAATTTCTCAACTCGTGTCTACGAGACGGAAAGAGAAGGACCGTGACGTTTGGTGGCTAGAGAAGCGCAAAGCCCCAGTGTTACTGCGCCTGTGAAAGCGCTTCCAAGGAAGGGTGCTGGCTAGCAAGAGCTTTCAGTGCTGGCACTTTTCATCTCTGAGCAATTGCTGGACGTTTGCAATTTCTCACCTGAGCTCTCTTTAGAGTGCGCGAGAGGATGAGCAGAAGATGAGGTGGCTAGAGAAGCCCAGAGCCCCAGTGTTCTTAGGCCTACAAAAGCGCTTCCAAGGAAGGGTGCTGGCTAGCAACAGCTTTCAGTGCTGGCACTTTTCATCTCTGAGCAATTGCTCGACGTTTGCAATTTCTCACCTGAGCTCTCTTTAGAGTGCGCGAGAGGATGAGCAGAAGATGAGGTGGCTAGAGAAGCCCAGAGCCCCAGTGTTCTTAGGCCTACAAAAGCGCTTCCAAGGAAGGGTGCTGGCTAGCAAGAGCTTTCAGTGCTGGCACTTTTCATCTCGGAGCAATTGCTCGACGTTTGCAATTTCTCAGCTCGTGTCTACGAGACGGAAAGAGAAGGACCGTGACGTTTGGTGGCTAGAGAAGCGCAAAGCCCCAGTGTTGCTGCGCCTGTGAAAGCGCTTCCAAGGAAGGGTGCTGGCTAGCAAGAGCTTTCAGTGCTGGCACTTTTCATCTCTGAGCAATTGCTGGACGTTTGCAATTTCTCACCTGAGCTCTCTTTAGAGTGCGCGAGAGGATGAGCAGAAGATGAGGTGGCTAGAGAAGCCCAGAGCCCCAGTGTTCTTAGGCCTACAAAAGCGCTTCCAAGGAAGGGTGCTGGCTAGCAACAGCTTTCAGTGCTGGCACTTTTCATCTCTGAGCAATTGCTCGACGTTTGCAATTTCTCAGCTCGTGTCTACAAGACGGAAAGAGAAGGACCGTGACATTTGGTGCGTATAGAAGCGCAAAGCCCCAGTGTTGCTGCGCCTGTGAAAGCGCTTCCAAGGAAGGGTGCTGGCTAGCAACAGCTTTCAGTGCTGGCACTTTTCATCTCTGAGCAATTGCTCGACATTTGTAATTTCTCACCTGAGCTCTCTTTAGAGTGCGCGAGAGGATGAGCAGAAGATGAGGTGGCTAGAGAAGCCCAGAGCCCCAGTGTTCTTAGGCCTACAAAAGCACTTCCAAGGAAGGGTGCTGGCTAGCAACAGCTTTCAGTGCTGGCACTTTTCATCTCTGAGCAATTGCTCGATGTTTGCAATTTCTCAGCTCGTGTCTACCGACGGAAAGAGAAGGACCGTGACGTTTGGTGGCTAGAGAAGCGCAAAGCCCCAGTGTTGCTGCACCTGTGAAAGCGCTTCCAAGGAAGGGTGCTGGCTAGCAACAGCTTTCAGTGCTGGCACTTTTCATCTCGGAGCAATTGCTCGACGTTTGCAATTTCTCAGCTCGTGTCTACCGACGGAAAGAGAAGGACCGTGACGTTTGGTGGCTAGAGAAGCGCAAAGCCTCAGTGTTGCTGCGCCTGTGAAAGCGCTTCCAAGGAAGGGTGCTGGCTAGCAACAGCTTTCAGTGCTGGCACTTTTCATCTCTGAGCAATTGCTCCACGTTTGCAATTTCTCACCTGAGCTCTCTTTAGAGCGCGCGAGAGAATGAGCAGAAGATGAGGTGGCTAGAGAAGCCCAGAGCCCTAGTGTTCTTAGGCCTACAAAAGCGCTTCCAAGGAAGGGTGCTGGCTAGCAACAGCTTTCAGTGCTGGCACTTTTCATCTCTGAGCAATTGCTCGACGTTTGCAATTTCTCAGCTCGTGTCTACGAGACGGAAAGAGAAGGACCGTGACGTTTGGTGCGTATAGAAGCACAAAGCCCCAGTGTTGCTGCGCCTGTGAAAGCGCTTCCAAGGAAGGGTGCTGGCTAGCAACAGCTTTCAGTGCTGGCACTTTTCATCTCGGAGCAATTGCTCGACGTTTGCAATTTCTCAGCTCGTGTCTACGAGACGGAAAGAGAAGGACCGTGACGTTTGGTGGGTAGAGAAGCGCAAAGCCCCAGTGTTGCTGCGCCTGTGAAAGCGCTTCCAAGGAAGGGTGCTGGCTAGCAAGAGCTTTCAGTGCTGGCACTTTTCATCTCGGAGCAATTGCTTGACGTTTGCAATTTCTCAGCTCGTGTCTACCGACGGAAAGAGAATGACCGTGACGTTTGGTGGCTAGAGAAGCGCAAAGCCCCAGTGTTGCTGCGCCTGTGAAAGCGCTTCCAAGGAAGGGTGCTGGCTAGCAAGAGCTTTCAGTGCTGGCACTTTTCATCTCTGAGCAATTGCTTGACGTTTGCAATTTCTCACCTGAGCTCTCTTTAGAGTGCGCGAGAGGATGAGCAGAAGATGAGGTGGCTAGAGAAGCCCAGAGCCCCAGTGTTCTTAGGCCTACAAAAGCGCTTCCAAGGAAGGGTGCTGGCTAGCAAGAGCTTTCAGTGCTGGCACTTTTCATCTCTGAGCAATTGCTGGACGTTTGCAATTTCTCAGCTCGTGTCTACGAGACGGAAAGAGAAGGACCGTGACGTTTGGTGCGTATAGAAGCGCAAAGCCCCAGTGTTGCTTAGCCTTTGAAAGCGCTTCCAAGGAAGGGTGCTGGCTAGCAACAGCTTTCAGTGCTGGCACTTTTCATCTCTGAGCAATTGCTCGACGTTTGCAATTTCTCACCTGAGCTCTCTTTAGAGTGCGCGAGAGGATGAGCAGAAGATGAGGTGGCTAGAGAAGCCCAGAGCCCCAGTGTTCTTAGGCCTACAAAAGCGCTTCCAAGGAAGGGTGCTGGCTAGCAACAGCTTTCAGTGCTGGCACTTTTCATCTCGGAGCAATTGCTCAACGTTTGCAATTTCTCAGCTCGTGTCTACAAGACGGAAAGAGAAGGACTGTGACTTTTGGTGGCTAGAGAAGCGCAAAGCCCCAGTGTTGCTGCGCCTGTGAAAGCGCTTCCAAGGAAGGGTGCTGGCTAGCAAGAGCTTTCAGTGCTGGCACTTTTCATCTCTGAGCAATTGCTCGACGTTTGCAATTTCTCACCTGAGCTCTCTTTAGAGTGCGCGAGAGGATGAGCAGAAGATGAGGTGGCTAGAGAAGCCCAGAGCCCCAGTGTTCTTAGGCCTACAAAAGCGCTTCCAAGGAAGGGTGCTGGCTAGCAAGAGCTTTCAGTGCTGGCACTTTTCATCTCTGAGCAATTGCTCGACGTTTGCAATTTCTCAACTCGTGTCTACGAGACGGAAAGAGAAGGACCGTGACGTTTGGTGGCTAGAGAAGCGCAAAGCCCCAGTGTTACTGCGCCTGTGAAAGCGCTTCCAAGGAAGGGTGCTGGCTAGCAAGAGCTTTCAGTGCTGGCACTTTTCATCTCTGAGCAATTGCTCGACGTTTGCAATTTCTCACCTGAGCTCTCTTTAGAGTGCGCGAGAGGATGAGCAGAAGATGAGGTGGCTAGAGAAGCCCAGAGCCCCAGTGTTCTTAGGCCTACAAAAGCGCTTCCAAGGAAGGGTGCTGGCTAGCAACAGCTTTCAGTGCTGGCACTTTTCATCTCGGAGCAATTGCTCGACGTTTGCAATTTCTCAGCTCGTGTCTACGAGACGGAAAGAGAAGGACCGTGACGTTTGGTGCGTAGAGAAGCGCAAAGCCCCAGTGTTGCTGCGCCTGTGAAAGCGCTTCCAAGGAAGGGTGCTGGCTAGCAAGAGCTTTCAGTGCTGGCACTTTTCATCTCTGAGCAATTGCTGGACGTTTGCAATTTCTCACCTGAGCTCTCTTTAGAGTGCGCGAGAGGATGAGCAGAAGATGAGGTGGCTAGAGAAGCCCAGAGCCCCAGTGTTCTTAGGCCTACAAAAGTGCTTCCAAGGAAGGGTGCTGGCTAGCAACAGCTTTCAGTGCTGCCACTTTTCATCTCTGAGCAATTGCTCGACGTTTGCAATTTCTCAGCTCGTGTCTACAAGACGGAAAGAGAAGGACCGTGACGTTTGGTGGCTAGAGAAGCGCAAAGCCCCAGTGTTGCTGCGCCTGTGAAAGCGCTTCCAAGGAAGGGTGCTGGCTAGCAACAGCTTTCAGTGCTGGCACTTTTCATCTCTGAGCAATTGCTCGACGTTTGCAATTTCTCACCTGAGCTCTCTTTAGAGTGCGCGAGAGGATGAGCAGAAGATGAGGTGGCTAGAGAAGCCCAGAGCCCCAGTGTTCTTAGGCCTACAAAAGCGCTTCCAAGGAAGGGTGCTGGCTAGCAACAGCTTTCAGTGCTGGCACTTTTCATCTCTGAGCAATTGCTCGACGTTTGCAATTTCTCAACTCGTGTCTACGAGACGGAAAGAGAAGGACCGTGACGTTTGGTGGCTAGAGAAGCGCAAAGCCCCAGTGTTGCTGCGCCTGTGAAAGCGCTTCCAAGGAAGGGTGCTGGCTAGCAACAGCTTTCAGTGCTGGCACTTTTCATCTCTGAGCAATTGCTGGACGTTTGCAATTTCTCAGCTCGTGTCTACAAGACGGAAAGAGAGGGACCGTGACGTTTGGTGGCTGGAGAAGCGCAAAGCCCCAGTGTTGCTGCGCCTGTGAAAGCGCTTCCAAGGAAGGGTGCTGGCTAGCAACAGCTTTCAGTGCTGGCACTTTTCATCTCTGAGCAATTGCTCGACGTTTGCAATTTCTCAACTCGTGTCTACGAGACGGAAAGAGAAGGACCGTGACGTTTGGTGGCTAGAGAAGCGCAAAGCCCCAGTGTTACTGCGCCTGTGAAAGCGCTTCCAAGGAAGGGTGCTGGCTAGCAACAGCTTTCAGTGCTGGCACTTTTCATCTCTGAGCAATTGCTCGACGTTTGCAATTTCTCACCTGATCTCTCTTTAGAGTGCGCGAGAGGATGAGCAGAAGATGAGGTGGCTAGAGAAGCCCAGAGCCCCAGTGTTCTTAGGCCTACAAAAGCGCTTCCAAGGAAGGGTGCTGGCTAGCAAGAGCTTTCAGTGCTGGCACTTTTCATCTCTGAGCAATTGCTCGACGTTTGCAATTTCTCAGCTCGTGTCTACGAGACGGAAAGAGAAGGACCGTGACGTTTGGTGCGTAGAGAAGCGCAAAGCCCCAGTGTTGCTGCGCCTGTGAAAGCGCTTCCAAGGAAGGGTGCTGGCTAGCAAGAGCTTTCAGTGCTTGCACTTTTCATCTCTGAGCAATTGCTCGACGTTTGCAATTTCTCACCTGAGCTCTCTTTAGAGTGCGCGAGAGGATGAGCAGAAGATGAGGTGGCTAGAGAAGCCCAGAGCCCCAGTGTTCTTAGGCCTACAAAAGCGCTTCCAAGGAAGGGTGCTGGCTAGCAACAGCTTTCAGTGCTGGCACTTTTCATCTCGGAGCAATTGCTCGACGTTTGCAATTTCTCAACTCGTGTCTACCGACGGAAAGAGAAGGACCGTGACGTTTGGTGGCTAGAGAAGCGCAAAGCCCCAGTGTTGCTGCGCCTGTGAAAGCGCTTCCAAGGAAGGGTGCTGGCTAGCAAGAGCTTTCAGTGCTGGCACTTTTCATCTCTGAGCAATTGCTGGACGTTTGCAATTTCTCACCTGAGCTCTCCTTAGAGTGCGCGAGAGGATGAGCAGAAGATGAGGTGGCTAGAGAAGCCCAGAGCCCCAGTGTTCTTAGGCCTACAAAAGCACTTCCAAGGAAGGGTGCTGGCTAGCAACAGCTTTCAGTGCTGGCACTTTTCATCTCGGAGCAATTGCTCGACGTTTGCAATTTCTCAACTCGTGTCTACGAGACGGAAAGAGAAGGACCGTGACGTTTGGTGCGTATAGAAGCGCAAAGCCCCAGTGTTGCTGCGCCTGTGAAAGCGCTTCCAAGGAAGGGTGCTGGCTAGCAAGAGCTTTCAGTGCTGGCACTTTTCATCTCTGAGCAATTGCTGGACGTTTGCAATTTCTCACCTGAGCTCTCTTTAGAGTGCGCGAGAGGATGAGCAGAAGATGAGGTGGCTAGAGAAGCCCAGAGCCCCAGTGTTCTTAGGCCTACAAAAGCGCTTCCAAGGAAGGGTGCTGGCTAGCAACAGCTTTCAGTGCTGGCACTTTTCATCTCTGAGCAATTGCTCGACGTTTGCAATTTCTCAACTCGTGTCTACGAGACGGAAAGAGAAGGACCGTGACGTTTGGTGGCTAGAGAAGCGCAAAGCCCCAGTGTTACTGCGCCTGTGAAAGCGCTTCCAAGGAAGGGTGCTGGCTAGCAAGAGCTTTCAGTGCTGGCACTTTTCATCTCTGAGCAATTGCTGGACGTTTGCAATTTCTCACCTGAGCTCTCTTTAGAGTGCGCGAGAGGATGAGCAGAAGATGAGGTGGCTAGAGAAGCCCAGAGCCCCAGTGTTCTTAGGCCTACAAAAGCACTTCCAAGGAAGGGTGCTGGCTAGCAACAGCTTTCAGTGCTGGCACTTTTCATCTCTGAGCAATTGCTGGACGTTTGCAATTTCTCAGCTCGTGTCTACGAGACGGAAAGAGAAGGACCGTGACGTTTGGTGCGTATAGAAGCGCAAAGCCCCAGTGTTGCTGCGCCTGTGAAAGCGCTTCCAAGGAAGGGTGCTGGCTAGCAAGAGCTTTCAGTGCTGGCACTTTTCATCTCTGAGCAATTGCTCAACGTTTGCAATTTCTCACCTGAGCTCTCTTTAGAGTGCGCGAGAGGATGAGCAGAAGATGAGGTGGCTAGAGAAGCCCAGAGCCCCAGTGTTCTTAGGCCTACAAAAGCGCTTCCAAGGAAGGGTGCTGGCTAGCAACAGCTTTCAGTGCTGGCACTTTTCATCTCTGAGCAATTGCTCGACGTTTGCAATTTCTCAGCTCGTGTCTACGAGACGGAAAGAGAAGGACCGTGACGTTTGGTGGCTAGAGAAGCGCAAAGCCCCAGTGTTACTGCGCCTGTGAAAGCGCTTCCAAGGAAGGGTGCTGGCTAGCAACAGCTTTCAGTGCTGGCACTTTTCATCTCTGAGCAATTGCTGGACGTTTGCAATTTCTCACCTGAGCTCTCTTTAGAGTGCGCGAGAGGATGAGCAGAAGATGAGGTGGCTAGAGAAGCCCAGAGCCCCAGTGTTCTTAGGCCTACAAAAGCACTTCCAAGGAAGGGTGCTGGCTAGCAACAGCTTTCAGTGCTGGCACTTTTCATCTCTGAGCAATTGCTGGACGTTTGCAATTTCTCAGCTCGTGTCTACCGACGGAAAGAGAAGGACCGTGACGTTTGGTGCGTATAGAAGCGCAAAGCCCCAGTGTTGCTGCGCCTGTGAAAGCGCTTCCAAGGAAGGGTGCTGGCTAGCAAGAGCTTTCAGTGCTGGCACTTTTCATCTCTGAGCAATTGCTGGACGTTTGCAATTTCTCACCTGAGCTCTCTTTAGAGTGCGCGAGAGGATGAGCAGAAGATGAGGTGGCTAGAGAAGCCCAGAGCCCCAGTGTTCTAAGGGCTACAAAAGCACTTCCAAGGAAGGGTGCTGGCTAGCAACAGCTTTCAGTGCTGGCACTTTTCATCTCTGAGCAATTACTCGACGTTTGCAATTTCTCACCTGAACTCTCTTTAGAGTGCGCGAGAGGATGAGCAGAAGATGAGGTGGCTAGAGAAGCCCAGAGCCCCAGTGTTCTTAGGCCTACAAAAGCGCTTCCAAGGAAGGGTGCTGGCTAGCAACAGCTTTCAGTGCTGGCACTTTTCATCTCTGAGCAATTGCTCGACGTTTGCAATTTCTCAGCTCATGTCTACGAGACGGAAAGAGAAGGACCGTGACGTTTGGTGGCTAGAGAAGCGCAAAGCCCCAGTGTTGCTGCGCCTGTGAAAGCGCTTCCAAGGAAGGGTGCTGGCTAGCAACAGCTTTCAGTGCTGGCACTTTTCATCTCTGAGCAATTGCTGGACGTTTGCAATTTCTCACCTGAGCTCTCTTTAGAGTGCGCGAGAGGATGAGCAGAAGATGAGGTGGCTAGAGAAGCCCAGAGCCCTAGTGTTCTTAGGCCTACAAAAGCGCTTCCAAGGAAGGGTGCTGGCTAGCAACAGCTTTCAGTGCTGGCACTTTTCATCTCTGAGCAATTGCTCGACGTTTGCAATTTCTCAGCTCGTGTCTACGAGACGGAAAGAGAAGGACCGTGACGTTTGGTGCGTATAGAAGCACAAAGCCCCAGTGTTGCTGCGCCTGTGAAAGCGCTTCCAAGGAAGGGTGCTGGCTAGCAACAGCTTTCAGTGCTGGCACTTTTCATCTCTGAGCAATTGCTCGATGTTTGCAATTTCTCAGCTCGTGTCTACGAGACGGAAAGAGAAGGACCGTGACGTTTGGTGGGTAGAGAAGCGCAAAGCCCCAGTGTTGCTGCGCCTGTGAAAGCGCTTCCAAGGAAGGGTGCTGGCTAGCAAGAGCTTTCAGTGCTGGCACTTTTCATCTCTGAGCAATTGCTGGACGTTTGCAATTTCTCAGCTCGTGTCTACGAGACGGAAAGAGAAGGACCGTGACGTTTGGTGCGTATAGAAGCGCAAAGCCCCAGTGTTGCTGCGCCTGTGAAAGCGCTTCCAAGGAAGGGTGCTGGCTAGCAAGAGCTTTCAGTGCTGGCACTTTTCATCTCTGAGCAATTGCTCGACGTTTGCAATTTCTCACCTGAGCTCTCTTTAGAGTGCGCGAGAGGATGAGCAGAAGATGAGGTGGCTAGAGAAGCCCAGAGCCCCAGTGTTCTTAGGCCTACAAAAGCGCTTCCAAGGAAGGGTGCTGGCTAGCAAGAGCTTTCAGTGCTGGCACTTTTCATCTCTGAGCAATTGCTCGACGTTTGCAATTTCTCAACTCGTGTCTACGAGACGGAAAGAGAAGGACCGTGACGTTTGGTGGCTAGAGAAGCGCAAAGCCCCAGTGTTACTGCGCCTGTGAAAGCGCTTCCAAGGAAGGGTGCTGGCTAGCAACAGCTTTCAGTGCTGGCACTTTTCATCTCTGAGCAATTGCTGGACGTTTGCAATTTCTCACCTGAGCTCTCTTTAGAGTGCGCGAGAGGATGAGCAGAAGATGAGGTGGCTAGAGAAGCCCAGAGCCCCAGTGTTCTTAGGCCTACAAAAGCACTTCCAAGGAAGGGTGCTGGCTAGCAACAGCTTTCAGTGCTGGCACTTTTCATCTCTGAGCAATTGCTGGACGTTTGCAATTTCTCAACTCGTGTCTACGAGACGGAAAGAGAAGGACCGTGACGTTTGGTGGCTAGAGAAGCGCAAAGCCCCAGTGTTGCTGCGCCTGTGAAAGCGCTTCCAAGGAAGGGTGCTGGCTAGCAACAGCTTTCAGTGCTGGCACTTTTCATCTCTGAGCAATTGCTGGACGTTTGCAATTTCTCAGCTCGTGTCTACAAGACGGAAAGAGAGGGACCGTGACGTTTGGTGGCTAGAGAAGCGCAAAGCCCCAGTGTTGCTGCGCCTGTGAAAGCGCTTCCAAGGAAGGGTGCTGGCTAGCAACAGCTTTCAGTGCTGGCACTTTTCATCTCTGAGCAATTGCTCGACGTTTGCAATTTCTCAACTCGTGTCTACGAGACGGAAAGAGAAGGACCGTGACGTTTGGTGGCTAGAGAAGCGCAAAGCCCCAGTGTTACTGCGCCTGTGAAAGCGCTTCCAAGGAAGGGTGCTGGCTAGCAACAGCTTTCAGTGCTGGCACTTTTCATCTCTGAGCAATTGCTCGACGTTTGCAATTTCTCACCTGATCTCTCTTTAGAGTGCGCGAGAGGATGAGCAGAAGATGAGGTGGCTAGAGAAGCCCAGAGCCCCAGTGTTCTTAGGCCTACAAAAGCGCTTCCAAGGAAGGGTGCTGGCTAGCAACAGCTTTCAGTGCTGGCACTTTTCATCTCTGAGCAATTGCTCGACGTTTGCAATTTCTCAGCTCGTGTCTACGAGACGGAAAGAGAAGGACCGTGACGTTTGGTGCGTAGAGAAGCGCAAAGCCCCAGTGTTGCTGCGCCTGTGAAAGCGCTTCCAAGGAAGGGTGCTGGCTAGCAAGAGCTTTCAGTGCTGGCACTTTTCATCTCTGAGCAATTGCTCGACGTTTGCAATTTCTCACCTGAGCTCTCTTTAGAGTGCGCGAGAGGATGAGCAGAAGATGAGGTGGCTAGAGAAGCCCAGAGCCCCACTGTTCTTAGGCCTACAAAAGCGCTTCCAAGGAAGGGTGCTGGCTAGCAACAGCTTTCAGTGCTGGCACTTTTCATCTCGGAGCAATTGCTCGACGTTTGCAATTTCTCAGCTCGTGTCTACCGACGGAAAGAGAAGGACCGTGACGTTTGGTGGCTAGAGAAGCGCAAAGCCCCAGTGTTGCTGCGCCTGTGAAAGCGCTTCCAAGGAAGGGTGCTGGCTAGCAAGAGCTTTCAGTGCTGGCACTTTTCATCTCTGAGCAATTGCTGGACGTTTGCAATTTCTCACCTGAGCTCTCTTTAGAGTGCGCGAGAGGATGAGCAGAAGATGAGGTGGCTAGAGAAGCCCAGAGCCCCAGTGTTCTTAGGCCTACAAAAGCGCTTCCAAGGAAGGGTGCTGGCTAGCAACAGCTTTCAGTGCTGGCACTTTTCATCTCTGAGCAATTGCTCGACGTTTGCAATTTCTCAGCTCGTGTCTACGAGACGGAAAGAGAAGGACCGTGACGTTTGGTGCGTAGAGAAGCGCAAAGCCCCAGTGTTACTGCGCCTGTGAAAGCGCTTCCAAGGAAGGGTGCTGGCTAGCAACAGCTTTCAGTGCTGGCACTTTTCATCTCTGAGCAATTGCTCGACGTTTGCAATTTCTCACCTGAGCTCTCTTTAGAGTGCGCGAGAGGATGAGCAGAAGATGAGGTGGCTAGAGAAGCCCAGAGCCCCAGTGTTCTTAGGCCTACAAAAGCACTTCCAAGGAAGGGTGCTGGCTAGCAAGAGCTTTCAGTGCTGGCACTTTTCATCTCGGAGCAATTGCTGGACGTTTGCAATTTCTCAGCTCGTGTCTACGAGACGGAAAGAGAAGGACCGTGATGTTTGGTGCGTATAGAAGCGCAAAGCCCCAGTGTTGCTGCGCCTGTGAAAGCGCTTCCAAGGAAGGGTGCTGGCTAGCAAGAGCTTTCAGTGCTGGCACTTTTCATCTCTGAGCAATTGCTGGACGTTTGCAATTTCTCACCTGAGCTCTCTTTAGAGTGCGCGAGAGGATGAGCAGAAGATGAGGTGGCTAGAGAAGCCCAGAGCCCCAGTGTTCTTAGGCCTACAAAAGCGCTTCCAAGGAAGGGTGCTGGCTAGCAACAGCTTTCAGTGCTGGCACTTTTCATCTCTGAGCAATTGCTCGACGTTTGCAATTTCTCAACTCGTGTCTACGAGACGGAAAGAGAAGGACCGTGACGTTTGGTGGCTAGAGAAGCGCAAAGCCCCAGTGTTACTGCGCCTGTGAAAGCGCTTCCAAGGAAGGGTGCTGGCTAGCAACAGCTTTCAGTGCTGGCACTTTTCATCTCTGAGCAATTGCTGGACGTTTGCAATTTCTCACCTGAGCTCTCTTTAGAGTGCGCGAGAGGATGAGCAGAAGATGAGGTGGCTAGAGAAGCCCAGAGCCCCAGTGTTCTTAGGCCTACAAAAGCACTTCCAAGGAAGGGTGCTGGCTAGCAACAGCTTTCAGTGCTGGCACTTTTCATCTCTGAGCAATTGCTGGACGTTTGCAATTTCTCAGCTCGTGTCTACGAGACGGAAAGAGAAGGACCGTGACGTTTGGTGCGTATAGAAGCGCAAAGCCCCAGTGTTGCTGCGCCTGTGAAAGCGCTTCCAAGGAAGGGTGCTGGCTAGCAACAGCTTTCAGTGCTGGCACTTTTCATCTCTGAGCAATTGCTGGACGTTTGCAATTTCTCACCTGAGCTCTCTTTAGAGTGCGCGAGAGGATGAGCAGAAGATGAGGTGGCTAGAGAAGCCCAGAGCCCTAGTGTTCTTAGGCCTACAAAAGCGCTTCCAAGGAAGGGTGCTGGCTAGCAACAGCTTTCAGTGCTGGCACTTTTCATCTCGGAGCAATTGCTCGACGTTTGCAATTTCTCAGCTCGTGTCTACGAGACGGAAAGAGAAGGACCGTGACGTTTGGTGGCTAGAGAAGCGCAAAGCCCCAGTGTTGCTGCGCCTGTGAAAGCGCTTCCAAGGAAGGGTGCTGGCTAGCAACAGCTTTCAGTGCTGGCACTTTTCATCTCTGAGCAATTGCTCGATGTTTGCAATTTCTCAGCTCGTGTCTACGAGACGGAAAGAGAAGGACCGTGACGTTTGGTGGCTAGAGAAGCGCAAAGCCCCAGTGTTGCTGCGCCTGTGAAAGCGCTTCCAAGGAAGGGTGCTGGCTAGCAAGAGCTTTCAGTGCTGGCACTTTTCATCTCTGAGCAATTGCTCGACGTTTGCAATTTCTCACCTGAGCTCTCTTCAGAGTGCGCGAGAGGATGAGCAGAAGATGAGGTGGCTAAAGAAGCCCAGAGCCCCAATGTTCTTAGGCCTACAAAAGCACTTCCAAGGAAGGGTGCTGGCTAGCAAGAGCTTTCAGTGCTGGCACTTTTCATCTCTGAGCAATTGCTCGACGTTTGCAATTTCTCAGCTCGTGTCTACGAGACGGAAAGAGAAGGACCGTGACGTTTGGTGGCTAGAGAAGCGCAAAGCCCCAGTGTTGCTGCGCCTGTGAAAGCGCTTCCAAGGAAGGGTGCTGGCTAGCAAGAGCTTTCAGTGCTGGCACTTTTCATCTCTGAGCAATTGCTCGACATTTGCAATTTCTCACCTGAGCTCTCTTTAGAGTGCGCGAGAGGATGAGCAGAAGATGAGGTGGCTAGAGAAGCCCAGAGCCCCAGTGTTCTAAGGGCTACAAAAGCACTTCCAAGGAAGGGTGCTGGCTAGCAACAGCTTTCAGTGCTGGCACTTTTCATCTCTGAGCAATTACTCGACGTTTGCAATTTCTCACCTGAACTCTCTTTAGAGTGCGCGAGAGGATGAGCAGAAGATGAGGTGGCTAGAGAAGCCCAGAGCCCCAGTGTTCTTAGGCCTACAAAAGCGCTTCCAAGGAAGGGTGCTGGCTAGCAACAGCTTTCAGTGCTGGCACTTTTCATCTCTGAGCAATTGCTGGACGTTTGCAATTTCTCAGCTCATGTCTACGAGACGGAAAGAGAAGGACCGTGACGTTTGGTGGCTAGAGAAGCGCAAAGCCCCAGTGTTGCTGCGCCTGTGAAAGCGCTTCCAAGGAAGGGTGCTGGCTAGCAACAGCTTTCAGTGCTGGCACTTTTCATCTCTGAGCAATTGCTGGACGTTTGCAATTTCTCACCTGATCTCTCTTTAGAGTGCGCGAGAGGATGAGCAGAAGATGAGGTGGCTAGAGAAGCCCAGAGCCCTAGTGTTCTTAGGCCTACAAAAGCGCTTCCAAGGAAGGGTGCTGGCTAGCAAGAGCTTTCAGTGCTGGCACTTTTCATCTCTGAGCAATTGCTCGACGTTTGCAATTTCTCAGCTCGTGTCTACGAGACGGAAAGAGAAGGACCGTGACGTTTGGTGCGTATAGAAGCGCAAAGCCCCAGTGTTGCTGCGCCTGTGAAAGCGCTTCCAAGGAAGGGTGCTGGCTAGCAAGAGCTTTCAGTGCTGGCACTTTTCATCTCTGAGCAATTTCTGGACGTTTGCAATTTCTCACCTGAGCTCTCTTTAGAGTGCGCGAGAGGATGAGCAGAAGATGAGGTGGCTAGAGAAGCCCAGAGCCCCAGTGTTCTTAGGCCTACAAAAGCGCTTCCAAGGAAGGGTGCTGGCTAGCAACAGCTTTCAGTGCTGGCACTTTTCATCTCTGAGCAATTGCTCGACGTTTGCAATTTCTCAACTCGTGTCTACGAGACGGAAAGAGAAGGACCGTGACGTTTGGTGGCTAGAGAAGCGCAAAGCCCCAGTGTTGCTGCGCCTGTGAAAGCGCTTCCAAGGAAGGGTGCTGGCTAGCAACAGCTTTCAGTGCTGGCACTTTTCATCTCTGAGCAATTGCTGGACGTTTGCAATTTCTCACCTGATCTCTCTTTAGAGTGCGCGAGAGGATGAGCAGAAGATGAGGTGGCTAGAGAAGCCCAGAGCCCTAGTGTTCTTAGGCCTACAAAAGCGCTTCCAAGGAAGGGTGCTGGCTAGCAAGAGCTTTCAGTGCTGGCACTTTTCATCTCTGAGCAATTGCTCGACGTTTGCAATTTCTCAGCTCGTGTCTACGAGACGGAAAGAGAAGGACCGTGACGTTTGGTGCGTATAGAAGCGCAAAGCCCCAGTGTTGCTGCGCCTGTGAAAGCGCTTCCAAGGAAGGGTGCTGGCTAGCAAGAGCTTTCAGTGCTGGCACTTTTCATCTCTGAGCAATTTCTGGACGTTTGCAATTTCTCACCTGAGCTCTCTTTAGAGTGCGCGAGAGGATGAGCAGAAGATGAGGTGGCTAGAGAAGCCCAGAGCCCCAGTGTTCTTAGGCCTACAAAAGCGCTTCCAAGGAAGGGTGCTGGCTAGCAACAGCTTTCAGTGCTGGCACTTTTCATCTCTGAGCAATTGCTCGACGTTTGCAATTTCTCAACTCGTGTCTACGAGACGGAAAGAGAAGGACCGTGACGTTTGGTGGCTAGAGAAGCGCAAAGCCCCAGTGTTACTGCGCCTGTGAAAGCGCTTCCAAGGAAGGGTGCTGGCTAGCAACAGCTTTCAGTGCTGGCACTTTTCATCTCTGAGCAATTGCTGGACGTTTGCAATTTCTCACCTGAGCTCTCTTTAGAGTGCGCGAGAGGATGAGCAGAAGATGAGGTGGCTAGAGAAGCCCAGAGCCCCAGTGTTCTTAGGCCTACAAAAGCACTTCCAAGGAAGGGTGCTGGCTAGCAACAGCTTTCAGTGCTGGCACTTTTCATCTCTGAGCAATTGCTGGACGTTTGCAATTTCTCAGCTCGTGTCTACGAGACGGAAAGAGAAGGACCGTGACGTTTGGTGCGTATAGAAGCGCAAAGCCCCAGTGTTGCTGCGCCTGTGAAAGCGCTTCCAAGGAAGGGTGCTGGCTAGCAAGAGCTTTCAGTGCTGGCACTTTTCATCTCTGAGCAATTGCTGGACGTTTGCAATTTCTCACCTGAGCTCTCTTTAGAGTGCGCGAGAGGATGAGCAGAAGATGAGGTGGCTAGAGAAGCCCAGAGCCCCACTGTTCTTAGGCCTACAAAAGCGCTTCCAAGGAAGGGTGCTGGCTAGCAAGAGCTTTCAGTGCTGGCACTTTTCATCTCTGAGCAATTGCTCGACGTTTGCAATTTCTCAGCTCGTGTCTACAAGACGGAAAGAGAAGGACCGTGACGTTTGGTGGCTAGAGAAGCGCAAAGCCCCAGTGTTGCTGCGCCTGTGAAAGCGCTTCCAAGGAAGGGTGCTGGCTAGCAACAGCTTTCAGTGCTGGCACTTTTCATCTCTGAGCAATTGCTGGACGTTTGCAATTTCTCACCTGAGCTCTCTTTAGAGTGCGCGAGAGGATGAGCAGAAGATGAGGTGGCTAGAGAAGCCCAGAGCCCTAGTGTTCTTAGGCCTACAAAAGCGCTTCCAAGGAAGGGGGCTGGCTAGCAACAGCTTTCAGTGCTGGCACTTTTCATCTCGGAGCAATTGCTCGACGTTTGCAATTTCTCAGCTCGTGTCTACGAGACGGAAAGAGAAGGACCGTGATGTTTGGTGCGTACAGAAGCACAAAGCCCCAGTGTTGCTGCGCCTGTGAAAGCGCTTCCAAGGAAGGGTGCTGGCTAGCAACAGCTTTCAGTGCTGGCACTTTTCATCTCTGAGCAATTGCTCGATGTTTGCAATTTCTCAGCTCGTGTCTACGAGACGGAAAGAGAATGACCGTGACGTTTGGTGGCTAGAGAAGCGCAAAGCCCCAGTGTTGCTGCGCCTGTGAAAGCGCTTCCAAGGAAGGGTGCTGGCTAGCAAGAGCTTTCAGTGCTGGCACTTTTCATCTCTGAGCAATTGCTCGACGTTTGCAATTTCTCACCTGAGCTCTCTTCAGAGTGCGCGAGAGGATGAGCAGAAGATGAGGTGGCTAAAGAAGCCCAGAGCCCCAGTGTTCTTAGGCCTACAAAAGCACTTCCAAGGAAGGGTGCTGGCTAGCAACAGCTTTCAGTGCTGGCACTTTTCATCTCTGAGCAATTGCTCGACGTTTGCAATTTCTCAGCTCGTGTCTACGAGACGGAAAGAGAAGGACCGTGACGTTTGGTGGCTAGAGAAGCGCAAAGCCCCAGTGTTGCTGCGCCTGTGAAAGCGCTTCCAAGGAAGGGTGCTGGCTAGCAAGAGCTTTCAGTGCTGGCACTTTTCATCTCTGAGCAATTGCTGGACGTTTGCAATTTCTCACCTGAGCTCTCTTTAGAGTGCGCGAGAGGATGAGCAGAAGATGAGGTGGCTAGAGAAGCCCAGAGCCCCAGTGTTCTAAGGGCTACAAAAGCACTTCCAAGGAAGGGTGCTGGCTAGCAACAGCTTTCAGTGCTGGCACTTTTCATCTCTGAGCAATTACTCGACGTTTGCAATTTCTCACCTAAACTCTCTTTAGAGTGCGCGAGAGGATGAGCAGAAGATGAGGTGGCTAGAGAAGCCCAGAGCCCCAGTGTTCTTAGGCCTACAAAAGCGCTTCCAAGGAAGGGTGCTGGCTAGCAACAGCTTTCAGTGCTGGCACTTTTCATCTCTGAGCAATTGCTGGACGTTTGCAATTTCTCAGCTCATGTCTACGAGACGGAAAGAGAAGGACCGTGACGTTTGGTGGCTAGAGAAGCGCAAAGCCCCAGTGTTGCTGCGCCTGTGAAAGCGCTTCCAAGGAAGGGTGCTGGCTAGCAACAGCTTTCAGTGCTGGCACTTTTCATCTCTGAGCAATTGCTGGACGTTTGCAATTTCTCACCTGAGCTCTCTTTAGAGTGCGCGAGAGGATGAGCAGAAGATGAGGTGGCTAGAGAAGCCCAGAGCCCTAGTGTTCTTAGGCCTACAAAAGCGCTTCCAAGGAAGGGTGCTGGCTAGCAACAGCTTTCAGTGCTGGCACTTTTCATCTCTGAGCAATTGCTCGACGTTTGCAATTTCTCAGCTCGTGTCTACGAGACGGAAAGAGAAGGACCGTGACGTTTGGTGCGTATAGAAGCACAAAGCCCCAGTGTTGCTGCGCCTGTGAAAGCGCTTCCAAGGAAGGGTGCTGGCTAGCAACAGCTTTCAGTGCTGGCACTTTTCATCTCTGAGCAATTGCTCGATGTTTGCAATTTCTCAGCTCGTGTCTACGAGACGGAAAGAGAAGGACCGTGACGTTTGGTGGCTAGAGAAGCGCAAAGCCCCAGTGTTGCTGCGCCTGTGAAAGCGCTTCCAAGGAAGGGTGCTGGCTAGCAAGAGCTTTCAGTGCTGGCACTTTTCATCTCTGAGCAATTGCTCGACGTTTGCAATTTCTCACCTGAGCTCTCTTCAGAGTGCGCGAGAGGATGAGCAGAAGATGAGGTGGCTAGAGAAGCCCAGAGCCCCAGTGTTCTTAGGCCTACAAAAGCACTTCCAAGGAAGGGTGCTGGCTAGCAACAGCTTTCAGTGCTGGCACTTTTCATCTCTGAGCAATTGCTCGACGTTTGCAATTTCTCACCTGATCTCTCTTTAGAGTGCGCGAGAGGATGAGCAGAAGATGAGGTGGCTAGAGAAGCCCAGAGCCCCAGTGTTCTTAGGCCTACAAAAGCGCTTCCAAGGAAGGGTGCTGGCTAGCAAGAGCTTTCAGTGCTGGCACTTTTCATCTCTGAGCAATTGCTGGACGTTTGCAATTTCTCACCTGAGCTCTCTTTAGAGTGCGCGAGAGGATGAGCAGAAGATGAGGTGGCTAGAGAAGCCCAGAGCCCCAGTGTTCTTAGGCCTACAAAAGCACTTCCAAGGAAGGGTGCTGGCTAGCAACAGCTTTCAGTGCTGGCACTTTTCATCTCTGAGCAATTGCTGGACGTTTGCAATTTCTCAGCTCGTGTCTACGAGACGGAAAGAGAAGGACCGTGACGTTTGGTGCGTATAGAAGCGCAAAGCCCCAGTGTTGCTGCGCCTGTGAAAGCGCTTCCAAGGAAGGGTGCTGGCTAGCAACAGCTTTCAGTGCTGGCACTTTTCATCTCTGAGCAATTGCTGGACGTTTGCAATTTCTCACCTGAGCTCTCTTTAGAGTGCGCGAGAGGATGAGCAGAAGATGAGGTGGCTAGAGAAGCCCAGAGCCCCACTGTTCTTAGGCCTACAAAAGCGCTTCCAAGGAAGGGTGCTGGCTAGCAACAGCTTTCAGTGCTGGCACTTTTCATCTCTGAGCAATTGCTCGACGTTTGCAATTTCTCAGCTCGTGTCTACAAGACGGAAAGAGAAGGACCGTGACTTTTGGTGGCTAGAGAAGCGCAAAGCCCCAGTGTTGCTGCGCCTGTGAAAGCGCTTCCAAGGAAGGGTGCTGGCTAGCAACAGCTTTCAGTGCTGGCACTTTTCATCTCTGAGCAATTGCTCGACGTTTGCAATTTCTCACCTGAGCTCTCTTTAGAGTGCGCGAGAGGATGAGCAGAAGATGAGGTGGCTAGAGAAGCCCAGAGCCCTAGTGTTCTTAGGCCTACAAAAGCGCTTCCAAGGAAGGGGGCTGGCTAGCAACAGCTTTCAGTGCTGGCACTTTTCATCTCTGAGCAATTGCTCGACGTTTGCAATTTCTCAGCTCGTGTCTACGAGACGGAAAGAGAAGGACCGTGACGTTTGGTGCGTACAGAAGCACAAAGCCCCAGTGTTGCTGCGCCTGTGAAAGCGCTTCCAAGGAAGGGTGCTGGCTAGCAAGAGCTTTCAGTGCTGGCACTTTTCATCTCTGAGCAATTGCTCGATGTTTGCAATTTCTCAGCTCGTGTCTACGAGACGGAAAGAGAAGGACCGTGACGTTTGGTGGCTAGAGAAGCGCAAAGCCCCAGTGTTGCTGCGCCTGTGAAAGCGCTTCCAAGGAAGGGTGCTGGCTAGCAACAGCTTTCAGTGCTGGCACTTTTCATCTCGGAGCAATTGCTCGACATTTGCAATTTCTCACCTGAGCTCTCTTTAGAGTGCGCGAGAGGATGAGCAGAAGATGAGGTGGCTAGAGAAGCCCAGAGCCCCAGTGTTCTAAGGGCTACAAAAGCACTTCCAAGGAAGGGTGCTGGCTAGCAACAGCTTTCAGTGCTGGCACTTTTCATCTCTGAGCAATTACTCGACGTTTGCAATTTCTCACCTGAGCTCTCTTTAGAGTGCGCGAGAGGATGAGCAGAAGATGAGGTGGCTAGAGAAGCCCAGAGCCCCAGTGTTCTTAGGCCTACAAAAGCGCTTCCAAGGAAGGGTGCTGGCTAGCAACAGCTTTCAGTGCTGGCACTTTTCATCTCTGAGCAATTGCTCGACGTTTGCAATTTCTCAACTCGTGTCTACGAGACGGAAAGAGAAGGACCGTGACGTTTGGTGGCTAGAGAAGCGCAAAGCCCCAGTGTTACTGCGCCTGTGAAAGCGCTTCCAAGGAAGGGTGCTGGCTAGCAAGAGCTTTCAGTGCTGGCACTTTTCATCTCTGAGCAATTGCTGGACGTTTGCAATTTCTCACCTGAGCTCTCTTTAGAGTGCGCGAGAGGATGAGCAGAAGATGAGGTGGCTAGAGAAGCCCAGAGCCCCAGTGTTCTTAGGCCTACAAAAGCACTTCCAAGGAAGGGTGCTGGCTAGCAACAGCTTTCAGTGCTGGCACTTTTCATCTCTGAGCAATTGCTGGACGTTTGCAATTTCTCAGCTCGTGTCTACGAGACGGAAAGAGAAGGACCGTGACGTTTGGTGCGTATAGAAGCGCAAAGCCCCAGTGTTGCTGCGCCTGTGAAAGCGCTTCCAAGGAAGGGTGCTGGCTAGCAACAGCTTTCAGTGCTGGCACTTTTCATCTCTGAGCAATTGCTGGACGTTTGCAATTTCTCACCTGAGCTCTCTTTAGAGTGCGCGAGAGGATGAGCAGAAGATGAGGTGGCTAGAGAAGCCCAGAGCCCCAGTGTTCTTAGGCCTACAAAAGCACTTCCAAGGAAGGGTGCTGGCTAGCAACAGCTTTCAGTGCTGGCACTTTTCATCTCTGAGCAATTGCTCGACGTTTGCAATTTCTCAGCTCGTGTCTACAAGACGGAAAGAGAAGGACCGTGACTTTTGGTGGCTAGAGAAGCGCAAAGCCCCAGTGTTGCTGCGCCTGTGAAAGCGCTTCCAAGGAAGGGTGCTGGCTAGCAACAGCTTTCAGTGCTGGCACTTTTCATCTCTGAGCAATTGCTGGACGTTTGCAATTTCTCACCTGAGCTCTCTTTAGAGTGCGCGAGAGGATGAGCAGAAGATGAGGTGGCTAGAGAAGCCCAGAGCCCTAGTGTTCTTAGGCCTACAAAAGCGCTTCCAAGGAAGGGTGCTGGCTAGCAACAGCTTTCAGTGCTGGCACTTTTCATCTCGGAGCAATTGCTCGACGTTTGCAATTTCTCAGCTCGTGTCTACGAGACGGAAAGAGAAGGACCGTGACGTTTGGTGCGTACAGAAGCACAAAGCCCCAGTGTTGCTGCGCCTGTGAAAGCGCTTCCAAGGAAGGGTGCTGGCTAGCAACAGCTTTCAGTGCTGGCACTTTTCATCTCTGAGCAATTGCTCGATGTTTGCAATTTCTCAGCTCGTGTCTACGAGACGGAAAGAGAAGGACCGTGACGTTTGGTGGCTAGAGAAGCGCAAAGCCCCAGTGTTGCTGCGCCTGTGAAAGCGCTTCCAAGGAAGGGTGCTGGCTAGCAACAGCTTTCAGTGCTGGCACTTTTCATCTCGGAGCAATTGCTCGACATTTGCAATTTCTCACCTGAGCTCTCTTTAGAGTGCGCGAGAGGATGAGCAGAAGATGAGGTGGCTAGAGAAGCCCAGAGCCCCAGTGTTCTAAGGGCTACAAAAGCACTTCCAAGGAAGGGTGCTGGCTAGCAACAGCTTTCAGTGCTGGCACTTTTCATCTCTGAGCAATTACTCGACGTTTGCAATTTCTCACCTGAACTCTCTTTAGAGTGCGCGAGAGGATGAGCAGAAGATGAGGTGGCTAGAGAAGCCCAGAGCCCCACTGTTCTTAGGCCTACAAAAGCGCTTCCAAGGAAGGGTGCTGGCTAGCAACAGCTTTCAGTGCTGGCACTTTTCATCTCTGAGCAATTGCTCGACGTTTGCAATTTCTCAGCTCATGTCTACGAGACGGAAAGAGAAGGACCGTGACGTTTGGTGGCTAGAGAAGCGCAAAGCCCCAGTGTTGCTGCGCCTGTGAAAGCGCTTCCAAGGAAGGGTGCTGGCTAGCAACAGCTTTCAGTGCTGGCACTTTTCATCTCTGAGCAATTGCTCGACGTTTGCAATTTCTCACCTGAGCTCTCTTTAGAGTGCGCGAGAGGATGAGCAGAAGATGAGGTGGCTAGAGAAGCCCAGAGCCCCACTGTTCTTAGGCCTACAAAAGCGCTTCCAAGGAAGGGTGCTGGCTAGCAACAGCTTTCAGTGCTGGCACTTTTCATCTCTGAGCAATTGCTCGACGTTTGCAATTTCTCAGCTCGTGTCTACGAGACGGAAAGAGAAGGACCGTGACGTTTGGTGCGTATAGAAGCACAAAGCCCCAGTGTTGCTGCGCCTGTGAAAGCGCTTCCAAGGAAGGGTGCTGGCTAGCAACAGCTTTCAGTGCTGGCACTTTTCATCTCTGAGCAATTGCTCGACGTTTGCAATTTCTCACCTGAGCTCTCTTCAGAGTGCGCGAGAGGATGAGCAGAAGATGAGGTGGCTAGAGAAGCCCAGAGCCCCAGTGTTCTTAGGCCTACAAAAGCACTTCCAAGGAAGGGTGCTGGCTAGCAACAGCTTTCAGTGCTGGCACTTTTCATCTCTGAGCAATTGCTCGACGTTTGCAATTTCTCAGCTCGTGTCTACGAGACGGAAAGAGAAGGACCGTGACGTTTGGTGGCTAGAGAAGCGCAAAGCCCCAGTGTTACTGCGCCTGTGAAAGCGCTTCCAAGGAAGGGTGCTGGCTAGCAACAGCTTTCAGTGCTGGCACTTTTCATCTCTGAGCAATTGCTGGACGTTTGCAATTTCTCACCTGAGCTCTCTTT
The DNA here is from genome assembly GCA_037962945.1 of Sarcoramphus papa. Lineage (NCBI taxonomy): Eukaryota > Metazoa > Chordata > Aves > Accipitriformes > Cathartidae > Sarcoramphus > Sarcoramphus papa. Next base: position 169,572 of record JBBMRM010000060.1, on the reverse strand, counting down.
AGAGTGCGCGAGAGGATGAGCAGAAGATGAGGTGGCTAGAGAAGCCCAGAGCCCCAGTGTTCTTAGGCCTACAAAAGCGCTTCCAAGGAAGGGTGCTGGCTAGCAACAGCTTTCAGTGCTGGCACTTTTCATCTCTGAGCAATTGCTCGACGTTTGCAATTTCTCACCTGAGCTCTCTTTAGAGTGCGCGAGAGGATGAGCAGAAGATGAGGTGGCTAGAGAAGCCCAGAGCCCCAGTGTTCTTAGGCCTACAAAAGCGCTTCCAAGGAAGGGTGCTGGCTAGCAAGAGCTTTCAGTGCTGGCACTTTTCATCTCTGAGCAATTGCTCAACGTTTGCAATTTCTCAGCTCATGTCTACAAGACGGAAAGAGAAGGACCGTGACGTTTGGTGCGTATAGAAGCGCAAAGCCCCAGTGTTGCTGCGCCTGTGAAAGCGCTTCCAAGGAAGGGTGCTGGCTAGCAAGAGCTTTCAGTGCTGGCACTTTTCATCTCTGAGCAATTGCTCGACATTTGCAATTTCTCACCTGAGCTCTCTTTAGAGTGCGCGAGAGGATGAGCAGAAGATGAGGTGGCTAGAGAAGCCCAGAGCCCCAGTGTTCTTAGGCCTACAAAAGCGCTTCCAAGGAAGGGTGCTGGCTAGCAACAGCTTTCAGTGCTGGCACTTTTCATCTCTGAGCAATTGCTCGACGTTTGCAATTTCTCAGCTCGTGTCTACGAGACGGAAAGAGAAGGACCGTGACGTTTGGTGGCTAGAGAAGCGCAAAGCCCCAGTGTTGCTGCGCCTGTGAAAGCGCTTCCAAGGAAGGGTGCTGGCTAGCAACAGCTTTCAGTGCTGGCACTTTTCATCTCTGAGCAATTGCTCGACATTTGCAATTTCTCACCTGAGCTCTCTTTAGAGTGCGCGAGAGGATGAGCAGAAGATGAGGTGGCTAGAGAAGCCCAGAGCCCCAGTGTTCTAAGGGCTACAAAAGCGCTTCCAAGGAAGGGTGCTGGCTAGCAACAGCTTTCAGTGCTGGCACTTTTCATCTCTGAGCAATTACTCGACGTTTGCAATTTCTCACCTGAACTCTCTTTAGAGTGCGCGAGAGGATGAGCAGAAGATGAGGTGGCTAGAGAAGCCCAGAGCCCCAGTGTTCTTAGGCCTACAAAAGCGCTTCCAAGGAAGGGTGCTGGCTAGCAACAGCTTTCAGTGCTGGCACTTTTCATCTCTGAGCAATTGCTGGACGTTTGCAATTTCTCAGCTCATGTCTACGAGACGGAAAGAGAAGGACCGTGACGTTTGGTGGGTAGAGAAGCACAAAGCCCCAGTGTTGCTGCTCCTGTGAAAGCGCTTCCAAGGAAGGGTGCTGGCTAGCAACAGCTTTCAGTGCTGGCACTTTTCATCTCTGAGCAATTGCTCGACGTTTGCAATTTCTCACCTGAGCTCTCTTTAGAGTGCGCGAGAGGATGAGCAGAAGATGAGGTGGCTAGAGAAGCCCAGAGCCCCAGTGTTCTTAGGCCTACAAAAGCGCTTCCAAGGAAGGGTGCTGGCTAGCAACAGCTTTCAGTGCTGGCACTTTTCATCTCGGAGCAATTGCTCGACGTTTGCAATTTCTCACCTGAGCTCTCTTTAGAGTGCGCGAGAGGATGAGCAGAAGATGAGGTGGCTAGAGAAGCCCAGAGCCCCAGTGTTCTTAGGCCTACAAAAGCGCTTCCAAGGAAGGGTGCTGGCTAGCAACAGCTTTCAGTGCTGGCACTTTTCATCTCTGAGCAATTGCTCAACGTTTGCAATTTCTCAGCTCGTGTCTACGAGACGGAAAGAGAAGGACCGTGACGTTTGGTGCGTAGAGAAGTGCAAAGCCCCAGTGTTACTGCGCCTGTGAAAGCGCTTCCAAGGAAGGGTGCTGGCTAGCAAGAGCTTTCATTGCTGGCACTTTTCATCTCGGAGCAATTGCTGGACGTTTACAATTTCTCACCTGAGCTCTCTTTAGAGTGCGCGAGAGGATGAGCAGAAGATGAGGTGGCTAGAGAAGCCCAGAGCCCCAGTGTTCTTAGGCCTACAAAAGCGCTTCCAAGGAAGGGTGCTGGCTAGCAACAGCTTTCAGTGCTGGCACTTTTCATCTCTGAGCAATTGCTCGACGTTTGCAATTTCTCACCTGAGCTCTCTTTAGAGTGCGCGAGAGGATGAGCAGAAGATGAGGTGGCTAGAGAAGCCCAGAGCCCCAGTGTTCTTAGGCCTACAAAAGCGCTTCCAAGGAAGGGTGCTGGCTAGCAACAGCTTTCAGTGCTGGCACTTTTCATCTCTGAGCAATTGCTCAACGTTTGCAATTTCTCAGCTCGTGTCTACGAGACGGAAAGAGAAGGACCGTGACGTTTGGTGGGTAGAGAAGCGCAAAGCCCCAGTGTTACTGCGCCTGTGAAAGCGCTTCCAAGGAAGGGTGCTGGCTAGCAAGAGCTTTCAGTGCTGGCACTTTTCATCTCTGAGCAATTGCTCGACGTTTGCAATTTCTCACCTGAGCTCTCTTTAGAGTGCGCGAGAGGATGAGCAGAAGATGAGGTGGCTAGAGAAGCCCAGAGCCCCAGTGTGCTTAGGCCTACAAAAGCGCTTCCAAGGAAGGGTGCTGGCTAGCAACAGCTTTCAGTGCTGGCACTTTTCATCTCGGAGCAATTGCTCGACGTTTGCAATTTCTCACCTGAGCTCTCTTTAGAGTGCGCGAGAGGATGAGCAGAAGATGAGGTGGCTAGAGAAGCCCAGAGCCCCAGTGTTCTTAGGCCTACAAAAGCGCTTCCAAGGAAGGGTGCTGGCTAGCAACAGCTTTCAGTGCTGGCACTTTTCATCTCTGAGCAATTGCTCAACGTTTGCAATTTCTCAGCTCGTGTCTACGAGACGGAAAGAGAAGGACCGTGACGTTTGGTGCGTAGAGAAGTGCAAAGCCCCAGTGTTACTGCGCCTGTGAAAGCGCTTCCAAGGAAGGGTGCTGGCTAGCAAGAGCTTTCATTGCTGGCACTTTTCATCTCGGAGCAATTGCTGGACGTTTACAATTTCTCACCTGAGCTCTCTTTAGAGTGCGCGAGAGGATGAGCAGAAGATGAGGTGGCTAGAGAAGCCCAGAGCCCCAGTGTTCTTAGGCCTACAAAAGCGCTTCCAAGGAAGGGTGCTGGCTAGCAAGAGCTTTCAGTGCTGGCACTTTTCATCTCTGAGCAATTGCTCGACGTTTGCAATTTCTCAGCTCGTGTCTACAAGACGGAAAGAGAATGACCGTGACGTTTGGTGGCTAGAGAAGCGCAAAGCCCCAGTGTTGCTGCGCCTGTGAAAGCGCTTCCAAGGAAGGGTGCTGGCTAGCAAGAGCTTTCAGTGCTGGCACTTTTCATCTCTGAGCAATTGCTCGACGTTTGCAATTTCTCACCTGAGCTCTCTTTAGAGTGCGCGAGAGGATGAGCAGAAGATGAGGTGGCTAGAGAAGCCCAGAGCCCCAGTGTTCTTAGGCCTACAAAAGCGCTTCCAAGGAAGGGTGCTGGCTAGCAAGAGCTTTCAGTGCTGGCACTTTTCATCTCTGAGCAATTGCTCGACGTTTGCAATTTCTCAACTCGTGTCTACGAGACGGAAAGAGAAGGACCGTGACGTTTGGTGGCTAGAGAAGCGCAAAGCCCCAGTGTTACTGCGCCTGTGAAAGCGCTTCCAAGGAAGGGTGCTGGCTAGCAAGAGCTTTCAGTGCTGGCACTTTTCATCTCTGAGCAATTGCTCGACGTTTGCAATTTCTCACCTGAGCTCTCTTTAGAGTGCGCGAGAGGATGAGCAGAAGATGAGGTGGCTAGAGAAGCCCAGAGCCCCAGTGTGCTTAGGCCTACAAAAGCACTTCCAAGGAAGGGTGCTGGCTAGCAAGAGCTTTCAGTGCTGGCACTTTTCATCTCGGAGCAATTGCTCGACGTTTGCAATTTCTCACCTGAGCTCTCTTTAGAGTGCGCGAGAGGATGAGCAGAAGATGAGGTGGCTAGAGAAGCCCAGAGCCCCAGTGTTCTTAGGCCTACAAAAGCGCTTCCAAGGAAGGGTGCTGGCTAGCAACAGCTTTCAGTGCTGGCACTTTTCATCTCTGAGCAATTGCTCAACGTTTGCAATTTCTCAGCTCGTGTCTACGAGACGGAAAGAGAAGGACCGTGACGTTTGGTGGGTAGAGAAGCGCAAAGCCCCAGTGTTACTGCGCCTGTGAAAGCGCTTCCAAGGAAGGGTGCTGGCTAGCAAGAGCTTTCATTGCTGGCACTTTTCATCTCGGAGCAATTGCTGGACGTTTACAATTTCTCACCTGAGCTCTCTTTAGAGTGCGCGAGAGGATGAGCAGAAGATGAGGTGGCTAGAGAAGCCCAGAGCCCCAGTGTTCTTAGGCCTACAAAAGCGCTTCCAAGGAAGGGTGCTGGCTAGCAAGAGCTTTCAGTGCTGGCACTTTTCATCTCTGAGCAATTGCTCGACGTTTGCAATTTCTCAGCTCGTGTCTACAAGACGGAAAGAGAAGGACCGTGACGTTTGGTGGCTAGAGAAGCGCAAAGCCCCAGTGTTGCTGCGCCTGTGAAAGCGCTTCCAAGGAAGGGTGCTGGCTAGCAAGAGCTTTCAGTGCTGGCACTTTTCATCTCTGAGCAATTGCTCGACGTTTGCAATTTCTCATCTGAGCTCTCTTTAGAGTGCGCGAGAGGATGAGCAGAAGATGAGGTGGCTAGAGAAGCCCAGAGCCCCAGTCTTCTTAGGCCTACAAAAGCGCTTCCAAGGAAGGGTGCTGGCTAGCAAGAGCTTTCAGTGCTGGCACTTTTCATCTCTGAGCAATTGCTCGACGTTTGCAATTTCTCAACTCGTGTCTACGAGACGGAAAGAGAAGGACCGTGACGTTTGGTGGCTAGAGAAGCGCAAAGCCCCAGTGTTACTGCGCCTGTGAAAGCGCTTCCAAGGAAGGGTGCTGGCTAGCAAGAGCTTTCAGTGCTGGCACTTTTCATCTCTGAGCAATTGCTGGACGTTTGCAATTTCTCACCTGAGCTCTCTTTAGAGTGCGCGAGAGGATGAGCAGAAGATGAGGTGGCTAGAGAAGCCCAGAGCCCCAGTGTTCTTAGGCCTACAAAAGCACTTCCAAGGAAGGGTGCTGGCTAGCAACAGCTTTCAGTGCTGGCACTTTTCATCTCGGAGCAATTGCTCGACGTTTGCAATTTCTCACCTGAGCTCTCTTTAGAGTGCGCGAGAGGATGAGCAGAAGATGAGGTGGCTAGAGAAGCCCAGAGCCCCAGTGTTCTTAGGCCTACAAAAGCGCTTCCAAGGAAGGGTGCTGGCTAGCAACAGCTTTCAGTGCTGGCACTTTTCATCTCTGAGCAATTGCTCAACGTTTGCAATTTCTCAGCTCGTGTCTACGAGACGGAAAGAGAAGGACCGTGACGTTTGGTGGGTAGAGAAGCGCAAAGCCCCAGTGTTACTGCGCCTGTGAAAGCGCTTCCAAGGAAGGGTGCTGGCTAGCAAGAGCTTTCATTGCTGGCACTTTTCATCTCGGAGCAATTGCTGGACGTTTACAATTTCTCACCTGAGCTCTCTTTAGAGTGCGCGAGAGGATGAGCAGAAGATGAGGTGGCTAGAGAAGCCCAGAGCCCCAGTGTTCTTAGGCCTACAAAAGCGCTTCCAAGGAAGGGTGCTGGCTAGCAAGAGCTTTCAGTGCTGGCACTTTTCATCTCTGAGCAATTGCTCGACGTTTGCAATTTCTCAGCTCGTGTCTACAAGACGGAAAGAGAAGGACCGTGACGTTTGGTGGCTAGAGAAGCGCAAAGCCCCAGTGTTGCTGCGCCTGTGAAAGCGCTTCCAAGGAAGGGTGCTGGCTAGCAAGAGCTTTCAGTGCTGGCACTTTTCATCTCTGAGCAATTGCTCGACGTTTGCAATTTCTCACCTGAGCTCTCTTTAGAGTGCGCGAGAGGATGAGCAGAAGATGAGGTGGCTAGAGAAGCCCAGAGCCCCAGTGTTCTTAGGCCTACAAAAGCGCTTCCAAGGAAGGGTGCTGGCTAGCAACAGCTTTCAGTGCTGGCACTTTTCATCTCTGAGCAATTGCTCGACGTTTGCAATTTCTCAACTCGTGTCTACGAGACGGAAAGAGAAGGACCGTGACGTTTGGTGGCTAGAGAAGCGCAAAGCCCCAGTGTTACTGCGCCTGTGAAAGCGCTTCCAAGGAAGGGTGCTGGCTGGCGACAGCTTTCAGTGCTGGCACTTTTCATCTCTGAGCAATTGCTGGACGTTTGCAATTTCTCACCTGAGCTCTCTTTAGAGTGCGCGAGAGGATGAGCAGAAGATGAGGTGGCTAGAGAAGCCCAGAGCCCGAGTGTTCTTAGGCCTACAAAAGCGCTTCCAAGGAAGGGTGCTGGCTAGCAACAGCTTTCAGTGCTGGCACTTTTCATCTCTGAGCAATTGCTCGACGTTTGCAATTTCTCAGCTCGTGTCTACGAGACGGAAAGAGAAGGACCGTGACGTTTGGTGCGTATAGAAGCACAAAGCCCCAGTGTTGCTGCGCCTGTGAAAGCGCTTCCAAGGAAGGGTGCTGGCTAGCAACAGCTTTCAGTGCTGGCACTTTTCATCTCTGAGCAATTGCTCGATGTTTGCAATTTCTCAGCTCGTGTCTACGAGACGGAAAGAGAATGACCGTGACGTTTGGTGGCTAGAGAAGCGCAAAGCCCCAGTGTTGCTGCGCCTGTGAAAGCGCTTCCAAGGAAGGGTGCTGGCTAGCAAGAGCTTTCAGTGCTGGCACTTTTCATCTCTGAGCAATTGCTGGACGTTTGCAATTTCTCACCTGAGCTCTCTTTAGAGTGCGCGAGAGGATGAGCAGAAGATGAGGTGGCTAGAGAAGCCCAGAGCCCCAGTGTTCTTAGGCCTACAAAAGCGCTTCCAAGGAAGGGTGCTGGCTAGCAACAGCTTTCAGTGCTGGCACTTTTCATCTCTGAGCAATTGCTCGACGTTTGCAATTTCTCAGCTCGTGTCTACAAGACGGAAAGAGAAGGACCGTGACGTTTGGTGGCTAGAGAAGCGCAAAGCCCCAGTGTTGCTGCGCCTGTGAAAGCGCTTCCAAGGAAGGGTGCTGGCTAGCAACAGCTTTCAGTGCTGGCACTTTTCATCTCGGAGCAATTGCTCGACGTTTGCAATTTCTCACCTGAGCTCTCTTTAGAGTGCGCGAGAGGATGAGCAGAAGATGAGGTGGCTAGAGAAGCCCAGAGCCCCAGTGTTCTTAGGCCTACAAAAGCGCTTCCAAGGAAGGGTGCTGGCTAGCAACAGCTTTCAGTGCTGGCACTTTTCATCTCTGAGCAATTGCTCGACGTTTGCAATTTCTCACCTGAGCTCTCTTTAGAGTGCGCGAGAGGATGAGCAGAAGATGAGGTGGCTAGAGAAGCCCAGAGCCCCAGTGTTCTTAGGCCTACAAAAGCGCTTCCAAGGAAGGGTGCTGGCTAGCAAGAGCTTTCAGTGCTGGCACTTTTCATCTCTGAGCAATTGCTCAACGTTTGCAATTTCTCAGCTCATGTCTACAAGACGGAAAGAGAAGGACCGTGACGTTTGGTGGCTAGAGAAGCGCAAAGCCCCAGTGTTGCTGCGCCTGTGAAAGCGCTTCCAAGGAAGGGTGCTGGCTAGCAACAGCTTTCAGTGCTGGCACTTTTCATCTCTGAGCAATTGCTCGACGTTTGCAATTTCTCACCTGAGCTCTCTTTAGATTGCGCGAGAGGATGAGCAGAAGATGAGGTGGCTAGAGAAGCCCAGAGCCCCAGTGTTCTTAGGCCTACAAAAGCGCTTCCAAGGAAGGGTGCTGGCTAGCAACAGCTTTCAGTGCTGGCACTTTTCATCTCTGAGCAATTGCTCGACGTTTGCAATTTCTCAGCTCGTGTCTACGAGACGGAAAGAGAATGACCGTGACGTTTGGTGGCTAGAGAAGCGCAAAGCCCCAGTGTTGCTGCGCCTGTGAAAGCGCTTCCAAGGAAGGGTGCTGGCTAGCAACAGCTTTCAGTGCTGGCACTTTTCATCTCTGAGCAATTGCTCGACGTTTGCAATTTCTCACCTGAGCTCTCTTTAGAGTGCGCGAGAGGATGAGCAGAAGATGAGGTGGCTAGAGAAGCCCAGAGCCCCAGTGTTCTTAGGCCTACAAAAGCACTTCCAAGGAAGGGTGCTGGCTAGCAACAGCTTTCAGTGCTGGCACTTTTCATCTCTGAGCAATTACTCGACGTTTGCAATTTCTCACCTGAACTCTCTTTAGAGTGCGCGAGAGGATGAGCAGAAGATGAGGTGGCTAGAGAAGCCCAGAGCCCCAGTGTTCTTAGGCCTACAAAAGCGCTTCCAAGGAAGGGTGCTGGCTAGCAACAGCTTTCAGTGCTGGCACTTTTCATCTCTGAGCAATTGCTCGACGTTTGCAATTTCTCAGCTCATGTCTACGAGACGGAAAGAGAAGGACCGTGACGTTTGGTGCGTATAGAAGCGCAAAGCCCCAGTGTTGCTGCGCCTGTGAAAGCGCTTCCAAGGAAGGGTGCTGGCTAGCAACAGCTTTCAGTGCTGGCACTTTTCATCTCGGAGCAATTGCTCGACGTTTGCAATTTCTCACCTGAGCTCTCTTTAGAGTGCGCGAGAGGATGAGCAGAAGATGAGGTGGCTAGAGAAGCCCAGAGCCCCAGTGTTCTTAGGCCTACAAAAGCGCTTCCAAGGAAGGGTGCTGGCTAGCAACAGCTTTCAGTGCTGGCACTTTTCATCTCGGAGCAATTGCTCGACGTTTGCAATTTCTCACCTGAGCTCTCTTTAGAGTGCGCGAGAGGATGAGCAGAAGATGAGGTGGCTAGAGAAGCCCAGAGCCCCAGTGTTCTTAGGCCTACAAAAGCGCTTCCAAGGAAGGGTGCTGGCTAGCAACAGCTTTCAGTGCTGGCACTTTTCATCTCGGAGCAATTGCTGGACGTTTGCAATTTCTCAGCTCGTGTCTACGAGACGGAAAGAGAAGGACCGTGACGTTTGGTGCGTAGAGAAGAGCAAAGCCCCAGTGTTACTGCGCCTGTGAAAGCGCTTCCAAGGAAGGGTGCTGGCTAGCAAGAGCTTTCAGTGCTGGCACTTTTCATCTCTGAGCAATTGCTCGACGTTTGCAATTTCTCACCTGAGCTCTCTTTAGAGTGCGCGAGAGGATGAGCAGAAGATGAGGTGGCTAGAGAAGCCCAGAGCCCCAGTGTTCTTAGGCCTACAAAAGCGCTTCCAAGGAAGGGTGCTGGCTAGCAAGAGCTTTCAGTGCTGGCACTTTTCATCTCGGAGCAATTGCTCGACGTTTGCAATTTCTCAGCTCGTGTCTACGAGACGGAAAGAGAAGGACCGTGACATTTGGTGCGTATAGAAGCGCAAAGTCCCAGTGTTGCTGCGCCTGTGAAAGCGCTTCCAAGGAAGGGTGCTGGCTAGCAAGAGCTTTCAGTGCTGGCACTTTTCATCTCTGAGCAATTGCTCGACGTTTGCAATTTCTCAGCTCGTGTCTACGAGACGGAAAGAGAAGGACCGTGACGTTTGGTGGCTAGAGAAGCGCAAAGCCCCAGTGTTGCTGCGCCTGTGAAAGCGCTTCCAAGGAAGGGTGCTGGCTAGCAACAGCTTTCAGTGCTGGCACTTTTCATCTCTGAGCAATTGCTCGACGTTTGCAATTTCTCACCTGAGCTCTCTTTAGAGTGCGCGAGAGGATGAGCAGAAGATGAGGTGGCTAGAGAAGCCCAGAGCCCCAGTGTTCTTAGGCCTACAAAAGCGCTTCCAAGGAAGGGTGCTGGCTAGCAACAGCTTTCAGTGCTGGCACTTTTCATCTCGGAGCAATTGCTCGACGTTTGCAATTTCTCAGCTCGTGTCTACGAGACGGAAAGAGAATGACCGTGACGTTTGGTGCGTATAGAAGAGCAAAGCCCCAGTGTTACTGCGCATGTGAAAGCGCTTCAAAGGAAGGGTGCTGGCTAGCAAGAGCTTTCAGTGCTGGCACTTTTCATCTCGGAGCAATTGCTCGACGTTTGCAATTTCTCACCTGAGCTCTCTTTAGAGTGCGCGAGAGGATGAGCAGAAGATGAGGTGGCTAGAGAAGCCCAGAGCCCCAGTGTTCTTAGGCCTACAAAAGCGCTTCCAAGGAAGGGTGCTGGCTAGCAAGAGCTTTCAGTGCTGGCACTTTTCATCTCGGAGCAATTGCTCGACGTTTGCAATTTCTCAGCTCATGTCTACAAGACGGAAAGAGAAGGACCGTGACGTTTGGTGCGTATAGAAGCGCAAAGCCCCAGTGTTGCTGCGCCTGTGAAAGCGCTTCCAAGGAAGGGTGCTGGCTAGCAAGAGCTTTCAGTGCTGGCACTTTTCATCTCGGAGCAATTGCTCGACGTTTGCAATTTCTCAGCTCGTGTCTACCGACGGAAAGAGAAGGACCGTGACGTTTGGTGGGTAGAGAAGCGCAAAGCCCCAGTGTTGCTGCGCCTGTGAAAGCGCTTCCAAGGAAGGGTGCTGGCTAGCAACAGCTTTCAGTGCTGGCACTTTTCATCTCTGAGCAATTGCTCGACGTTTGCAATTTCTCACCTGAGCTCTCTTTAGAGTGCGCGAGAGGATGAGCAGAAGATGAGGTGGCTAGAGAAGCCCAGAGCCCCAGTGTTCTTAGGCCTACAAAAGCGCTTCCAAGGAAGGGTGCTGGCTAGCAACAGCTTTCAGTGCTGGCACTTTTCATCTCTGAGCAATTGCTGGACGTTTGCAATTTCTCAGCTGAGCTCTCTTTAGAGTGCGCGCGAGGATGAGCAGACGATGAGGTGGCTAGAGAAGCCCAGAGCCCCAGTGTTCTTAGGCCTACAAAAGCGCTTCCAAGGAAGGGTGCTGGCTAGCAAGAGCTTTCAGTGCTGGCACTTTTCATCTCGGAGCAATTGCTCGACGTTTGCAATTTCTCACCTGAGCTCTCTTTAGAGTGCGTGAGAGGATGAGCAGAAGATGAGGTGGCTAGAGAAGCCCAGAGCCCCAGTGTGCTTAGGCCTACAAAAGCGCTTCCAAGGAAGGGTGCTGGCTAGCAACAGCTTTCAGTGCTGGCACTTTTCATCTCTGAGCAATTGCTCGACGTTTGCAATTTCTCACCTGATCTCTCTTTAGAGTGCGCGAGAGGATGAGCAGAAGATGAGGTGGCTAGAGAAGCCCAGAGCCCCAGTGTTCTTAGGCCTACAAAAGCGCTTCCAAGGAAGGGTGCTGGCTAGCAACAGCTTTCAGTGCTGGCACTTTTCATCTCTGAGCAATTGCTCGACGTTTGCAATTTCTCAGCTCGTGTCTACGAGACGGAAAGAGAAGGACCGTGACATTTGGTGCGTATAGAAGCGCAAAGCCCCAGTGTTGCTGCGCCTGTGAAAGCGCTTCCAAGGAAGGGTGCTGGCTAGCAACAGCTTTCAGTACTGGCACTTTTCATCTCTGAGCAATTGCTCGTCGTTTGCAATTTCTCAGCTCGTGTCTACGAGACGGAAAGAGAAGGACCGTGACGTTTGGTGGCTAGAGAAGCGCAAAGCCCCAGTGTTGCTGCGCCTGTGAAAGCGCTTCCAAGGAAGGGTGCTGGCTAGCAAGAGCTTTCAGTGCTGGCACTTTTCATCTCTGAGCAATTGCTCGACGTTTGCAATTTCTCACCTGAGCTCTCTTTAGAGTGCGCGAGAGGATGAGCAGAAGATGAGGTGGCTAGAGAAGCCCAGAGCCCCAGTGTTCTTAGGCCTACAAAAGCGCTTCCAAGGAAGGGTGCTGGCTAGCAAGAGCTTTCAGTGCTGGCACTTTTCATCTCTGAGCAATTGCTCGACGTTTGCAATTTCTCAGCTCGTGTCTACGAGACGGAAAGAGAAGGACCGTGACGTTTGGTGGCTAGAGAAGCGCAAAGCCCCAGTGTTACTGCGCCTGTGAAAGCGCTTCCAAGGAAGGGTGCTGGCTAGCAACAGCTTTCAGTGCTGGCACTTTTCATCTCGGAGCAATTGCTCGACGTTTGCAATTTCTCACCTGAGCTCTCTTTAGAGTGCGCGAGAGGATGAGCAGAAGATTAGGTGGCTAGAGAAGCCCAGAGCCCCAGTGTTCTTAGGCCTACAAAAGCGCTTCCAAGGAAGGGTGCTGGCTAGCAACAGCTTTCAGTGCTGGCACTTTTCATCTCTGAGCAATTGCTCGACGTTTGCAATTTCTCAGCTCATGTCTACAAGACGGAAAGAGAATGACAGTGGCGTTTGGTGCGTATAGAAGCGCAAAGCCCCAGTGTTGCTGCGCCTGTGAAAGCGCTTCCAAGGAAGGGTGCTGGCTAGCAACAGCTTTCAGTGCTGGCACTTTTCATCTCTGAGCAATTGCTGGATGTTTGCAATTTCTCACCTGAGCTCTCTTTAGAGTGCGCGAGAGGATGAGCAGAAGATGAGGTGGCTAGAGAAGCCCAGAGCCCCAGTGTTCTTAGGCCTACAAAAGCGCTTCCACGGAAGGGTGCTGGCTAGCAACAGCTTTCAGTGCTGGCACTTTTCATCTCTGAGCAATTGCTCGACGTTTGCAATTTCTCAGCTCGTGTCTACCGACGGAAAGAGAAGGACCGTGACGTTTGGTGGCTAGAGAAGCGCAAAGCGCCAGTGTTGCTGCGCCTGTGAAAGCGCTTCCAAGGAAGGGTGCTGGCTAGCAACAGCTTTCAGCGCTGGCACTTTTCATCTCGGAGCAATTGCTCGACGTTTGCAATTTCTCACCTGAGCTCTCTTTAGAGTGCGCGAGAGGATGAGCAGAAGATGAGGTGGCTAGAGAAGCCCAGAGCCCCAGTGTTCTTAGGCCTACAAAAGCGCTTCCAAGGAAGGGTGCTGGCTAGCAACAGCTTTCAGTACTGGCACTTTTCATCTCTGAGCAATTGCTCGTCGTTTGCAATTTCTCAGCTCGTGTCTACGAGACGGAAAGAGAAGGACCGTGACGTTTGGTGGCTAGAGAAGCGCAAAGCCCCAGTGTTGCTGCGCCTGTGAAAGCGCTTCCAAGGAAGGGTGCTGGCTAGCAAGAGCTTTCAGTGCTGGCACTTTTCATCTCTGAGCAATTGCTCGACGTTTGCAATTTCTCACCTGAGCTCTCTTTAGAGTGCGCGAGAGGATGAGCAGAAGATGAGGTGGCTAGAGAAGCCCAGAGCCCCAGTGTTCTTAGGCCTACAAAAGCGCTTCCAAGGAAGGGTGCTGGCTAGCAAGAGCTTTCAGTGCTGGCACTTTTCATCTCGGAGCAATTGCTCGACGTTTGCAATTTCTCAGCTCGTGTCTACGAGACGGAAAGAGAAGGACCGTGACGTTTGGTGCGTATAGAAGTGCAAAGCCCCAGTGTTACTGCGCCTGTGAAAGCGCTTCCAAGGAAGGGTGCTGGCTAGCAACAGCTTTCAGTGCTGGCACTTTTCATCTCGGAGCAATTGCTCGACGTTTGCAATTTCTCACCTGAGCTCTCTTTAGAGTGCGCGAGAGGATGAGCAGAAGATTAGGTGGCTAGAGAAGCCCAGAGCCCCAGTGTTCTTAGGCCTACAAAAGCGCTTCCAAGGAAGGGTGCTGGCTAGCAACAGCTTTCAGTGCTGGCACTTTTCATCTCGGAGCAATTGCTCGACGTTTGCAATTTCTCAGCTCATGTCTACAAGACGGAAAGAGAATGACAGTGGCGTTTGGTGCGTATAGAAGCGCAAAGCCCCAGTGTTGCTGCGCCTGTGAAAGCGCTTCCAAGGAAGGGTGCTGGCTAGCAACAGCTTTCAGTGCTGGCACTTTTCATCTCTGAGCAATTGCTGGATCTTTGCAATTTCTCACCTGAGCTCTCTTTAGAGTGCGCGAGAGGATGAGCAGAAGATGAGGTGGCTAGAGAAGCCCAGAGCCCCAGTGTTCTTAGGCCTACAAAAGCGCTTCCACGGAAGGGTGCTGGCTAGCAACAGCTTTCAGTGCTGGCACTTTTCATCTCTGAGCAATTGCTCGACGTTTGCAATTTCTCAGCTCGTGTCTACCGACGGAAAGAGAAGGACCGTGACGTTTGGTGGCTAGAGAAGCGCAAAGCGCCAGTGTTGCTGCGCCTGTGAAAGCGCTTCCAAGGAAGGGTGCTGGCTAGCAACAGCTTTCAGTGCTGGCACTTTTCATCTCTGAGCAATTGCTCGACGTTTGCAATTTCTCACCTGAGCTCTCTTTAGAGTGCGCGAGAGGATGAGCAGAAGATGAGGTGGCTAGAGAAGCCCAGAGCCCCAGTGTTCTTAGGCCTACAAAAGCGCTTCCAAGGAAGGGTGCTGGCTAGCAACAGCTTTCAGTGCTGGCACTTTTCATCTCTGAGCAATTGCTCGACGTTTGCAATTTCTCACCTGAGCTCTCTTTAGAGTGCGCGAGAGGATGAGCAGACGATGAGGTGGCTAGAGAAGCCCAGAGCCCCAGTCTTCTTAGGCCTACAAAAGCGCTTCCAAGGAAGGGTGCTGGCTAGCAACAGCTTTCAGTGCTGGCACTTTTCATCTCGGAGCAATTGCTCGACGTTTGCAATTTCTCAGCTCGTGTCTACGAGACGGAAAGAGAAGGACCGTGACGTTTGGTGCGTAGAGAAGTGCAAAGCCCCAGTGTTACTGCGCCTGTGAAAGCGCTTCCAAGGAAGGGTGCTGGCTAGCAACAGCTTTCAGTGCTGGCACTTTTCATCTCTGAGCAATTGCTCGACGTTTGCAATTTCTCACCTGAGCTCTCTTTAGAGTGCGCGAGATGATGAGCAGAAGATGAGGTGGCTAGAGAAGCCCAGAGCCCCACTGTTCTTAGGCCTACAAAAGCGCTTCCAAGGAAGGGTGCTGGCTAGCAACAGCTTTCAGTGCTGGCACTTTTCATCTCGGAGCAATTGCTCGACGTTTGCAATTTCTCAGCTCGTGTCTACAAGACGGAAAGAGAATGACCGTGACGTTTGGTGGGTAGAGAAGCGCAAAGCCCCAGTGTTGCTGCGCCTGTGAAAGCGCTTCCAAGGAAGGGTGCTGGCTAGCAACAGCTTTCAGTGCTGGCACTTTTCATCTCTGAGCAATTGCTTGACGTTTGCAATTTCTCAGCTCGTGTCTACGAGACGGAAAGAGAAGGACCGTGACGTTTGGTGCGCAGAGAAGCGTAAAGCCCCAGTGTTACTGCGCCTGTGAAAGCGCTTCCAAGGAAGGGTGCTGGCTAGCAACAGCTTTCAGTGCTGGCACTTTTCATCTCTGAGCAATTGCTCGACGTTTGCAATTTCTCACCTGAGCTCTCTTTAGAGTGCGCGAGAGGATGAGCAGAAGATGAGGTGGCTAGAGAAGCCCAGAGCCCCACTGTTCTTAGGCCTACAAAAGCGCTTCCAAGGAAGGGTGCTGGCTAGCAACAGCTTTCAGTGCTGGCACTTTTCATCTCGGAGCAATTGCTCGACGTTTGCAATTTCTCAGCTCGTGTCTACAAGACGGAAAGAGAAGGACCGTGACGTTTGGTGGCTAGAGAAGCGCAAAGCCCCAGTGTTGCTGCGCCTGTGAAAGCGCTTCCAAGGAAGGGTGCTGGCTAGCAAGAGCTTTCAGTGCTGGCACTTTTCATCTCTGAGCAATTGCTCGACATTTGCAATTTCTCACCTGAGCTCTCTTTAGAGTGCGCGAGAGGATGAGCAGAAGATGAGGTGGCTAGAGAAGCCCAGAGCCCCACTGTTCTTAGGCCTACAAAAGCGCTTCCAAGGAAGGGTGCTGGCTAGCAACAGCTTTCAGTGCTGGCACTTTTCATCTCGGAGCAATTGCTCGACGTTTGCAATTTCTCAGCTCGTGTCTACGAGACGGAAAGAGAAGGACCGTGACGTTTGGTGGGTAGAGAAGCGCAAAGCCCCAGTGTTGCTGCGCCTGTGAAAGCGCTTCCAAGGAAGGGTGCTGGCTAGCAACAGCTTTCAGTGCTGGCACTTTTCATCTCTGAGCAATTGCTGGACGTTTGCAATTTCTCAGCTCGTGTCTACGAGACGGAAAGAGAATGACCGTGACGTTTGGTGGGTAGAGAAGCGCAAAGCCCCAGTGTTGCTGCGCCTGTGAAAGCGCTTCCAAGGAAGGGTGCTGGCTAGCAACAGCTTCCAGTGCTGGCACTTTTCATCTCTGAGCAATTGCTCGACATTTGCAATTTCTCACCTGAGCTCTCTTTAGAGTGCACGAGAGGATGAGCAGAAGATGAGGTGGCTAGAGAAGCCCAGAGCCCCAGTGTTCTTAGGACTACAAAAGCGCTTCCAAGGAAGGGTGCTGGCTAGCAAGAGCTTTCAGTGCTGGCACTTTTCATCTCTGAGCAATTGCTCGACGTTTGCAATTTCTCAGCTCGTGTCTACAAGACGGAAAGAGAAGGACCGTGACGTTTGGTGGCTAGAGAAGCGCAAAGCCCCAGTGTTGCTGCGCCTGTGAAAGCGCTTCCAAGGAAGGGTGCTGGCTAGCAAGAGCTTTCAGTGCTGGCACTTTTCACCTCTGAGCAATTGCTGGACGTTTGCAATTTCTCACCTGAGCTCTCTTTAGAGTGCGCGAGAGGATGAGCAGAAGATGAGGTGGCTAGGGAAGCCCAGAGCCCCAGTGTTCTAAGGGCTACAAAAGCGCTTCCAAGGAAGGGTGCTGGCTAGCAAGAGCTTTCAGTGCTGGCACTTTTCATCTCGGAGCAATTGCTGGACGTTTGCAATTTCTCAGCTCGTGTCTACGAGACGGAAAGAGAAGGACCGTGACGTTTGGTGGCTAGAGAAGTGCAAAGCCCCAGTGTTGCTGCGCCTGTGAAAGCGCTTCCAAGGAAGGGTGCTGGCTAGCAACAGCTTTCAGTGCTGGCACTTTTCATCTCGGAGCAATTGCTCGACGTTTGCAATTTCTCACCTGAGCTCTCTTTAGAGTGCGCGAGAGGATGAGCAGAAGATGAGGTGGCTAGAGAAGCCCAGAGCCCCAGTGTTCTTAGGCCTACAAAAGCGCTTCCAAGGAAGGGTGCTGGCTAGCAACAGCTTCCAGTGCTGGCACTTTTCATCTCGGAGCAATTGCTCGACGTTTGCAATTTCTCAGCTCGTGTCTACGAGACGGAAAGAGAAGGACCGTGACGTTTGGTGCGTATAGAAGCGCAAAGCCCCAGTGTTGCTGCGCCTGTGAAAGCGCTTCCAAGGAAGGGTGCTGGCTAGCAAGAGCTTTCAGTGCTGGCACTTTTCATCTCGGAGCAATTGCTCGACGTTTGCAATTTCTCACCTGAGCTCTCTTTAGAGTGCGCGAGAGGATGAGCAGAAGATGAGGTGGCTAGAGAAGCCCAGAGCCCCAGTGTTCTTAGGCCTACAAAAGCGCTTCCAAGGAAGGGTGCTGGCTAGCAACAGCTTTCAGTGCTGGCACTTTTCATCTCTGAGCAATTGCTGGACGTTTGCAATTTCTCAGCTCGTGTCTACGAGACGGAAAGAGAATGACCGTGACGTTTGGTGGGTAGAGAAGCGCAAAGCCCCAGTGTTGCTGCGCCTGTGAAAGCGCTTCCAAGGAAGGGTGCTGGCTAGCAACAGCTTTCAGTGCTGGCACTTTTCATCTCTGAGCAATTGCTCGACATTTGCAATTTCTCACCTGAGCTCTCTTTAGAGTGCACGAGAGGATGAGCAGAAGATTAGGTGGCTAGAGAAGCCCAGAGCCCCACTGTTCTAAGGGCTACAAAAGCGCTTCCAAGGAAGGGTGCTGGCTAGCAAGAGCTTTCAGTGCTGGCACTTTTCATCTCTGAGCAATTGCTCGACGTTTGCAATTTCTCAGCTCATGTCTACAAGACGGAAAGAGAATGACAGTGACGTTTGGTGCGTATAGAAGCGCAAAGCCCCAGTGTTGCTGCGCCTGTGAAAGCGCTTCCAAGGAAGGGTGCTGGCTAGCAAGAGCTTTCAGTGCTGGCACTTTTCATCTCTGAGCAATTGCTGGACGTTTGCAATTTCTCACCTGAGCTCTCTTTAGAGTGCGCGAGAGGATGAGCAGAAGATGAGGTGGCTAGAGAAGCCCAGAGCCCCAGTGTTCTTAGGCCTACAAAAGCGCTTCCAAGGAAGGGTGCTGGCTAGCAACAGCTTTCAGTGCTGGCACTTTTCATCTCGGAGCAATTGCTCGACGTTTGCAATTTCTCAGCTCGTGTCTACGAGACGGAAAGAGAAGGACCGTGACGTTTGGTGGCTAGAGAAGCGCAAAGCCCCAGTGTTGCTGCGCCTGTGAAAGCGCTTCCAAGGAAGGGTGCTGGCTAGCAACAGCTTTCAGTGCTGGCACTTTTCATCTCTGAGCAATTGCTCGACGTTTGCAATTTCTCACCTGAGCTCTCTTTAGAGTGCGCGAGAGGATGAGCAGAAGATGAGGTGGCTAGGGAAGCCCAGATCCCCAGTGTTCTAAGGGCTACAAAAGCGCTTCCAAGGAAGGGTGCTGGCTAGCAAGAGCTTTCAGTGCTGGCACTTTTCATCTCTGAGCAATTGCTGGACGTTTGCAATTTCTCAGCTCGTGTCTACGAGACGGAAAGAGAAGGACCGTGACGTTTGGTGCATAGAGAAGTGCAAAGCCCCAGTGTTGCTGCGCCTGTGAAAGCGCTTCCAAGGAAGGGTGCTGGCTAGCAAGAGCTTTCAGTGCTGGCACTTTTCATCTCTGAGCAATTGCTCGACGTTTGCAATTTCTCACCTGAGCTCTCTTTAGAGTGCGCGAGAGGATGAGCAGAAGATGAGGTGGCTAGAGAAGCCCAGAGCCCCAGTGTTCTTAGGCCTACAAAAGCGCTTCCAAGGAAGGGTGCTGGCTAGCAACAGCTTTCAGTGCTGGCACTTTTCATCTCGGAGCAATTGCTCGACGTTTGCAATTTCTCAGCTCGTGTCTACAAGACGGAAAGAGAAGGACCGTGACGTTTGGTGCGTATAGAAGCGCAAAGCCCCAGTGTTACTGCGCCTGTGAAAGCGCTTCCAAGGAAGGGTGCTGGCTAGCAAGAGCTTTCAGTGCTGGCACTTTTCATCTCGGAGCAATTGCTCGACGTTTGCAATTTCTCACCTGAGCTCTCTTTAGAGTGCGCGAGAGGATGAGCAGAAGATGAGGTGGCTAGAGAAGCCCAGAGCCCCAGTGTTCTTAGGCCTACAAAAGCGCTTCCAAGGAAGGGTGCTGGCTAGCAACAGCTTTCAGTGCTGGCACTTTTCATCTCTGAGCAATTGCTCGACGTTTGCAATTTCTCAGCTCATGTCTACAAGACGGAAAGAGAATGACAGTGACGTTTGGTGCGCATAGAAGCGCAAAGCCCCAGTGTTGCTGCGCCTGTGAAAGCGCTTCCAAGGAAGGGTGCTGGCTAGCAACAGCTTTCAGTGCTGGCACTTTTCATCTCGGAGCAATTGCTCGACGTTTGCAATTTCTCACCTGAGCTCTCTTTAGAGTGCGCGAGAGGATGAGCAGAAGATGAGGTGGCTAGAGAAGCCCAGAGCCCCAGTGTTCTTAGGCCTACAAAAGCGCTTCCAAGGAAGGGTGCTGGCTAGCAACAGCTTTCAGTGCTGGCACTTTTCATCTCTGAGCAATTGCTGGACGTTTGCAATTTCTCAGCTCGTGTCTACGAGACGGAAAGAGAATGACCGTGACGTTTGGTGGGTAGAGAAGCGCAAAGCCCCAGTGTTGCTGCGCCTGTGAAAGCGCTTCCAAGGAAGGGTGCTGGCTAGCAACAGCTTTCAGTGCTGGCACTTTTCATCTCTGAGCAATTGCTCGACATTTGCAATTTCTCACCTGAGCTCTCTTTAGAGTGCACGAGAGGATGAGCAGAAGATTAGGTGGCTAGAGAAGCCCAGAGCCCCACTGTTCTAAGGGCTACAAAAGCGCTTCCAAGGAAGGGTGCTGGCTAGCAAGAGCTTTCAGTGCTGGCACTTTTCATCTCTGAGCAATTGCTCGACGTTTGCAATTTCTCAGCTCATGTCTACAAGACGGAAAGAGAATGACAGTGACGTTTGGTGCGCATAGAAGCGCAAAGCCCCAGTGTTGCTGCGCCTACAAAAGCGCTTCCAAGGAAGGGTGCTGGCTAGCAAGAGCTTTCAGTGCTGGCACTTTTCATCTCGGAGCAATTGCTCGACGTTTGCAATTTCTCACCTGAGCTCTCTTTAGAGTGCGCGAGAGGATGAGCAGAAGATGAGGTGGCTAGAGAAGCCCAGAGCCCCAGTGTTCTAAGGGCTACAAAAGCGCTTCCAAGGAAGGGTGCTGGCTAGCAAGAGCTTTCAGTGCTGGCACTTTTCATCTCGGAGCAATTGCTGGACGTTTGCAATTTCTCAGCTCGTGTCTACGAGACGGAAAGAGAATGACCGTGACGTTTGGTGCGTATAGAAGCGCAAAGCCCCAGTGTTGCTGCGCCTGTGAAAGCGCTTCCAAGGAAGGGTGCTGGCTAGCAACAGCTTTCAGTGCTGGCACTTTTTATCTCTGAGCAATTGCTCGACGTTTGCAATTTCTCAGCTCGTGTCTACAAGACGGAAAGAGAAGGACCGTGACGTTTGGTGGCTAGAGAAGCGCAAAGCCCCAGTGTTGCTGCGCCTGTGAAAGCGCTTCCAAGGAAGGGTGCTGGCTAGCAACAGCTTTCAGTGCTGGCACTTTTCATCTCGGAGCAATTGCTCGACGTTTGCAATTTCTCACCTGAGCTCTCTTTAGAGTGCGCGAGAGGATGAGCAGAAGATGAGGTGGCTAGAGAAGCCCAGAGCCCCAGTGTTCTTAGGCCTACAAAAGCGCTTCCAAGGAAGGGTGCTGGCTAGCAACAGCTTTCAGTGCTGGCACTTTTCATCTCTGAGCAATTGCTCGACGTTTGCAATTTCTCAGCTCGTGTCTACAAGACGGAAAGAGAAGGACCGTGACGTTTGGTGGGTAGAGAAGCGCAAAGCCCCAGTGTTGCTGCGCCTGTGAAAGCGCTTCCAAGGAAGGGTGCTGGCTAGCAACAGCTTTCAGTGCTGGCACTTTTCATCTCTGAGCAATTGCTCGACGTTTGCAATTTCTCAGCTCATGTCTACAAGACGGAAAGAGAAGGACCGTGACGTTTGGTGCGTAGAGAAGCGCAAAGCCCCAGTGTTGCTGCGCCTGTGAAAGCGCTTCCAAGGAAGGGTGCTGGCTAGCAAGAGCTTTCAGTGCTGGCACTTTTCATCTCTGAGCAATTGCTCGACGTTTGCAATTTCTCCCCTGAGCTCTCTTTAGAGTGCGCGAGAGGATGAGCAGAAGATGAGGTGGCTAGAGAAGCCCAGAGCCCCACTGTTCTTAGGCCTACAAAAGCGCTTCCAAGGAAGGGTGCTGGCTAGCAACAGCTTTCAGTGCTGGCACTTTTCATCTCTGAGCAATTGCTCGACGTTTGCAATTTCTCAGCTCGTGTCTACGAGACGGAAAGAGAATGACCGTGACGTTTGGTGGGTAGAGAAGCGCAAAGCCCCAGTGTTGCTGCGCCTGTGAAAGCGCTTCCAAGGAAGGGTGCTGGCTAGCAACAGCTTTCAGTGCTGGCACTTTTCATCTCTGAGCAATTGCTCGACGTTTGCAATTTCTCCCCTGAGCTCTCTTTAGAGTGCGCGAGAGGATGAGCAGAAGATTAGGTGGCTAGAGAAGCCCAGAGCCCCAGTGTTCTTAGGCCTACAAAAGCGCTTCCAAGGAAGGGTGCTGGCTAGCAAGAGCTTTCAGTGCTGGCACTTTTCATCTCTGAGCAATTGCTCGACGTTTGCAATTTCTCAGCTCGTGTCTACGAGACGGAAAGAGAATGACCGTGACGTTTGGTGCGTAAAGAAGCGCAAAGCCCCAGTGTTGCTGCGCCTGTGAAAGCGCTTCCAAGGAAGGGTGCTGGCTAGCAACAGCTTTCAGTGCTGGCACTTTTCATCTCGGAGCAATTGCTCGACGTTTGCAATTTCTCACCTGAGCTCTCTTTAGAGTGCGCGAGAGGATGAGCAGAAGATGAGGTGGCTAGAGAAGCCCAGAGCCCCAGTGTTCTTAGGCCTACAAAAGCGCTTCCAAGGAAGGGTGCTGGCTAGCAAGAGCTTTCAGTGCTGGCACTTTTCATCTCGGAGCAATTGCTCGACGTTTGCAATTTCTCAGCTCGTGTCTACCGACGGAAAGAGAAGGACCGTGACGTTTGGTGGCTAGAGAAGCGCAAAGCCCCAGTGTTGCTGCGCCTGTGAAAGCGCTTCCAAGGAAGGGTGCTGGCTAGCAACAGCTTTCAGTGCTGGCACTTTTCATCTCTGAGCAATTGCTCGACGTTTGCAATTTCTCACCTGAGCTCTCTTTAGAGTGCGCGAGAGGATGAGCAGAAGATGAGGTGGCTAGGGAAGCCCAGAGCCCCAGTGTTCTTAGGCCTACAAAAGCGCTTCCAAGGAAGGGTGCTGGCTAGCAACAGCTTTCAGTGCTGGCACTTTTCATCTCGGAGCAATTGCTGGACGTTTGCAATTTCTCAGCTCGTGTCTACGAGACGGAAAGAGAAGGACCGTGATGTTTGGTGCGTAGAGAAGTGCAAAGCCCCAGTGTTGCTGCGCCTGTGAAAGCGCTTCCAAGGAAGGGTGCTGGCTAGCAACAGCTTTCAGTGCTGGCACTTTTCATCTCTGAGCAATTGCTTGACGTTTGCAATTTCTCACCTGAGCTGTCTTCAGAGTGCGGGAGAGGATGAGCAGAAGATGAGGTGGCTAGAGAAGCCCAGAGCCCCAGTGTTCTTAGGCCTACAAAAGCGCTTCCAAGGAAGGGTGCTGGCTAGCAACAGCTTTCAGTGCTGGCACTTTTCATCTCGGAGCAATTGCTCGACGTTTGCAATTTCTCAGCTCGTGTCTACGAGACGGAAAGAGAAGGACCGTGACGTTTGGTGCGTATAGAAGCGCAAAGCCCCAGTGTTGCTGCGCCTGTGAAAGCGCTTCCAAGGAAGGGTGCTGGCTAGCAACAGCTTTCAGTGCTGGCACTTTTCATCTCTGAGCAATTGCTTGACGTTTGCAATTTCTCAGCTCGAGTCTACAAGACGGAAAGAGAAGGACCGTGACGTTTGGTGGCTAGAGAAGCGCAAAGCCCCAGTGTTGCTGCGCCTGTGAAAGCGCTTCCAAGGAAGGGTGCTGGCTAGCAAGAGCTTTCAGTGCTGGCACTTTTCATCTCGGAGCAATTGCTCGACGTTTGCAATTTCTCACCTGAGCTCTCTTTAGAGTGCGCGAGAGGATGAGCAGAAGATGAGGTGGCTAGAGAAGCCCAGAGCCCCAGTGTTCTTAGGCCTACAAAAGCGCTTCCAAGGAAGGGTGCTGGCTAGCAACAGCTTTCAGTGCTGGCACTTTTCATCTCTGAGCAATTGCTCGACGTTTGCAATTTCTCAGCTCGTGTCTACGAGACGGAAAGAGAAGGACCGTGACGTTTGGTGCGTATAGAAGCGCAAAGCCCCAGTGTTGCTGCGCCTGTGAAAGCGCTTCCAAGGAAGGGTGCTGGCTAGCAACAGCTTTCAGTGCTGGCACTTTTCATCTCTGAGCAATTGCTCGACGTTTGCAATTTCTCAGCTCATGTCTACAAGACGGAAAGAGAAGGACCGTGACGTTTGGTGCGTAGAGAAGCGCAAAGCCCCAGTGTTGCTGCGCCTGTGAAAGCGCTTCCAAGGAAGGGTGCTGGCTAGCAAGAGCTTTCAGTGCTGGCACTTTTCATCTCGGAGCAATTGCTCGACGTTTGCAATTTCTCACCTGAGCTCTCTTTAGAGTGCGCGAGAGGATGAGCAGAAGATGAGGTGGCTAGAGAAGCCCAGAGCCCCAGTGTTCTTAGGCCTACAAAAGCGCTTCCAAGGAAGGGTGCTGGCTAGCAAGAGCTTTCAGTGCTGGCACTTTTCATCTCTGAGCAATTGCTCGACGTTTGCAATTTCTCAGCTCGTGTCTACGAGACGGAAAGAGAATGACCGTGACGTTTGGTGGGTAGAGAAGCGCAAAGCCCCAGTGTTGCTGCGCCTGTGAAAGCGCTTCCAAGGAAGGGTGCTGGCTAGCAACAGCTTTCAGTGCTGGCACTTTTCATCTCTGAGCAATTGCTCGACATTTGCAATTTCTCACCTGAGCTCTCTTTAGAGTGCACGAGAGGATGAGCAGAAGATTAGGTGGCTAGAGAAGCCCAGAGCCCCAGTGTTCGTAGGCCTACAAAAGCGCTTCCAAGGAAGGGTGCTGGCTAGCAACAGCTTTCAGTGCTGGCACTTTTCATCTCTGAGCAATTGCTCGACGTTTGCAATTTCTCACCTGAGCTCTCTTTAGAGTGCGCGAGAGGATGAGCAGAAGATTAGGTGGCTAGAGAAGCCCAGAGCCCCAGTGTTCTTAGGCCTACAAAAGCACTTCCAAGGAAGGGTGCTGGCTAGCAACAGCTTTCAGTGCTGGCACTTTTCATCTCTGAGCAATTGCTCGACGTTTGCAATTTCTCAGCTCGTGTCTACCGACGGAAAGAGAAGGACCGTGACGTTTGGTGGCTAGAGAAGCGCAAAGCCCCAGTGTTGCTGCGCCTGTGAAAGCGCTTCCAAGGAAGGGTGCTGGCTAGCAACAGCTTTCAGTGCTGGCACTTTTCATCTCTGAGCAATTGCTCGACGTTTGCAATTTCTCACCTGAGCTCTCTTTAGAGTGCGCGAGAGGATGAGCAGAAGATGAGGTGGCTAGGGAAGCCCAGAGCCCCAGTGTTCTTAGGCCTACAAAAGCGCTTCCAAGGAAGGGTGCTGGCTAGCAACAGCTTTCAGTGCTGGCACTTTTCATCTCGGAGCAATTGCTCGACGTTTGCAATTTCTCAGCTCGTGTCTACGAGACGGAAAGAGAAGGACCGTGATGTTTGGTGCGTAGAGAAGTGCAAAGCCCAAGTGTTGCTGCGCCTGTGAAAGCGCTTCCAAGGAAGGGTGCTGGCTAGCAACAGCTTTCAGTGCTGGCACTTTTCATCTCTGAGCAATTGCTTGACGTTTGCAATTTCTCACCTGAGCTGTCTTCAGAGTGCGGGAGAGGATGAGCAGAAGATGAGGTGGCTAGAGAAGCCCAGAGCCCCAGTGTTCTTAGGCCTACAAAAGCGCTTCCAAGGAAGGGTGCTGGCTAGCAACAGCTTTCAGTGCTGGCACTTTTCATCTCGGAGCAATTGCTCGACGTTTGCAATTTCTCAGCTCGTGTCTACGAGACGGAAAGAGAAGGACCGTGACGTTTGGTGCGTATAGAAGCGCAAAGCCCCAGTGTTGCTGCGCCTGTGAAAGCGCTTCCAAGGAAGGGTGCTGGCTAGCAACAGCTTTCAGTGCTGGCACTTTTCATCTCTGAGCAATTGCTTGACGTTTGCAATTTCTCAGCTCGAGTCTACAAGACGGAAAGAGAAGGACCGTGACGTTTGGTGGCTAGAGAAGCGCAAAGCCCCAGTGTTGCTGCGCCTGTGAAAGCGCTTCCAAGGAAGGGTGCTGGCTAGCAAGAGCTTTCAGTGCTGGCACTTTTCATCTCGGAGCAATTGCTCGACGTTTGCAATTTCTCACCTGAGCTCTCTTTAGAGTGCGCGAGAGGATGAGCAGAAGATGAGGTGGCTAGAGAAGCCCAGAGCCCCAGTGTTCTTAGGCCTACAAAAGCGCTTCCAAGGAAGGGTGCTGGCTAGCAACAGCTTTCAGTGCTGGCACTTTTCATCTCTGAGCAATTGCTCGACGTTTGCAATTTCTCAGCTCGTGTCTACGAGACGGAAAGAGAAGGACCGTGACGTTTGGTGCGTATAGAAGCGCAAAGCCCCAGTGTTGCTGCGCCTGTGAAAGCGCTTCCAAGGAAGGGTGCTGGCTAGCAACAGCTTTCAGTGCTGGCACTTTTCATCTCGGAGCAATTGCTCGACGTTTGCAATTTCTCAGCTCATGTCTACAAGACGGAAAGAGAAGGACCGTGACGTTTGGTGCGTAGAGAAGCGCAAAGCCCCAGTGTTGCTGCGCCTGTGAAAGCGCTTCCAAGGAAGGGTGCTGGCTAGCAAGAGCTTTCAGTGCTGGCACTTTTCATCTCGGAGCAATTGCTCGACGTTTGCAATTTCTCACCTGAGCTCTCTTTAGAGTGCGCGAGAGGATGAGCAGAAGATGAGGTGGCTAGAGAAGCCCAGAGCCCCAGTGTTCTTAGGCCTACAAAAGCGCTTCCAAGGAAGGGTGCTGGCTAGCAAGAGCTTTCAGTGCTGGCACTTTTCATCTCTGAGCAATTGCTCGACGTTTGCAATTTCTCAGCTCGTGTCTACGAGACGGAAAGAGAATGACCGTGACGTTTGGTGGGTAGAGAAGCGCAAAGCCCCAGTGTTGCTGCGCCTGTGAAAGCGCTTCCAAGGAAGGGTGCTGGCTAGCAACAGCTTTCAGTGCTGGCACTTTTCATCTCTGAGCAATTGCTCGACATTTGCAATTTCTCACCTGAGCTCTCTTTAGAGTGCACGAGAGGATGAGCAGAAGATTAGGTGGCTAGAGAAGCCCAGAGCCCCAGTGTTCGTAGGCCTACAAAAGCGCTTCCAAGGAAGGGTGCTGGCTAGCAACAGCTTTCAGTGCTGGCACTTTTCATCTCTGAGCAATTGCTCGACGTTTGCAATTTCTCACCTGAGCTCTCTTTAGAGTGCGCGAGAGGATGAGCAGAAGATTAGGTGGCTAGAGAAGCCCAGAGCCCCAGTGTTCTTAGGCCTACAAAAGCACTTCCAAGGAAGGGTGCTGGCTAGCAACAGCTTTCAGTGCTGGCACTTTTCATCTCTGAGCAATTGCTCGACGTTTGCAATTTCTCAGCTCGTGTCTACCGACGGAAAGAGAAGGACCGTGACGTTTGGTGGCTAGAGAAGCGCAAAGCCCCAGTGTTGCTGCACCTGTGAAAGCGCTTCCAAGGAAGGGTGCTGGCTAGCAACAGCTTTCAGTGCTGGCACTTTTCATCTCTGAGCAATTGCTCGACGTTTGCAATTTCTCAGCTCGTGTCTACGAGACGGAAAGAGAATGACCGTGACGTTTGGTGCGTATAGAAGCACAAAGCCCCAGTGTTGCTGCGCCTGTGAAAGCGCTTCCAAGGAAGGGTGCTGGCTAGCAAGAGCTTTCAGTGCTGGCACTTTTCATCTCTGAGCAATTGCTCGATGTTTGCAATTTCTCAGCTCGTGTCTACGAGACGGAAAGAGAAGGACCGTGACGTTTGGTGGCTAGAGAAGCTCAAAGCCACAGTGTTGCTGCGCCTGTGAAAGCGCTTCCAAGGAAGGGTGCTGGCTAGCAACAGCTTTCAGTGCTGGCACTTTTCATCTTTGAGCAATTGCTCGACGTTTGCAATTTCTCACCTGAGCTCTCTTTAGAGTGCGCGAGAGGATGAGCAGAAGATGAGGTGGCTAGAGAAGCCCAGAGCCCCAGTGTTCTAAGGGCTACAAAAGCGCTTCCAAGGAAGGGTGCTGGCTAGCAAGAGCTTTCAGTGCTGGCACTTTTCATCTCTGAGCAATTGCTCGACGTTTGCAATTTCTCAGCTCGTGTCTACGAGACGGAAAGAGAAGGACCGTGACGTTTGGTGGCTAGAGAAGCGCAAAGCCCCAGTGTTGCTGCGCCTGTGAAAGCGCTTCCAAGGAAGGGTGCTGGCTAGCAAGAGCTTTCAGTGCTGGCACTTTTCATCTCTGAGCAATTGCTCGACATTTGCAATTTCTCACCTGAGCTCTCTAGAGTGCGCGAGAGGATGAGCAGAAGATGAGGTGGCTAGAGAAGCCCAGAGCCCCAGTGTTCTAAGGGCTACAAAAGCGCTTCCAAGGAAGGGTGCTGGCTAGCAAGAGCTTTCAGTGCTGGCACTTTTCATCTCTGAGCAATTGCTCGACGTTTGCAATTTCTCACCTGAGCTCTCTTTAGAGTGCGCGAGAGGATGAGCAGAAGATGAGGTGGCTAGAGAAGCCCAGAGCCCCAGTGTTCTTAGGCCTACAAAAGCGCTTCCAAGGAAGGGTGCTGGCTAGCAACAGCTTTCAGTGCTGGCACTTTTCATCTCGGAGCAATTGCTCGACGTTTGCAATTTCTCAGCTCGTGTCTACAAGACGGAAAGAGAAGGACCGTGACATTTGGTGCGTATAGAAGCGCAAAGCCCCAGTGTTGCTGCGCCTGTGAAAGCGCTTCCAAGGAAGGGTGCTGGCTAGCAAGAGCTTTCAGTGCTGGCACTTTTTATCTCTGAGCAATTGCTCGACGTTTGCAATTTCTCACCTGAGCTCTCTTTAGAGTGCGCGAGAGGATGAGCAGAAGATGAGGTGGCTAGAGAAGCCCAGAGCCCCACTGTTCTTAGGCCTACAAAAGCACTTCCAAAGAAGGGTGCTGGCTAGCAAGAGCTTTCAGTGCTGGCACTTTTCATCTCGGAGCAATTGCTCGACGTTTGCAATTTCTCAGCTCGTGTCTACTGACGGAAAGAGAAGGACCGTGACGTTTGGTGGCTAGAGAAGCGCAAAGCCCCAGTGTTGCTGCACCTGTGAAAGCGCTTCCAAGGAAGGGTGCTGGCTAGCAAGAGCTTTCAGTGCTGGCACTTTTCATCTCGGAGCAATTGCTCGACGTTTGCAATTTCTCAGCTCGTGTCTATGAGATGGAAAGAGAATGACCGTGACGTTTGGTGGGTAGAGAAGCACAAAGCCCCAGTGTTGCTGCGCCTGTGAAAGCGCTTCCAAGGAAGGGTGCTGGCTAGCAACAGCTTTCAGTGCTGGCACTTTTCATCTCTGAGCAATTGCTCGACGTTTGCAATTTCTCACCTGAGCTCTCTTTAGAGTGCGCGAGAGGATGAGCAGAAGATGAGGTGGCTAGAGAAGCCCAGAGCCCCAGTGTTCTTAGGCCTACAAAAGCGCTTCCAAGGAAGGGTGCTGGCTAGCAAGAGCTTTCAGTGCTGGCACTTTTCATCTCGGAGCAATTGCTCGACGTTTGCAATTTCTCAGCTCGTGTCTACGAGACGGAAAGAGAAGGACCGTGGCGTTTGGTGCGTATAGAAGCGCAAAGCCCCAGTGTTGCTGCGCCTGTGAAAGCGCTTCCAAGGAAGGGTGCTGGCTAGCAACAGCTTTCAGTGCTGGCACTTTTCATCTCTGAGCAATTGCTCGACGTTTGCAATTTCTCCCCTGAGCTCTCTTTAGAGTGCGCGAGAGGATGAGCAGAAGATGAGGTGGCTAGAGAAGCCCAGAGCCCCAGTGTTCTTAGGCCTACAAAAGCGCTTCCAAGGAAGGGTGCTGGCTAGCAACAGCTTTCAGTGCTGGCACTTTTCATCTCGGAGCAATTGCTCGACGTTTGCAATTTCTCAGCTCGTGTCTACGAGACGGAAAGAGAAGGACCGTGACGTTTGGTGCGTAGAGAAGCGCAAAGCCCCAGTGTTGCTGCGCCTGTGAAAGCGCTTCCAAGGAAGGGTGCTGGCTAGCAACAGCTTTCAGTGCTGGCACTTTTCATCTCTGAGCAATTGCTCCACGTTTGCAATTTCTCACCTGAGCTCTCTTTAGAGTGCGCGAGAGGATGAGCAGAAGATGAGGTGGCTAGAGAAGCCCAGAGCCCCAGTGTTCTTAGGCCTACAAAAGCGCTTCCAAGGAAGGGTGCTGGCTAGCAAGAGCTTTCAGTGCTGACACTTTTCATCTCTGAGCAATTGCTTGACGTTTGCAATTTCTCAGCTCGTGTCTACAAGACGGAAAGAGAATGACCGTGACGTTTGGTGCGTATAGAAGTGCAAAGCCCCAGTGTTACTGCGCCTGTGAAAGCGCTTCCAAGGAAGGGTGCTGGCTAGCAACAGCTTTCAGTGCTGGCACTTTTCATATCGGAGCAATTGCTCGACGTTTGCAATTTCTCAGCTCGTGTCTACGAGACGGAAAGAGAAGGACCGTGACTTTTGGTGGCTAGAGAAGCGCAAAGCCCCAGTGTTGCTGCGCCTGTGAAAGCGCTTCCAAGGAAGGGTGCTGGCTAGCAACAGCTTTCAGTGCTGGCACTTTTCATCTCGGAGCAATTGCTCGACGTTTGCAATTTCTCACCTGAGCTCTCTTTAGAGTGCGCGAGAGGATGAGCAGAAGATGAGGTGGCTAGAGAAGCCCAGAGCCCCAGTGTTCTTAGGCCTACAAAAGCGCTTCCAAGGAAGGGTGCTGGCTAGCAACAGCTTTCAGTGCTGGCACTTTTCATCTCTGAGCAATTGCTTGACGTTTGCAATTTCTCAGCTCGTGTCTACGAGACGGAAAGAGAAGGACCGTGACGTTTGGTGGCTAGAGAAGCGCAAAGCCCCAGTGTTACTGCGCATGTGAAAGCGCTTCCAAGGAAGGGTGCTGGCTAGCAACAGCTTTCAGTGCTGGCACTTTTCATCTCTGAGCAATTGCTCGACGTTTGCAATTTCTCACCTGAGCTCTCTTTAGAGTGCGCGAGAGGATGAGCATAAGATGAGGTGGCTAGAGAAGCCCAGAGCCCCACTGTTCTTAGGCCTACAAAAGCGCTTCCAAGGAAGGGTGCTGGCTAGCAACAGCTTTCAGTGCTGGCACTTTTCATCTCTGAGCAATTGCTCGACGTTTGCAATTTCTCAGCTCGTGTCTACGAGACGGAAAGAGAAGGACCGTGACGTTTGGTGCGTATAGAAGCGCAAAGCCCCAGTGTTACTGCGCCTGTGAAAGCGCTTCCAAGGAAGGGTGCTGGCTAGCAACAGCTTTCAGTGCTGGCACTTTTCATCTCGGAGCAATTGCTCGACGTTTGCAATTTCTCAGCTCGTGTCTACAAGACGGAAAGAGAAGGACCGTGACGTTTGGTGGGTAGAGAAGCGCAAAGCCCCAGTGTTGCTGCGCCTGTGAAAGCGCTTCCAAGGGAGGGTGCTGGCTAGCAAGAGCTTTCAGTGCTGGCACTTTTCATCTCGGAGCAATTGCTCGACGTTTGCAATTTCTCACCTGAGCTCTCTTTAGAGTGCGCAAGAGGATGAGCAGAAGATTAGGTGGCTAGAGAAGCCCAGAGCCCCAGTGTTCTTAGGCCTACAAAAGCGCTTCCAAGGAAGGGTGCTGGCTAGCAACAGCTTTCAGTGCTGGCACTTTTCATCTCTGAGCAATTGCTCGACGTTTGCAATTTCTCAGCTCGTGTCTACGAGACGGAAAGAGAAGGACCGTGACGTTTGGTGCGTATAGAAGCGCAAAGCCCCAGTGTTGCTGCGCCTGTGAAAGCGCTTCCAAGGAAGGGTGCTGGCTAGCAACAGCTTTCAGTGCTGGCACTTTTCATCTCTGAGCAATTGCTCGACGTTTGCAATTTCTCAGCTCATGTCTACGAGACGGAGAGAGAAGGACCGTGACGTTTGGTGGGTAGAGAAGCGCAAAGCCCCAGTGTTGCTGCGCCTGTGAAAGCGCTTCCAAGGAAGGGTGCTGGCTAGCAAGAGCTTTCAGTGCTGGCACTTTTCATCTCTGAGCAATTGCTCGACATTTGCAATTTCTCACCTGAGCTCTCTTTAGAGTGCGCGAGAGGATGAGCAGAAGATGAGGTGGCTAGAGAAGCCCAGAGCCCCAGTGTTCTTAGGCCTACAAAAGCGCTTCCAAGGAAGGGTGCTGGCTAGCAAGAGCTTTCAGTGCTGGCACTTTTCATCTCGGAGCAATTGCTCGACGTTTGCAATTTCTCAGCTCGTGTCTACGAGACGGAAAGAGAATGACCGTGACGTTTGGTGGCTAGAGAAGCGCAAAGCCCCAGTGTTGCTGCGCCTGTGAAAGCGCTTCCAAGGAAGGGTGCTGGCTAGCAACAGCTTTCAGTGCTGGCACTTTTCATCTCTGAGCAATTGCTCGACGTTTGCAATTTCTCACCTGAGCTCTCTTTAGAGTGCACGAGAGGATGAGCAGAAGATTAGGTGGCTAGAGAAGCCCAGAGCCCCAGTGTTCTTAGGCCTACAAAAGCGCTTCCAAGGAAGGGTGCTGGCTAGCAACAGCTTTCAGTGCTGGCACTTTTCATCTCTGAGCAATTGCTCGACGTTTGCAATTTCTCAGCTCATGTCTACAAGACGGAAAGAGAATGACCGTGACGTTTGGTGCGTATAGAAGCGCAAAGCCCCAGTGTTGCTGCGCCTGTGAAAGCGCTTCCAAGGAAGGGTGCTGGCTAGCAACAGCTTTCAGTGCTGGCACTTTTCATCTCTGAGCAATTGCTGGACGTTTGCAATTTCTCACCTGAGCTCTCTTTAGAGTGCGCGAGAGGATGAGCAGAAGATGAGGTGGCTAGAGAAGCCCAGAGCCCCAGTGTTCTTAGGCCTACAAAAGCGCTTCCAAGGAAGGGTGCTGGCTAGCAAGAGCTTTCAGTGCTGGCACTTTTCATCTCGGAGCAATTGCTCGACGTTTGCAATTTCTCAGCTCGTGTCTACCGACGGAAAGAGAAGGACCATGACGTTTGGTGGCTAGAGAAGCGCAAAGCCCCAGTGTTGCTGCGCCTGTGAAAGCGCTTCCAAGGAAGGGTGCTGGCTAGCAACAGCTTTCAGTGCTGGCACTTTTCATCTCGGAGCAATTGCTCGACGTTTGCAATTTCTCACCTGAGCTCTCTTTAGAGTGCGCGCGAGGATGAGCAGAAGATGAGGTGGCTAGAGAAGCCCAGAGCCCCAGTGTTCTTAGGCCTACAAAAGCGCTTCCAAGGAAGGGTGCTGGCTAGCAAGAGCTTTCAGTGCTGGCACTTTTCATCTCGGAGCAATTGCTCGACGTTTTCAATTTCTCACCTGAGCTCTCTTTAGAGTGCGCGAGAGGATGAGCAGAAGATGAGGTGGCTAGAGAAGCCCAGAGCCCCAGTGTTCTAAGGGCTACAAAAGCGCTTCCAAGGAAGGGTGCTGGCTAGCAAGAGCTTTCAGTGCTGGCACTTTTCATCTCGGAGCAATTGCTGGACGTTTGCAATTTCTCAGCTCGTGTCTACGAGACGGAAAGAGAATGACCGTGACGTTTGGTGCGTATAGAAGCGCAAAGCCCCAGTGTTGCTGCGCCTGTGAAAGCGCTTCCAAGGAAGGGTGCTGGCTAGCAAGAGCTTTCAGTGCTGGCACTTTTCATCTCTGAGCAATTGCTTGACGTTTGCAATTTCTCAGCTCGTGTCTACGAGACGGAAAGAGAAGGACCGTGACGTTTGGTGCGTAGAGAAGCGCAAAGCCCCAGTGTTGCTGCGCCTGTGAAAGCGCTTCCAAGGAAGGGTGCTGGCTAGCAACAGCTTTCAGTGCTGGCACTTTTCATCTCGGAGCAATTGCTCGACGTTTGCAATTTCTCACCTGAGCTCTCTTTAGAGTGCGCGAGAGGATGAGCAGAAGATTAGGTGGCTAGAGAAGCCCAGAGCCCCACTGTTCTTAGGCCTACAAAAGCGCTTCCAAGGAAGGGTGCTGGCTAGCAACAGCTTTCAGTGCTGGCACTTTTCATCTCGGAGCAATTGCTCGACGTTTGCAATTTCTCAGCTCGTGTCTACGAGACGGAAAGAGAAGGACCGTGATGTTTGGTGCGTATAGAAGCGCAAAGCCCCAGTGTTGCTGCGCCTGTGAAAGCGCTTCCAAGGAAGGGTGCTGGCTAGCAACAGCTTTCAGTGCTGGCACTTTTCATCTCTGAGCAATTGCTCGACGTTTGCAATTTCTCAGCTCGTGTCTACAAGACGGAAATAGAAGGACCGTGACGTTTGGTGGCTAGAGAAGCGCAAAGCCCCAGTGTTGCTGCGCCTGTGAAAGCGCTTCCAAGGAAGGGTGCTGGCTAGCAACAGCTTTCAGTGCTGGCACTTTTCATCTCGGAGCAATTGCTCGACGTTTGCAATTTCTCACCTGAGCTCTCTTTAGAGTGCGCGAGAGGATGAGCAGAAGATGAGGTGGCTAGAGAAGCCCAGAGCCCCAGTGTTCTTAGGCCTACAAAAGCGCTTCCAAGGAAGGGTGCTGGCTAGCAACAGCTTTCAGTGCTGGCACTTTTCATCTCTGAGCAATTGCTCGACGTTTGCAATTTCTCAGCTCGTGTCTACAAGACGGAAAGAGAAGGACCGTGACGTTTGGTGGGTAGAGAAGCGCAAAGCCCCAGTGTTGCTGCGCCTGTGAAAGCGCTTCCAAGGAAGGGTGCTGGCTAGCAAGAGCTTTCAGTGCTGGCACTTTTCATCTCTGAGCAATTGCTCGACGTTTGCAATTTCTCAGCTCATGTCTACAAGACGGAAAGAGAAGGACCGTGACGTTTGGTGCGTAGAGAAGCGCAAAGCCCCAGTGTTGCTGCGCCTGTGAAAGCGCTTCCAAGGAAGGGTGCTGGCTAGCAAGAGCTTTCAGTGCTGGCACTTTTCATCTCTGAGCAATTGCTCGACGTTTGCAATTTCTCCCCTGAGCTCTCTTTAGAGTGCGCGAGAGGATGAGCAGAAGATGAGGTGGCTAGAGAAGCCC
Organism: Sarcoramphus papa; assembly: GCA_037962945.1. Lineage (NCBI taxonomy): Eukaryota > Metazoa > Chordata > Aves > Accipitriformes > Cathartidae > Sarcoramphus > Sarcoramphus papa. Next base: position 135,446 of record JBBMRM010000060.1, on the reverse strand, counting down.
AGAGCCCCACTGTTCTTAGGCCTACAAAAGCGCTTCCAAGGAAGGGTGCTGGCTAGCAACAGCTTTCAGTGCTGGCACTTTTCATCTCTGAGCAATTGCTCGACGTTTGCAATTTCTCAGCTCGTGTCTACGAGACGGAAAGAGAATGACCGTGACGTTTGGTGGGTAGAGAAGCGCAAAGCCCCAGTGTTGCTGCGCCTGTGAAAGCGCTTCCAAGGAAGGGTGCTGGCTAGCAACAGCTTTCAGTGCTGGCACTTTTCATCTCTGAGCAATTGCTCGACATTTGCAATTTCTCACCTGAGCTCTCTTTAGAGTGCACGAGAGGATGAGCAGAAGATTAGGTGGCTAGAGAAGCCCAGAGCCCCAGTGTTCTTAGGCCTACAAAAGCGCTTCCAAGGAAGGGTGCTGGCTAGCAAGAGCTTTCAGTGCTGGCACTTTTCATCTCTGAGCAATTGCTCGACGTTTGCAATTTCTCAGCTCGTGTCTACAAGACGGAAAGAGAATGACCGTGACGTTTGGTGCGTATAGAAGCGCAAAGCCCCAGTGTTGCTGCGCCTGTGAAAGCGCTTCCAAGGAAGGGTGCTGGCTAGCAACAGCTTTCAGTGCTGGCACTTTTCATCTCTGAGCAATTGCTGGACGTTTGCAATTTCTCACCTGAGCTCTCTTTAGAGTGCGCGAGAGGATGAGCAGAAGATGAGGTGGCTAGAGAAGCCCAGAGCCCCAGTGTTCTTAGGCCTACAAAAGCGCTTCCAAGGAAGGGTGCTGGCTAGCAACAGCTTTCAGTGCTGGCACTTTTCATCTCGGAGCAATTGCTCGACGTTTGCAATTTCTCAGCTCGTGTCTACCGACGGAAAGAGAAGGACCGTGACGTTTGGTGGCTAGAGAAGCGCAAAGCCCCAGTGTTGCTGCGCCTGTGAAAGCGCTTCCAAGGAAGGGTGCTGGCTAGCAACAGCTTTCAGTGCTGGCACTTTTCATCTCTGAGCAATTGCTCGACGTTTGCAATTTCTCCCCTGAGCTCTCTTTAGAGTGCGCGAGAGGATGAGCAGAAGATGAGGTGGCTAGGGAAGCCCAGAGCCCCAGTGTTCTTAGGCCTACAAAAGCGCTTCCAAGGAAGGGTGCTGGCTAGCAAGAGCTTTCAGTGCTGGCACTTTTCATCTCTGAGCAATTGCTGGACGTTTGCAATTTCTCAGCTCGTGTCTACGAGACGGAAAGAGAAGGACCGTGACTTTTGGTGCGTAGAGAAGCGCAAAGCCCCAGTGTTGCTGCGCCTGTGAAAGCGCTTCCAAGGAAGGGTGCTGGCTAGCAAGAGCTTTCAGTGCTGGCACTTTTCATCTCTGAGCAATTGCTCGACGTTTGCAATTTCTCCCCTGAGCTCTCTTTAGAGTGCGCGAGAGGATGAGCAGAAGATGAGGTGGCTAGAGAAGCCCAGAGCCCCAGTGTTCTTAGGCCTACAAAAGCGCTTCCAAGGAAGGGTGCTGGCTAGCAACAGCTTTCAGTGCTGGCACTTTTCATCTCTGAGCAATTGCTCGACGTTTGCAATTTCTCAGCTCGTGTCTACGAGACGGAAAGAGAAGGACCGTGACGTTTGGTGGGTAGAGAAGCGCAAAGCCCCAGTGTTGCTGCGCCTGTGAAAGCGCTTCCAAGGAAGGGTGCTGGCTAGCAACAGCTTTCAGTGCTGGCACTTTTCATCTCTGAGCAATTGCTCGACATTTGCAATTTCTCACCTGAGCTCTCTTTAGAGTGCACGAGAGGATGAGCAGAAGATTAGGTGGCTAGAGAAGCCCAGAGCCCCAGTGTTCTTAGGCCTACAAAAGCGCTTCCAAGGAAGGGTGCTGGCTAGCAAGAGCTTTCAGTGCTGGCACTTTTCATCTCTGAGCAATTGCTCGACGTTTGCAATTTCTCAGCTCGTGTCTACAAGACGGAAAGAGAATGACCGTGACGTTTGGTGCGTATAGAAGCGCAAAGCCCCAGTGTTGCTGCGCCTGTGAAAGCGCTTCCAAGGAAGGGTGCTGGCTAGCAACAGCTTTCAGTGCTGGCACTTTTCATCTCGGAGCAATTGCTCGACGTTTGCAATTTCTCACCTGAGCTCTCTTTAGAGTGCGCGAGAGGATGAGCAGAAGATGAGGTGGCTAGAGAAGCCCAGAGCCCCAGTGTTCTTAGGCCTACAAAAGCGCTTCCAAGGAAGGGTGCTGGCTAGCAACAGCTTTCAGTGCTGGCACTTTTCATCTCGGAGCAATTGCTCGACGTTTGCAATTTCTCAGCTCGTGTCTACCGACGGAAAGAGAAGGACCGTGACGTTTGGTGGCTAGAGAAGCGCAAAGCCCCAGTGTTGCTGCGCCTGTGAAAGCGCTTCCAAGGAAGGGTGCTGGCTAGCAACAGCTTTCAGTGCTGGCACTTTTCATCTCGGAGCAATTGCTCGACGTTTGCAATTTCTCACCTGAGCTCTCTTTAGAGTGCGCGAGAGGATGAGCAGAAGATGAGGTGGCTAGGGAAGCCCAGAGCCCCAGTGTTCTTAGGCCTACAAAAGCGCTTCCAAGGAAGGGTGCTGGCTAGCAAGAGCTTTCAGTGCTGGCACTTTTCATCTCTGAGCAATTGCTGGACGTTTGCAATTTCTCAGCTCGTGTCTACGAGACGGAAAGAGAAGGACCGTGATGTTTGGTGCGTAGAGAAGTGCAAAGCCCCAGTGTTGCTGCGCCTGTGAAAGCGCTTCCAAGGAAGGGTGCTGGCTAGCAACAGCTTTCAGTGCTGGCACTTTTCATCTCTGAGCAATTGCTTGACGTTTGCAATTTCTCACCTGAGCTGTCTTCAGAGTGCGGGAGAGGATGAGCAGAAGATGAGGTGGCTAGAGAAGCCCAGAGCCCCAGTGTTCTTAGGCCTACAAAAGCGCTTCCAAGGAAGGGTGCTGGCTAGCAACAGCTTTCAGTGCTGGCACTTTTCATCTCTGAGCAATTGCTCGACGTTTGCAATTTCTCAGCTCGTGTCTACGAGACGGAAAGAGAAGGACCGTGACGTTTGGTGCGTATAGAAGCGCAAAGCCCCAGTGTTGCTGCGCCTGTGAAAGCGCTTCCAAGGAAGGGTGCTGGCTAGCAACAGCTTTCAGTGCTGGCACTTTTCATCTCTGAGCAATTGCTTGACGTTTGCAATTTCTCAGCTCGAGTCTACGAGACGGAAAGAGAAGGACCGTGACGTTTGATGGCTAGAGAAGCGCAAAGCCCCAGTGTTGCTGCGCCTGTGAAAGCGCTTCCAAGGAAGGGTGCTGGCTAGCAAGAGCTTTCAGTGCTGGCACTTTTCATCTCGGAGCAATTGCTCGACGTTTGCAATTTCTCACCTGAGCTCTCTTTAGAGTGCGCGAGAGGATGAGCAGAAGATGAGGTGGCTAGAGAAGCCCAGAGCCCCAGTGTTCTTAGGCCTACAAAAGCGCTTCCAAGGAAGGGTGCTGGCTAGCAAGAGCTTTCAGTGCTGGCACTTTTCATCTCTGAGCAATTGCTCGACGTTTGCAATTTCTCAGCTCGTGTCTACGAGACGGAAAGAGAATGACCGTGACGTTTGGTGGGTAGAGAAGCGCAAAGCCCCAGTGTTACTGCGCCTGTGAAAGCGCTTCCAAGGAAGGGTGCTGGCTAGCAACAGCTTTCAGTGCTGGCACTTTTCATCTCTGAGCAATTGCTCGACATTTGCAATTTCTCACCTGAGCTCTCTTTAGAGTGCACGAGAGGATGAGCAGAAGATTAGGTGGCTAGAGAAGCCCAGAGCCCCAGTGTTCGTAGGCCTACAAAAGCGCTTCCAAGGAAGGGTGCTGGCTAGCAACAGCTTTCAGTGCTGGCACTTTTCATCTCTGAGCAATTGCTCGACGTTTGCAATTTCTCACCTGAGCTCTCTTTAGAGTGCGCGAGAGGATGAGCAGAAGATTAGGTGGCTAGAGAAGCCCAGAGCCCCAGTGTTCTTAGGCCTACAAAAGCACTTCCAAGGAAGGGTGCTGGCTAGCAACAGCTTTCAGTGCTGGCACTTTTCATCTCTGAGCAATTGCTCGACGTTTGCAATTTCTCAGCTCGTGTCTACCGACGGAAAGAGAAGGACCGTGACATTTGGTGGCTAGAGAAGCGCAAAGCCCCAGTGTTGCTGCACCTGTGAAAGCGCTTCCAAGGAAGGGTGCTGGCTAGCAACAGCTTTCAGTGCTGGCACTTTTCATCTCTGAGCAATTGCTCGACGTTTGCAATTTCTCAGCTCGTGTCTACGAGACGGAAAGAGAATGACCGTGACGTTTGGTGCGTATAGAAGCACAAAGCCCCAGTGTTGCTGCGCCTGTGAAAGCGCTTCCAAGGAAGGGTGCTGGCTAGCAAGAGCTTTCAGTGCTGGCACTTTTCATCTCTGAGCAATTGCTCGACGTTTGCAATTTCTCAGCTCGTGTCTACGAGACGGAAAGAGAAGGACCGTGACGTTTGGTGGCTAGAGAAGCTCAAAGCCACAGTGTTGCTGCGCCTGTGAAAGCGCTTCCAAGGAAGGGTGCTGGCTAGCAACAGCTTTCAGTGCTGGCACTTTTCATCTCTGAGCAATTGCTCGACGTTTGCAATTTCTCCCCTGAGCTCTCTTTAGAGTGCGCGAGAGGATGAGCAGAAGATGAGGTGGCTAGAGAAGCCCAGAGCCCCAGTGTTCTAAGGGCTACAAAAGCGCTTCCAAGGAAGGGTGCTGGCTAGCAAGAGCTTTCAGTGCTGGCACTTTTCATCTCTGAGCAATTGCTCGACGTTTGCAATTTCTCAGCTCGTGTCTACGAGACGGAAAGAGAAGGACCGTGACGTTTGGTGGCTAGAGAAGCGCAAAGCCCCAGTGTTGCTGCGCCTGTGAAAGCGCTTCCAAGGAAGGGTGCTGGCTAGCAAGAGCTTTCAGTGCTGGCACTTTTCATCTCTGAGCAATTGCTCGACATTTGCAATTTCTCACCTGAGCTCTCTTTAGAGTGCGCGAGAGGATGAGCAGAAGATGAGGTGGCTAGAGAAGCCCAGAGCCCCAGTGTTCTAAGGGCTACAAAAGCGCTTCCAAGGAAGGGTGCTGGCTAGCAAGAGCTTTCAGTGCTGGCACTTTTCATCTCTGAGCAATTGCTCGACGTTTGCAATTTCTCACCTGAGCTCTCTTTAGAGTGCGCGAGAGGATGAGCAGAAGATGAGGTGGCTAGAGAAGCCCAGAGCCCCAGTGTTCTTAGGCCTACAAAAGCGCTTCCAAGGAAGGGTGCTGGCTAGCAACAGCTTTCAGTGCTGGCACTTTTCATCTCGGAGCAATTGCTCGACGTTTGCAATTTCTCAGCTCGTGTCTACAAGACGGAAAGAGAAGGACCGTGACGTTTGGTGCGTAGAGAAGCGCAAAGCCCCAGTGTTGCTGCGCCTGTGAAAGCGCTTCCAAGGAAGGGTGCTGGCTAGCAAGAGCTTTCAGTGCTGGCACTTTTTATCTCTGAGCAATTGCTCGACGTTTGCAATTTCTCACCTGAGCTCTCTTTAGAGTGCGCGAGAGGATGAGCAGAAGATGAGGTGGCTAGAGAAGCCCAGAGCCCCACTGTTCTTAGGCCTACAAAAGCACTTCCAAAGAAGGGTGCTGGCTAGCAAGAGCTTTCAGTGCTGGCACTTTTCATCTCGGAGCAATTGCTCGACGTTTGCAATTTCTCAGCTCGTGTCTATGAGATGGAAAGAGAATGACCGTGACGTTTGGTGGGTAGAGAAGCACAAAGCCCCAGTGTTGCTGCGCCTGTGAAAGCGCTTCCAAGGAAGGGTGCTGGCTAGCAACAGCTTTCAGTGCTGGCACTTTTCATCTCTGAGCAATTGCTCGACGTTTGCAATTTCTCACCTGAGCTCTCTTTAGAGTGCGCGAGAGGATGAGCAGAAGATGAGGTGGCTAGAGAAGCCCAGAGCCCCAGTGTTCTTAGGCCTACAAAAGCGCTTCCATGGAAGGGTGCTGGCTAGCAAGAGCTTTCAGTGCTGGCACTTTTCATCTCGGAGCAATTGCTCGACGTTTGCAATTTCTCAGCTCGTGTCTACGAGACGGAAAGAGAAGGACCGTGGCGTTTGGTGCGTATAGAAGCGCAAAGCCCCAGTGTTGCTGCGCCTGTGAAAGCGCTTCCAAGGAAGGGTGCTGGCTAGCAACAGCTTTCAGTGCTGGCACTTTTCATCTCTGAGCAATTGCTCGACGTTTGCAATTTCTCCCCTGAGCTCTCTTTAGAGTGCGCGAGAGGATGAGCAGAAGATGAGGTGGCTAGAGAAGCCCAGAGCCCCAGTGTTCTTAGGCCTACAAAAGCGCTTCCAAGGAAGGGTGCTGGCTAGCAACAGCTTTCAGTGCTGGCACTTTTCATCTCTGAGCAATTGCTCGACGTTTGCAATTTCTCAGCTCGTGTCTACGAGACGGAAAGAGAAGGACCGTGGCGTTTGGTGCGTAGAGAAGCGCAAAGCCCCAGTGTTGCTGCGCCTGTGAAAGCGCTTCCAAGGAAGGGTGCTGGCTAGCAACAGCTTTCAGTGCTGGCACTTTTCATCTCTGAGCAATTGCTCCACGTTTGCAATTTCTCAGCTGAGCTCTCTTTAGAGTGCGCGAGAGGATGAGCAGAAGATGAGGTGGCTAGAGAAGCCCAGAGCCCCAGTGTTCTTAGGCCTACAAAAGCGCTTCCAAGGAAGGGTGCTGGCTAGCAAGAGCTTTCAGTGCTGGCACTTTTCATCTCTGAGCAATTGCTCGACGTTTGCAATTTCTCAGCTCGTGTCTACAAGACGGAAAGAGAATGACCGTGACGTTTGGTGCGTATAGAAGTGCAAAGCCCCAGTGTTACTGCGCCTGTGAAAGCGCTTCCAAGGAAGGGTGCTGGCTAGCAACAGCTTTCAGTGCTGGCACTTTTCATCTCGGAGCAATTGCTCGACGTTTGCAATTTCTCAGCTCGTGTCTACGAGACGGAAAGAGAAGGACCGTGACGTTTGGTGCGTAGAGAAGCGCAAAGCCCCAGTGTTACTGCGCCTGTGAAAGCGCTTCCAAGGGAGGGTGCTGGCTAGCAACAGCTTTCAGTGCTGGCACTTTTCATCTCGGAGCAATTGCTCGACGTTTGCAATTTCTCACCTGAGCTCTCTTTAGAGTGCGCGAGAGGATGAGCAGAAGATGAGGTGGCTAGAGAAGCCCAGAGCCCCAGTGTTCTTAGGCCTACAAAAGCGCTTCCAAGGAAGGGTGCTGGCTAGCAACAGCTTTCAGTGCTGGCACTTTTCATCTCTGAGCAATTGCTTGACGTTTGCAATTTCTCAGCTCGTGTCTACGAGACGGAAAGAGAAGGACCGTGACGTTTGGTGGCTAGAGAAGCGCAAAGCCCCAGTGTTACTGCGCATGTGAAAGCGCTTCCAAGGAAGGGTGCTGGCTAGCAACAGCTTTCAGTGCTGGCACTTTTCATCTCTGAGCAATTGCTCGACGTTTGCAATTTCTCACCTGAGCTCTCTTTAGAGTGCGCGAGAGGATGAGCAGAAGATGAGGTGGCTAGAGAAGCCCAGAGCCCCACTGTTCTTAGGCCTACAAAAGCGCTTCCAAGGAAGGGTGCTGGCTAGCAAGAGCTTTCAGTGCTGGCACTTTTCATCTCTGAGCAATTGCTCGACGTTTGCAATTTCTCAGCTCGTGTCTACGAGACGGAAAGAGAAGGACCGTGACGTTTGGTGCGTATAGAAGCGCAAAGCCCCAGTGTTACTGCGCCTGTGAAAGCGCTTCCAAGGAAGGGTGCTGGCTAGCAACAGCTTTCAGTGCTGGCACTTTTCATCTCTGAGCAATTGCTCGACGTTTGCAATTTCTCAGCTCGTGTCTACAAGACGGAAAGAGAAGGACCGTGACGTTTGGTGGCTAGAGAAGCGCAAAGCCCCAGTGTTGCTGCGCCTGTGAAAGCGCTTCCAAGGGAGGGTGCTGGCTAGCAAGAGCTTTCAGTGCTGGCACTTTTCATCTCGGAGCAATTGCTCGACGTTTGCAATTTCTCACCTGAGCTCTCTTTAGAGTGCGCAAGAGGATGAGCAGAAGATTAGGTGGCTAGAGAAGCCCAGAGCCCCAGTGTTCTTAGGCCTACAAAAGCGCTTCCAAGGAAGGGTGCTGGCTAGCAACAGCTTTCAGTGCTGGCACTTTTCATCTCTGAGCAATTGCTCGACGTTTGCAATTTCTCAGCTCATGTCTACGAGACGGAGAGAGAAGGACCGTGACGTTTGGTGGGTAGAGAAGCGCAAAGCCCCAGTGTTGCTGCGCCTGTGAAAGCGCTTCCAAGGAAGGGTGCTGGCTAGCAACAGCTTTCAGTGCTGGCACTTTTCATCTCTGAGCAATTGCTCGACATTTGCAATTTCTCACCTGAGCTCTCTTTAGAGTGCGCGAGAGGATGAGCAGAAGATGAGGTGGCTAGAGAAGCCCAGAGCCCCAGTGCTCTTAGGCCTACAAAAGCGCTTCCAAGGAAGGGTGCTGGCTAGCAACAGCTTTCAGTGCTGGCACTTTTCATCTCGGAGCAATTGCTCGACGTTTGCAATTTCTCAGCTCGTGTCTACGAGACGGAAAGAGAATGACCGTGACGTTTGGTGGCTAGAGAAGCGCAAAGCCCCAGTGTTGCTGCGCCTGTGAAAGCGCTTCCAAGGAAGGGTGCTGGCTAGCAAGAGCTTTCAGTGCTGGCACTTTTCATCTCGGAGCAATTGCTCGACGTTTGCAATTTCTCACCTGAGCTCTCTTTAGAGTGCACGAGAGGATGAGCAGAAGATGAGGTGGCTAAAGAAGCCCAGAGCCCCAGTGTTCTTAGGCCTACAAAAGCGCTTCCAAGGAAGGGTGCTGGCTAGCAAGAGCTTTCAGTGCTGGCACTTTTCATCTCTGAGCAATTGCTCGACGTTTGCAATTTCTCAGCTCATGTCTACAAGACGGAAAGAGAATGACCGTGACGTTTGGTGCGTATAGAAGCGCAAAGCCCCAGTGTTGCTGCGCCTGTGAAAGCGCTTCCAAGGAAGGGTGCTGGCTAGCAACAGCTTTCAGTGCTGGCACTTTTCATCTCGGAGCAATTGCTCGACGTTTGCAATTTCTCAGCTCGTGTCTACGAGACGAAAGAGAAGGACCGTGACGTTTGGTGGCTAGAGAAGCGCAAAGCCCCAGTGTTACTGCGCCTGTGAAAGCGCTTCCAAGGAAGGGTGCTGGCTAGCAACAGCTTTCAGTGCTGGCACTTTTCATCTCTGAGCAATTGCTCGACGTTTGCAATTTCTCCCCTGAGCTCTCTTTAGAGTGCGCGAGAGGATGAGCAGAAGATGAGGTGGCTAGAGAAGCCCAGAGCCCCAGTCTTCTTAGGCCTACAAAAGCACTTCCAAGGAAGGGTGCTGGCTAGCAACAGCTTTCAGTGCTGGCACTTTTCATCTCGGAGCAATTGCTCGACGTTTGCAATTTCTCCCCTGAGCTCTCTTTAGAGTGCGCGAGAGGATGAGCAGAAGATGAGGTGGCTAGAGAAGCCCAGAGCCCCAGTGTTCTTAGGCCTACAAAAGCGCTTCCAAGGAAGGGTGCTGGCTAGCAACAGCTTTCAGTGCTGGCACTTTTCATCTCTGAGCAATTGCTCGACGTTTGCAATTTCTCAGCTCGTGTCTACGAGACGGAAAGAGAAGGACCGTGGCGTTTGGTGCGTAGAGAAGCGCAAAGCCCCAGTGTTGCTGCGCCTGTGAAAGCGCTTCCAAGGAAGGGTGCTGGCTAGCAACAGCTTTCAGTGCTGGCACTTTTCATCTCTGAGCAATTGCTCCACGTTTGCAATTTCTCAGCTGAGCTCTCTTTAGAGTGCGCGAGAGGATGAGCAGAAGATGAGGTGGCTAGAGAAGCCCAGAGCCCCAGTGTTCTTAGGCCTACAAAAGCGCTTCCAAGGAAGGGTGCTGGCTAGCAAGAGCTTTCAGTGCTGACACTTTTCATCTCTGAGCAATTGCTTGACGTTTGCAATTTCTCAGCTCGTGTCTACAAGACGGAAAGAGAATGACCGTGACGTTTGGTGCGTATAGAAGTGCAAAGCCCCAGTGTTACTGCGCCTGTGAAAGCGCTTCCAAGGAAGGGTGCTGGCTAGCAACAGCTTTCAGTGCTGGCACTTTTCATCTCGGAGCAATTGCTCGACGTTTGCAATTTCTCAGCTCGTGTCTACGAGACGGAAAGAGAAGGACCGTGACGTTTGGTGCGTAGAGAAGCGCAAAGCCCCAGTGTTACTGCGCCTGTGAAAGCGCTTCCAAGGAAGGGTGCTGGCTAGCAACAGCTTTCAGTGCTGGCACTTTTCATCTCGGAGCAATTGCTCGACGTTTGCAATTTCTCACCTGAGCTCTCTTTAGAGTGCGCGAGAGGATGAGCAGAAGATGAGGTGGCTAGAGAAGCCCAGAGCCCCAGTGTTCTTAGGCCTACAAAAGCGCTTCCAAGGAAGGGTGCTGGCTAGCAACAGCTTTCAGTGCTGGCACTTTTCATCTCTGAGCAATTGCTCGACGTTTGCAATTTCTCACCTGAGCTCTCTTTAGAGTGCGCGAGAGGATGAGCAGAAGATGAGGTGGCTAGAGAAGCCCAGAGCCCCACTGTTCTTAGGCCTACAAAAGCGCTTCCAAGGAAGGGTGCTGGCTAGCAAGAGCTTTCAGTGCTGGCACTTTTCATCTCTGAGCAATTGCTCGACGTTTGCAATTTCTCAGCTCGTGTCTACGAGACGGAAAGAGAAGGACCGTGACGTTTGGTGCGTATAGAAGCGCAAAGCCCCAGTGTTACTGCGCCTGTGAAAGCGCTTCCAAGGAAGGGTGCTGGCTAGCAACAGCTTTCAGTGCTGGCACTTTTCATCTCTGAGCAATTGCTCGACGTTTGCAATTTCTCAGCTCGTGTCTACAAGACGGAAAGAGAAGGACCGTGACGTTTGGTGGCTAGAGAAGCGCAAAGCCCCAGTGTTGCTGCGCCTGTGAAAGCGCTTCCAAGGGAGGGTGCTGGCTAGCAAGAGCTTTCAGTGCTGGCACTTTTCATCTCGGAGCAATTGCTCGACGTTTGCAATTTCTCACCTGAGCTCTCTTTAGAGTGCGCAAGAGGATGAGCAGAAGATTAGGTGGCTAGAGAAGCCCAGAGCCCCAGTGTTCTTAGGCCTACAAAAGCGCTTCCAAGGAAGGGTGCTGGCTAGCAACAGCTTTCAGTGCTGGCACTTTTCATCTCTGAGCAATTGCTCGACGTTTGCAATTTCTCAGCTCGTGTCTACGAGACGGAGAGAGAAGGACCGTGACGTTTGGTGGGTAGAGAAGCGCAAAGCCCCAGTGTTGCTGCGCCTGTGAAAGCGCTTCCAAGGAAGGGTGCTGGCTAGCAACAGCTTTCAGTGCTGGCACTTTTCATCTCTGAGCAATTGCTCGACATTTGCAATTTCTCACCTGAGCTCTCTTTAGAGTGCGCGAGAGGATGAGCAGAAGATGAGGTGGCTAGAGAAGCCCAGAGCCCCAGTGTTCTTAGGCCTACAAAAGCGCTTCCAAGGAAGGGTGCTGGCTAGCAACAGCTTTCAGTGCTGGCACTTTTCATCTCGGAGCAATTGCTCGACGTTTGCAATTTCTCAGCTCGTGTCTACGAGACGGAAAGAGAATGACCGTGACGTTTGGTGGCTAGAGAAGCGCAAAGCCCCAGTGTTGCTGCGCCTGTGAAAGCGCTTCCAAGGAAGGGTGCTGGCTAGCAAGAGCTTTCAGTGCTGGCACTTTTCATCTCGGAGCAATTGCTCGACGTTTGCAATTTCTCACCTGAGCTCTCTTTAGAGTGCACGAGAGGATGAGCAGAAGATGAGGTGGCTAAAGAAGCCCAGAGCCCCAGTGTTCTTAGGCCTACAAAAGCGCTTCCAAGGAAGGGTGCTGGCTAGCAAGAGCTTTCAGTGCTGGCACTTTTCATCTCTGAGCAATTGCTCGACGTTTGCAATTTCTCAGCTCATGTCTACAAGACGGAAAGAGAATGACCGTGACGTTTGGTGCGTATAGAAGCGCAAAGCCCCAGTGTTGCTGCGCCTGTGAAAGCGCTTCCAAGGAAGGGTGCTGGCTAGCAACAGCTTTCAGTGCTGGCACTTTTCATCTCGGAGCAATTGCTCGACGTTTGCAATTTCTCAGCTCGTGTCTACGAGACGAAAGAGAAGGACCGTGACGTTTGGTGGCTAGAGAAGCGCAAAGCCCCAGTGTTACTGCGCCTGTGAAAGCGCTTCCAAGGAAGGGTGCTGGCTAGCAACAGCTTTCAGTGCTGGCACTTTTCATCTCGGAGCAATTGCTCGACGTTTGCAATTTCTCCCCTGAGCTCTCTTTAGAGTGCGCGAGAGGATGAGCAGAAGATGAGGTGGCTAGAGAAGCCCAGAGCCCCAGTCTTCTTAGGCCTACAAAAGCACTTCCAAGGAAGGGTGCTGGCTAGCAACAGCTTTCAGTGCTGGCACTTTTCATCTCGGAGCAATTGCTCGACGTTTGCAATTTCTCAGCTCGTGTCTACCGACGGAAAGAGAAGGACCGTGACGTTTGGTGGCTAGAGAAGCGCAAAGCCCCAGTGTTGCTGCACCTGTGAAAGCGCTTCCAAGGAAGGGTGCTGGCTAGCAACAGCTTTCAGTGCTGGCACTTTTCATCTCTGAGCAATTGCTCGACGTTTGCAATTTCTCAGCTCGTGTCTACCGACAGAAAGAGAAGGACCGTGACGTTTGGTGGCTAGAGAAGCGCAAAGCCCCAGTGTTGCTGCGCCTGTGAAAGCGCTTCCAAGGAAGGGTGCTGGCTAGCAAGAGCTTTCAGTGCTGGCACTTTTCATCTCTGAGCAATTGCTCGACGTTTGCAATTTCTCAGCTGAGCTCTCTTTAGAGTGCGCGAGAGGATGAGCAGAAGATGAGGTGGCTAGAGAAGCCCAGAGCCCCAGTGTTCTTAGGCCTACAAAAGCGCTTCCAAGGAATGGTGCTGGCTAGCAAGAGCTTTCAGTGCTGACACTTTTCATCTCTGAGCAATTGCTTGACGTTTGCAATTTCTCAGCTCGTGTCTACAAGACGGAAAGAGAATGACCGTGACGTTTGGTGCGTATAGAAGTGCAAAGCCCCAGTGTTACTGCGCCTGTGAAAGCGCTTCCAAGGAAGGGTGCTGGCTAGCAACAGCTTTCAGTGCTGGCACTTTTCATCTCTGAGCAATTGCTCGACATTTGCAATTTCTCACCTGAGCTCTCTTTAGAGTGCGCGAGAGGATGAGCAGAAGATGAGGTGGCTAGAGAAGCCCAGAGCCCCAGTGTTCTTAGGCCTACAAAAGCGCTTCCAAGGAAGGGTGCTGGCTAGCAACAGCTTTCAGTGCTGGCACTTTTCATCTCTGAGCAATTGCTTGACGTTTGCAATTTCTCAGCTCGTGTCTACGAGACGGAAAGAGAAGGACCGTGACGTTTGGTGGCTAGAGAAGCGCAAAGCCCCAGTGTTGCTGCGCCTGTGAAAGCGCTTCCAAGGAAGGGTGCTGGCTAGCAACAGCTTTCAGTGCTGGCACTTTTCATCTCTGAGCAATTGCTCGAAGTTTGCAATTTCTCACCTGAGCTCTCTTTAGAGTGCGCGAGAGGATGAGCAGAAGATGAGGTGGCTAGAGAAGCCCAGAGCCCCACTGTTCTTAGGCCTACAAAAGCGCTTCCAAGGAAGGGTGCTGGCTAGCAACAGCTTTCAGTGCTGGCACTTTTCATCTCTGAGCAATTGCTCGACGTTTGCAATTTCTCAGCTCGTGTCTACGAGACGGAAAGAGAAGGACCGTGACGTTTGGTGCGTATAGAAGCGCAAAGCCCCAGTGTTGCTGCGCCTGTGAAAGCGCTTCCAAGGAAGGGTGCTGGCTAGCAACAGCTTTCAGTGCTGGCACTTTTCATCTCGGAGCAATTGCTCGACGTTTGCAATTTCTCAGCTCGTGTCTACGAGACGGAAAGAGAAGGACCGTGACGTTTGGTGCGTATAGAAGCGCAAAGCCCCAGTGTTGCTGCGCCTGTGAAAGCGCTTCCAAGGGAGGGTGCTGGCTAGCAACAGCTTTCAGTGCTGGCACTTTTCATCTCGGAGCAATTGCTCGACGTTTGCAATTTCTCACCTGAGCTCTCTTTAGAGTGCGCGAGAGGATGAGCAGAAGATGAGGTGGCTAGAGAAGCCCAGAGCCCCAGTGTTCTTAGGCCTACAAAAGCGCTTCCAAGGAAGGGTGCTGGCTAGCAACAGCTTTCAGTGCTGGCACTTTTCATCTCGGAGCAATTGCTCGACGTTTGCAATTTCTCAGCTCGTGTCTACGAGACGGAAAGAGAAGGACCGTGACGTTTGGTGGCTAGAGAAGCGCAAAGCCCCAGTGTTGCTGCGCCTGTGAAAGCGCTTCCAAGGAAGGGTGCTGGCTAGCAACAGCTTTCAGTGCTGGCACTTTTCATCTCTGAGCAATTGCTTGACGTTTGCAATTTCTCACCTGAGCTCTCTTTAGAGTGCGCGAGAGGATGAGCAGAAGATGAGGTGGCTAGAGAAGCCCAGAGCCCCAGTGTTCTTAGGCCTACAAAAGCACTTCCAAGGAAGGGTGCTGGCTAGCAAGAGCTTTCAGTGCTGGCACTTTTCATCTCTGAGCAATTGCTCGACGTTTGCAATTTCTCAGCTCGTGTCTACAAGACGGAAAGAGAAGGACCGTGACGTTTGGTGCGTATAGAAGCGCAAAGCCCCAGTGTTGCTGCGCCTGTGAAAGCGCTTCCAAGGAAGGGTGCTGGCTAGCAACAGCTTTCAGTGCTGGCACTTTTCATCTCGGAGCAATTGCTCGACGTTTGCAATTTCTCACCTGAGCTCTCTTTAGAGTGCGCGAGAGGATGAGCAGAAGATGAGGTGGCTAGAGAAGCCCAGAGCCCCAGTGTTCTTAGGCCTACAAAAGCGCTTCCAAGGAAGGGTGCTGGCTAGCAACAGCTTTCAGTGCTGGCACTTTTCATCTCTGAGCAATTGCTCGACGTTTGCAATTTCTCAGCTCGTGTCTACGAGACGGAAAGAGAAGGACCGTGACGTTTGGTGCGTATAGATGCGCAAAGCCCCAGTGTTACTGCGCCTGTGAAAGCGCTTCCAAGGAAGGGTGCTGGCTAGCAACAGCTTTCAGTGCTGGCACTTTTCATCTCTGAGCAATTGCTCGACGTTTGCAATTTCTCAGCTCGTGTCTACGAGACGGAAAGAGAAGGACCGTGACGTTTGGTGGCTAGAGAAGCGCAAAGCCCCAGTGTTGCTGCGCCTGTGAAAGCGCTTCCAAGGGAGGGTGCTGGCTAGCAAGAGCTTTCAGTGCTGGCACTTTTCATCTCTGAGCAATTGCTCGACGTTTGCAATTTCTCACCTGAGCTCTCTTTAGAGTGCGCAAGAGGATGAGCAGAAGATTAGGTGGCTAGAGAAGCCCAGAGCCCCAGTGTTCTTAGGCCTACAAAAGCGCTTCCAAGGAAGGGTGCTGGCTAGCAAGAGCTTTCAGTGCTGGCACTTTTCATCTCTGAGCAATTGCTCGACGTTTGCAATTTCTCAGCTCGTGTCTACGAGACGGAAAGAGAAGGACCGTGACATTTGGTGCGTATAGAAGCGCAAAGCCCCAGTGTTGCTGCGCCTGTGAAAGCGCTTCCAAGGAAGGGTGCTGGCTAGCAACAGCTTTCAGTGCTGGCACTTTTCATCTCTGAGCAATTGCTCGACGTTTGCAATTTCTCAGCTCATGTCTACGAGACGGAGAGAGAAGGACCGTGACGTTTGGTGGGTAGAGAAGCGCAAAGCCCCAGTGTTGCTGCGCCTGTGAAAGCGCTTCCAAGGAAGGGTGCTGGCTAGCAAGAGCTTTCAGTGCTGGCACTTTTCATCTCTGAGCAATTGCTCGACATTTGCAATTTCTCACCTGAGCTCTCTTTAGAGTGCGCGAGAGGATGAGCAGAAGATGAGGTGGCTAGAGAAGCCCAGAGCCCCAGTGTTCTTAGGCCTACAAAAGCGCTTCCAAGGAAGGGTGCTGGCTAGCAAGAGCTTTCAGTGCTGGCACTTTTCATCTCTGAGCAATTGCTCGATGTTTGCAATTTCTCAGCTCGTGTCTACGAGACGGAAAGAGAATGACCGTGACGTTTGGTGGCTAGAGAAGCGCAAAGCCCCAGTGTTGCTGCGCCTGTGAAAGCGCTTCCAAGGAAGGGTGCTGGCTAGCAAGAGCTTTCAGTGCTGGCACTTTTCATCTCGGAGCAATTGCTGGACGTTTGCAATTTCTCACCTGAGCTCTCTTTAGAGTGCACGAGAGGATGAGCAGAAGATTAGGTGGCTAGAGAAGCCCAGAGCCCCAGTGTTCTTAGGCCTACAAAAGCGCTTCCAAGGAAGGGTGCTGGCTAGCAACAGCTTTCAGTGCTGGCACTTTTCATCTCGGAGCAATTGCTCGACGTTTGCAATTTCTCAGCTCATGTCTACAAGACGGAAAGAGAATGACCGTGACGTTTGGTGCGTATAGAAGCGCAAAGCCCCAGTGTTGCTGCGCCTGTGAAAGCGCTTCCAAGGAAGGGTGCTGGCTAGCAACAGCTTTCAGTGCTGGCACTTTTCATCTCTGAGCAATTGCTCGACGTTTGCAATTTCTCACCTGAGCTCTCTTTAGAGTGCGCGAGAGGATGAGCAGAAGATGAGGTGGCTAGAGAAGCCCAGAGCCCCAGTGTTCTTAGGCCTACAAAAGCGCTTCCAAGGAAGGGTGCTGGCTAGCAACAGCTTTCAGTGCTGGCACTTTTCATCTCGGAGCAATTGCTCGACGTTTGCAATTTCTCAGCTCGTGTCTACCGACGGAAAGAGAAGGACCGTGACGTTTGGTGGCTAGAGAAGCGCAAAGCGCCAGTGTTGCTGCGCCTGTGAAAGCGCTTCCAAGGAAGGGTGCTGGCTAGCAACAGCTTTCAGTGCTGGCACTTTTCATCTCTGAGCAATTGCTGGACGTTTGCAATTTCTCACCTGAGCTCTCTTTAGAGTGCGCGAGAGGATGAGCAGAAGATGAGGTGGCTAGAGAAGCCCAGAGCCCCAGTGTTCTAAGGGCTACAAAAGCGCTTCCAAGGAAGGGTGCTGGCTAGCAAGAGCTTTCAGTGCTGGCACTTTTCATCTCGGAGCAATTGCTCGACGTTTGCAATTTCTCAGCTCGTGTCTACGAGACGGAAAGAGAAGGACCGTGATGTTTGGTGCGTAGAGAAGTGCAAAGCCCCAGTGTTGCTGCGCCTGTGAAAGCGCTTCCAAGGAAGGGTGCTGGCTAGCAAGAGCTTTCAGTGCTGGCACTTTTCATCTCTGAGCAATTGCTCGACGTTTGCAATTTCTCACCTGAGCTGTCTTCAGAGTGCGCGAGAGGATGAGCAGAAGATGAGGTGGCTAGAGAAGCCCAGAGCCCCAGTGTTCTAAGGGCTACAAAAGCGCTTCCAAGGAAGGGTGCTGGCTAGCAACAGCTTTCAGTGCTGGCACTTTTCATCTCTGAGCAATTGCTCGACGTTTGCAATTTCTCAGCTCGTGTCTACAAGACGGAAAGAGAAGGACCGTGACATTTGGTGCGTATAGAAGCGCAAAGCCCCAGTGTTGCTGCGCCTGTGAAAGCGCTTCCAAGGAAGGGTGCTGGCTAGCAACAGCTTTCAGTGCTGGCACTTTTCATCTCTGAGCAATTGCTCGACGTTTGCAATTTCTCACCTGAGCTCTCTTTAGAGTGCGCGAGAGGATGAGCAGAAGATGAGGTGGCTAGAGAAGCCCAGAGCCCCACTGTTCTTAGGCCTACAAAAGCACTTCCAAGGAAGGGTGCTGGCTAGCAACAGCTTTCAGTGCTGGCACTTTTCATCTCTGAGCAATTGCTCGACGTTTGCAATTTCTCAGCTCGTGTCTACCGACGGAAAGAGAAGGACCGTGACGTTTGGTGGCTAGAGAAGCGCAAAGCCCCAGTGTTGCTGCACCTGTGAAAGCGCTTCCAAGGAAGGGTGCTGGCTAGCAAGAGCTTTCAGTGCTGGCACTTTTCATCTCTGAGCAATTGCTCGACGTTTGCAATTTCTCAGCTGAGCTCTCTTTAGAGTGCGCGAGAGGATGAGCAGAAGATGAGGTGGCTAGAGAAGCCCAGAGCCCCACTGTTCTTAGGCCTACAAAAGCGCTTCCAAGGAAGGGTGCTGGCTAGCAAGAGCTTTCAGTGCTGACACTTTTCATCTCTGAGCAATTGCTTGACGTTTGCAATTTCTCAGCTCGTGTCTACAAGACGGAAAGAGAATGACCGTGACGTTTGGTGCGTATAGAAGTGCAAAGCCCCAGTGTTACTGCGCCTGTGAAAGCGCTTCCAAGGAAGGGTGCTGGCTAGCAACAGCTTTCAGTGCTGGCACTTTTCATCTCGGAGCAATTGCTCGACGTTTGCAATTTCTCAGCTCGTGTCTACGAGACGGAAAGAGAAGGACCGTGACGTTTGGTGGCTAGAGAAGCGCAAAGCCCCAGTGTTGCTGCGCCTGTGAAAGCACTTCCAAGGAAGGGTGCTGGCTAGCAACAGCTTTCAGTGCTGGCACTTTTCATCTCTGAGCAATTGCTCGACGTTTGCAATTTCTCAGCTGAGCTCTCTTTAGAGTGCGCGAGAGGATGAGCAGAAGATGAGGTGGCTAGAGAAGCCCAGAGCCCCAGTGTTGTTAGGCCTACAAAAGCGCTTCCAAGGAAGGGGGCTGGCTAGCAACAGCTTTCAGTGCTGGCACTTTTCATCTCTGAGCAATTGCTCGACATTTGCAATTTCTCAACTCGTGTCTACGAGACGGAAAGAGAAGGACCGTGACGTTTGGTGCGTAGAGAAGCGCAAAGCCCCAGTGTTACTGCGCCTGTGAAAGCGCTTCCAAGGAAGGGTGCTGGCTAGCAACAGCTTTCAGTGCTGGCACTTTTCATCTCTGAGCAATTGCTCGACGTTTGCAATTTCTCAGCTCATGTCTACAAGACGGAAAGAGAATGACCGTGACGTTTGGTGCGTATAGAAGCGCAAAGCCCCAGTGTTGCTGCGCCTGTGAAAGCGCTTCCAAGGAAGGGTGCTGGCTAGCAACAGCTTTCAGTGCTGGCACTTTTCATCTCTGAGCAATTGCTCGACGTTTGCAATTTCTCACCTGAGCTCTCTTTAGAGTGCGCGAGAGGATGAGCAGAAGATGAGGTGGCTAGAGAAGCCCAGAGCCCCAGTGTTCTTAGGCCTACAAAAGCGCTTCCAAGGAAGGGTGCTGGCTAGCAACAGCTTTCAGTGCTGGCACTTTTCATCTCGGAGCAATTGCTCGACGTTTGCAATTTCTCAGCTCGTGTCTACCGACGGAAAGAGAAGGACCGTGACGTTTGGTGGGTAGAGAAGCGCAAAGCCCCAGTGTTGCTGCGCCTGTGAAAGCGCTTCCAAGGAAGGGTGCTGGCTAGCAACAGCTTTCAGTGCTGGCACTTTTCATCTCTGAGCAATTGCTGGACGTTTGCAATTTCTCACCTGAGCTCTCTTTAGAGTGCGCGAGAGGATGAGCAGAAGATGAGGTGGCTAGAGAAGCCCAGAGCCCCAGTGTTCTAAGGGCTACAAAAGCGCTTCCAAGGAAGGGTGCTGGCTAGCAAGAGCTTTCAGTGCTGGCACTTTTCATCTCGGAGCAATTGCTCGACGTTTGCAATTTCTCAGCTCGTGTCTACGAGACGGAAAGAGAAGGACCGTGATGTTTGGTGCGTAGAGAAGTGCAAAGCCCCAGTGTTGCTGCGCCTGTGAAAGCGCTTCCAAGGAAGGGTGCTGGCTAGCAAGAGCTTTCAGTGCTGGCACTTTTCATCTCTGAGCAATTGCTCGACGTTTGCAATTTCTCACCTGAGCTGTCTTCAGAGTGCGCGAGAGGATGAGCAGAAGATGAGGTGGCTAGAGAAGCCCAGAGCCCCAGTGTTCTAAGGGCTACAAAAGCGCTTCCAAGGAAGGGTGCTGGCTAGCAACAGCTTTCAGTGCTGGCACTTTTCATCTCTGAGCAATTGCTCGACGTTTGCAATTTCTCAGCTCGTGTCTACAAGACGGAAAGAGAAGGACCGTGACGTTTGGTGCGTAGAGAAGTGCAAAGCCCCAGTGTTACTGCGCCTGTGAAAGCGCTTCCAAGGAAGGGTGCTGGCTAGCAACAGCTTTCAGTGCTGGCACTTTTCATCTCTGAGCAATTGCTCGACGTTTGCAATTTCTCAGCTGAGCTCTCTTTAGAGTGCGCGAGAGGATGAGCAGAAGATGAGGTGGCTAGAGAAGCCCAGAGCCCCACTGTTCTTAGGCCTACAAAAGCGCTTCCAAGGAAGGGTGCTGGCTAGCAAGAGCTTTCAGTGCTGACACTTTTCATCTCTGAGCAATTGCTTGACGTTTGCAATTTCTCAGCTCGTGTCTACAAGACGGAAAGAGAATGACCGTGACGTTTGGTGCGTATAGAAGTGCAAAGCCCCAGTGTTACTGCGCCTGTGAAAGCGCTTCCAAGGAAGGGTGCTGGCTAGCAACAGCTTTCAGTGCTGGCACTTTTCATCTCGGAGCAATTGCTCGACGTTTGCAATTTCTCAGCTCGTGTCTACGAGACGGAAAGAGAAGGACCGTGACGTTTGGTGGCTAGAGAAGCGCAAAGCCCCAGTGTTGCTGCGCCTGTGAAAGCACTTCCAAGGAAGGGTGCTGGCTAGCAACAGCTTTCAGTGCTGGCACTTTTCATCTCTGAGCAATTGCTCGACGTTTGCAATTTCTCAGCTGAGCTCTCTTTAGAGTGCGCGAGAGGATGAGCAGAAGATGAGGTGGCTAGAGAAGCCCAGAGCCCCAGTGTTGTTAGGCCTACAAAAGCGCTTCCAAGGAAGGGGGCTGGCTAGCAACAGCTTTCAGTGCTGGCACTTTTCATCTCTGAGCAATTGCTCGACATTTGCAATTTCTCAACTCGTGTCTACGAGACGGAAAGAGAAGGACCGTGACGTTTGGTGCGTAGAGAAGCGCAAAGCCCCAGTGTTACTGCGCCTGTGAAAGCGCTTCCAAGGAAGGGTGCTGGCTAGCAACAGCTTTCAGTGCTGGCACTTTTCATCTCTGAGCAATTGCTCGACGTTTGCAATTTCTCAGCTCATGTCTACAAGACGGAAAGAGAATGACCGTGACGTTTGGTGCGTATAGAAGCGCAAAGCCCCAGTGTTGCTGCGCCTGTGAAAGCGCTTCCAAGGAAGGGTGCTGGCTAGCAACAGCTTTCAGTGCTGGCACTTTTCATCTCTGAGCAATTGCTCGACGTTTGCAATTTCTCACCTGAGCTCTCTTTAGAGTGCGCGAGAGGATGAGCAGAAGATGAGGTGGCTAGAGAAGCCCAGAGCCCCAGTGTTCTTAGGCCTACAAAAGCGCTTCCAAGGAAGGGTGCTGGCTAGCAACAGCTTTCAGTGCTGGCACTTTTCATCTCGGAGCAATTGCTCGACGTTTGCAATTTCTCAGCTCGTGTCTACCGACGGAAAGAGAAGGACCGTGACGTTTGGTGGGTAGAGAAGCGCAAAGCCCCAGTGTTGCTGCGCCTGTGAAAGCGCTTCCAAGGAAGGGTGCTGGCTAGCAACAGCTTTCAGTGCTGGCACTTTTCATCTCTGAGCAATTGCTGGACGTTTGCAATTTCTCACCTGAGCTCTCTTTAGAGTGCGCGAGAGGATGAGCAGAAGATGAGGTGGCTAGAGAAGCCCAGAGCCCCAGTGTTCTAAGGGCTACAAAAGCGCTTCCAAGGAAGGGTGCTGGCTAGCAAGAGCTTTCAGTGCTGGCACTTTTCATCTCGGAGCAATTGCTCGACGTTTGCAATTTCTCAGCTCGTGTCTACGAGACGGAAAGAGAAGGACCGTGACGTTTGGTGCGTAGAGAAGTGCAAAGCCCCAGTGTTGCTGCGCCTGTGAAAGCGCTTCCAAGGAAGGGTGCTGGCTAGCAAGAGCTTTCAGTGCTGGCACTTTTCATCTCTGAGCAATTGCTCGACGTTTGCAATTTCTCACCTGAGCTGTCTTCAGAGTGCGCGAGAGGATGAGCAGAAGATGAGGTGGCTAGAGAAGCCCAGAGCCCCAGTGTTCTAAGGGCTACAAAAGCGCTTCCAAGGAAGGGTGCTGGCTAGCAACAGCTTTCAGTGCTGGCACTTTTCATCTCTGAGCAATTGCTCGACGTTTGCAATTTCTCAGCTCGTGTCTACAAGACGGAAAGAGAAGGACCGTGACATTTGGTGCGTATAGAAGCGCAAAGCCCCAGTGTTGCTGCGCCTGTGAAAGCGCTTCCAAGGAAGGGTGCTGGCTAGCAACAGCTTTCAGTGCTGGCACTTTTCATCTCTGAGCAATTGCTCGACGTTTGCAATTTCTCACCTGAGCTCTCTTTAGAGTGCGCGAGAGGATGAGCAGAAGATTAGGTGGCTAGGGAAGCCCAGAGCCCCAGTGTTCTTAGGCCTACAAAAGCGCTTCCAAGGAAGGGTGCTGGCTAGCAACAGCTTTCAGTGCTGGCACTTTTCATCTCTGAGCAATTGCTGGACATTTGCAATTTCTCAGCTCATGTCTACGAGACGGAACGAGAATGACTGTGACGTTTGGTGCGTATAGAAGCGCAAACCCCCAGTGTTACTGCGCTTGTGAAAGCGCTTCCAAGGAAGGGTGCTGGCTAGCAACAGCTTTCAGTGCTGGCACTTTTCATCTCTGAGCAATTGCTCGACGTTTGCAATTTCTCAGCTCGTGTCTACCGACAGAAAGAGAAGGACCGTGACGTTTGGTGCGTATAGAAGCACAAAGCCCCAGTGTTGCTGCGCCTGTGAAAGCGCTTGCAAGGAAGGGTGCTGGCTAGCAAGAGCTTTCAGTGCTGGCACTTTTCATCTCTGAGCAATTGCTCGACGTTTGCAATTTCTCAGCTGAGCTCTCTTTAGAGTGCGCGAGAGGATGAGCAGAAGATGAGGTGGCTAGAGAAGCCCAGAGCCCCACTGTTCTTAGGCCTACAAAAGCGCTTCCAAGGAAGGGTGCTGGCTAGCAAGAGCTTTCAGTGCTGACACTTTTCATCTCTGAGCAATTGCTTGACGTTTGCAATTTCTCAGCTCGTGTCTACAAGACGGAAAGAGAATGACCGTGACGTTTGGTGCGTATAGAAGTGCAAAGCCCCAGTGTTACTGCGCCTGTGAAAGCGCTTCCAAGGAAGGGTGCTGGCTAGCAACAGCTTTCAGTGCTGGCACTTTTCATCTCGGAGCAATTGCTCGACGTTTGCAATTTCTCAGCTCGTGTCTACGAGACGGAAAGAGAAGGACCGTGACGTTTGGTGGCTAGAGAAGCGCAAAGCCCCAGTGTTGCTGCGCCTGTGAAAGCACTTCCAAGGAAGGGTGCTGGCTAGCAAGAGCTTTCAGTGCTGGCACTTTTCATCTCTGAGCAATTGCTCGACGTTTGCAATTTCTCAGCTGAGCTCTCTTTAGAGTGCGCGAGAGGATGAGCAGAAGATGAGGTGGCTAGAGAAGCCCAGAGCCCCAGTGTTCTTAGGCCTACAAAAGCGCTTCCAAGGAAGGGGGCTGGCTAGCAACAGCTTTCAGTGCTGGCACTTTTCATCTCTGAGCAATTGCTCGACATTTGCAATTTCTCAACTCGTGTCTACGAGACGGAAAGAGAAGGACCGTGACGTTTGGTGCGTAGAGAAGCGCAAAGCCCCAGTGTTACTGCGCCTGTGAAAGCGCTTCCAAGGAAGGGTGCTGGCTAGCAACAGCTTTCAGTGCTGGCACTTTTCATCTCTGAGCAATTGCTCGACGTTTGCAATTTCTCACCTGAGCTCTCTTTAGAGTGCGCGAGAGGATGAGCAGAAGATGAGGTGGCTAGAGAAGCCCAGAGCCCCAGTGTTCTTAGGCCTACAAAAGCGCTTCCAAGGAAGGGTGCTGGCTAGCAAGAGCTTTCAGTGCTGGCACTTTTCATCTCTGAGCAATTGCTTGACGTTTGCAATTTCTCAGCTCGTGTCTACGAGACGGAAAGAGAAGGACCGTGACGTTTGGTGGGTAGAGAAGCGCAAAGCCCCAGTGTTGCTGCGCCTGTGAAAGCGCTTCCAAGGAAGGGTGCTGGCTAGCAACAGCTTTCAGTGCTGGCACTTTTCATCTCTGAGCAATTGCTCGACGTTTGCAATTTCTCAGCTGAGCTCTCTTTAGAGTGCGCGAGAGGATGAGCAGAAGATGAGGTGGCTAGAGAAGCCCAGAGCCCCAGTGTTCTTAGGCCTACAAAAGCGCTTCCAAGGAAGGGTGCTGGCTAGCAACAGCTTTCAGTGCTGGCACTTTTCATCTCTGAGCAATTGCTCGACGTTTGCAATTTCTCAGCTCGTGTCTACGAGACGGAAAGAGAAGGACCGTGACGTTTGGTGCGTATAGAAGCGCAAAGCCCCAGTGTTGCTGCGCCTGTGAAAGCGCTTCCAAGGAAGGGTGCTGGCTAGCAACAGCTTTCAGTGCTGGCACTTTTCATCTCGGAGCAATTGCTCGACGTTTGCAATTTCTCAGCTCGTGTCTACGAGACGGAAAGAGAAGGACCGTGACGTTTGGTGGCTAGAGAAGCGCAAAGCCCCAGTGTTGCTGCGCCTGTGAAAGCGCTTCCAAGGAAGGGTGCTGGCTAGCAACAGCTTTCAGTGCTGGCACTTTTCATCTCGGAGCAATTGCTCGACGTTTGCAATTTCTCACCTGAGCTCTCTTTAGAGTGCGCGAGAGGATGAGCAGAAGATGAGGTGGCTAGAGAAGCCCAGAGCCCCAGTGTTCTTAGGCCTACAAAAGCGCTTCCAAGGAAGGGTGCTGGCTAGCAACAGCTTTCAGTGCTGGCACTTTTCATCTCTGAGCAATTGCTCGACGTTTGCAATTTCTCAGCTCGTGTCTACGAGACGGAAAGAGAAGGACCGTGACGTTTGGTGGCTAGAGAAGCGCAAAGCCCCAGTGTTGCTGCGCCTGTGAAAGCGCTTCCAAGGAAGGGTGCTGGCTAGCAACAGCTTTCAGTGCTGGCACTTTTCATCTCTGAGCAATTGCTGGACGTTTGCAATTTCTCACCTGAGCTCTCTTTAGAGTGCGCGAGAGGATGAGCAGAAGATGAGGTGGCTAGGGAAGCCCAGAGCCCCAGTGTTCTAAGGGCTACAAAAGCGCTTCCAAGGAAGGGTGCTGGCTAGCAAGAGCTTTCAGTGCTGGCACTTTTCATCTCGGAGCAATTGCTGGACGTTTGCAATTTCTCAGCTCGTGTCTACGAGACGGAAAGAGAAGGACCGTGATGTTTGGTGCGTAGAGAAGTGCAAAGCCCAAGTGTTGCTGCGCCTGTGAAAGCGCTTCCAAGGAAGGGTGCTGGCTAGCAACAGCTTTCAGTGCTGGCACTTTTCATCTCTGAGCAATTGCTCGACGTTTGCAATTTCTCACCTGAGCTCTCTTTAGAGTGCGCGAGAGGATGAGCAGAAGATGAGGTGGCTAGGGAAGCCCAGAGCCCCAGTGTTCTAAGGGCTACAAAAGCGCTTCCAAGGAAGGGTGCTGGCTAGCAAGAGCTTTCAGTGCTGGCACTTTTCATCTCTGAGCAATTGCTCGACGTTTGCAATTTCTCAGCTCGTGTCTACGAGACGGAAAGAGAAGGACCGTGATGTTTGGTGCGTAGAGAAGCGCAAAGCCCCAGTGTTGCTGCGCCTGTGAAAGCGCTTCCAAGGAAGGGTGCTGGCTAGCAAGAGCTTTCAGTGCTGGCACTTTTCATCTCTGAGCAATTGCTCGACGTTTGCAATTTCTCACCTGAGCTCTCTTTAGAGTGCGCGAGAGGATGAGCAGAAGATGAGGTGGCTAGAGAAGCCCAGAGCCCCAGTGTTCTTAGGCCTACAAAAGCACTTCCAAGGAAGGGTGCTGGCTAGCAAGAGCTTTCAGTGCTGGCACTTTTCATCTCTGAGCAATTGCTCGACGTTTGCAATTTCTCAGCTCGTGTCTACCGACGGAAAGAGAAGGACCGTGACGTTTGGTGGGTAGAGAAGCGCAAAGCCCCAGTGTTGCTGCACCTGTGAAAGCGCTTCCAAGGAAGGGTGCTGGCTAGCAACAGCTTTCAGTGCTGGCACTTTTCATCTCTGAGCAATTGCTCGATGTTTGCAATTTCTCAGCTCGTGTCTACCGACGGAAAGAGAAGGACCGTGACGTTTGGTGCGTATAGAAGCGCAAAGCCCCAGTGTTGCTGCGCCTGTGAAAGCGCTTCCAAGGAAGGGTGCTGGCTAGCAAGAGCTTTCAGTGCTGGCACTTTTCATCTCTGAGCAATTGCTCGAAGTTTGCAATTTCTCACCTGAGCTCTCTTTAGAGTGCGCGAGAGGATGAGCAGAAGATGAGGTGGCTAGAGAAGCCCAGAGCCCTAGTGTTCTTAGGCCTACAAAAGCGCTTCCAAGGAAGGGTGCTGGCTAGCAACAGCTTCCAGTGCTGGCACTTTTCATCTCTGAGCAATTGCTCGACGTTTGCAATTTCTCAGCTCGTGTCTACGAGACGGAAAGAGAATGACCGTGACGTTTGGTGCGTATAGAAGCACAAAGCCCCAGTGTTGCTGCGCCTGTGAAAGCGCTTCCAAGGAAGGGTGCTGGCTAGCAAGAGCTTTCAGTGCTGGCACTTTTCATCTCTGAGCAATTGCTCGATGTTTGCAATTTCTCAGCTCGTGTCTACGAGACGGAAAGAGAAGGACCGTGACGTTTGGTGGCTAGAGAAGCTCAAAGCCACAGTGTTGCTGCGCCTGTGAAAGCGCTTCCAAGGAAGGGTGCTGGCTAGCAACAGCTTTCAGTGCTGGCACTTTTCATCTTTGAGCAATTGCTCGACGTTTGCAATTTCTCACCTGAGCTCTCTTTAGAGTGCGCGAGAGGATGAGCAGAAGATGAGGTGGCTAGAGAAGCCCAGAGCCCCAGTGTTCTTAGGCCTACAAAAGCGCTTCCAAGGAAGGGTGCTGGCTAGCAACAGCTTTCAGTGCTGGCACTTTTCATCTCTGAGCAATTGCTCGAAGTTTGCAATTTCTCACCTGAGCTCTCTTTAGAGTGCGCGAGAGGATGAGCAGAAGATGAGGTGGCTAGAGAAGCCCAGAGCCCCAGTGTTCTTAGGCCTACAAAAGCGCTTCCAAGGAAGGGTGCTGGCTAGCAACAGCTTTCAGTGCTGGCACTTTTCATCTCTGAGCAATTGCTCGACGTTTGCAATTTCTCAGCTCGTGTCTACGAGACGGAAAGAGAAGGACCGTGACGTTTGGTGCGTATAGAAGCGCAAAGCCCCAGTGTTACTGCGCCTGTGAAAGCGCTTCCAAGGAAGGGTGCTGGCTAGCAACAGCTTTCAGTGCTGGCACTTTTCATCTCTGAGCAATTGCTCGACGTTTGCAATTTCTCAGCTCGTGTCTACGAGACGGAAAGAGAAGGACCGTGACGTTTGGTGCGTATAGAAGCGCAAAGCCCCAGTGTTGCTGCGCCTGTGAAAGCGCTTCCAAGGGAGGGTGCTGGCTAGCAAGAGCTTTCAGTGCTGGCACTTTTCATCTCTGAGCAATTGCTCGACGTTTGCAATTTCTCACCTGAGCTCTCTTTAGAGTGCGCAAGAGGATGAGCAGAAGATTAGGTGGCTAGAGAAGCCCAGAGCCCCAGTGTTCTTAGGCCTACAAAAGCGCTTCCAAGGAAGGGTGCTGGCTAGCAAGAGCTTTCAGTGCTGGCACTTTTCATCTCTGAGCAATTGCTCGACGTTTGCAATTTCTCAGCTCGTGTCTACGAGACGGAAAGAGAAGGACCGTGACGTTTGGTGGGTAGAGAAGCGCAAAGCCCCAGTGTTGCTGCGCCTGTGAAAGCGCTTCCAAGGAAGGGTGCTGGCTAGCAACAGCTTTCAGTGCTGGCACTTTTCATCTCTGAGCAATTGCTCGACGTTTGCAATTTCTCAGCTCATGTCTACGAGACGGAGAGAGAAGGACCGTGACGTTTGGTGGCTAGAGAAGCGCAAAGCCCCAGTGTTGCTGCGCCTGTGAAAGCGCTTCCAAGGAAGGGTGCTGGCTAGCAAGAGCTTTCAGTGCTGGCACTTTTCATCTCTGAGCAATTGCTCGACATTTGCAATTTCTCACCTGAGCTCTCTTTAGAGTGCGCGAGAGGATGAGCAGAAGATGAGGTGGCTAGAGAAGCCCAGAGCCCCAGTGTTCTTAGGCCTACAAAAGCGCTTCCAAGGAAGGGTGCTGGCTAGCAACAGCTTTCAGTGCTGGCACTTTTCATCTCTGAGCAATTGCTCGATGTTTGCAATTTCTCAGCTCGTGTCTACGAGACGGAAAGAGAATGACCGTGACGTTTGGTGGCTAGAGAAGCGCAAAGCCCCAGTGTTGCTGCGCCTGTGAAAGCGCTTCCAAGGAAGGGTGCTGGCTAGCAAGAGCTTTCAGTGCTGGCACTTTTCATCTCTGAGCAATTGCTGGACGTTTGCAATTTCTCACCTGAGCTCTCTTTAGAGTGCACGAGAGGATGAGCAGAAGATTAGGTGGCTAGAGAAGCCCAGAGCCCCAGTGTTCTTAGGCCTACAAAAGCGCTTCCAAGGAAGGGTGCTGGCTAGCAACAGCTTTCAGTGCTGGCACTTTTCATCTCTGAGCAATTGCTCGACGTTTGCAATTTCTCAGCTCATGTCTACAAGACGGAAAGAGAATGACCGTGACGTTTGGTGCGTATAGAAGCGCAAAGCCCCAGTGTTGCTGCGCCTGTGAAAGCGCTTCCAAGGAAGGGTGCTGGCTAGCAACAGCTTTCAGTGCTGGCACTTTTCATCTCTGAGCAATTGCTCGACGTTTGCAATTTCTCACCTGAGCTCTCTTTAGAGTGCGCGAGAGGATGAGCAGAAGATGAGGTGGCTAGAGAAGCCCAGAGCCCCAGTGTTCTTAGGCCTACAAAAGCGCTTCCAAGGAAGGGTGCTGGCTAGCAACAGCTTTCAGTGCTGGCACTTTTCATCTCGGAGCAATTGCTCGACGTTTGCAATTTCTCAGCTCGTGTCTACGAGACGGAAAGAGAAGGACCGTGACGTTTGGTGGGTAGAGAAGCGCAAAGCCCCAGTGTTGCTGCGCCTGTGAAAGCGCTTCCAAGGAAGGGTGCTGGCTAGCAACAGCTTTCAGTGCTGGCACTTTTCATCTCTGAGCAATTGCTGGACGTTTGCAATTTCTCACCTGAGCTCTCTTTAGAGTGCGCGAGAGGATGAGCAGAAGATGAGGTGGCTAGAGAAGCCCAGAGCCCCAGTGTTCTAAGGGCTACAAAAGCGCTTCCAAGGAAGGGTGCTGGCTAGCAAGAGCTTTCAGTGCTGGCACTTTTCATCTCGGAGCAATTGCTCGACGTTTGCAATTTCTCAGCTCGTGTCTACGAGACGGAAAGAGAAGGACCGTGATGTTTGGTGCGTAGAGAAGTGCAAAGCCCCAGTGTTGCTGCGCCTGTGAAAGCGCTTCCAAGGAAGGGTGCTGGCTAGCAACAGCTTTCAGTGCTGGCACTTTTCATCTCTGAGCAATTGCTCGACGTTTGCAATTTCTCACCTGAGCTGTCTTCAGAGTGCGCGAGAGGATGAGCAGAAGATGAGGTGGCTAGAGAAGCCCAGAGCCCCAGTGTTCTAAGGGCTACAAAAGCGCTTCCAAGGAAGGGTGCTGGCTAGCAACAGCTTTCAGTGCTGGCACTTTTCATCTCTGAGCAATTGCTCGGCGTTTGCAATTTCTCAGCTCGTGTCTACAAGACGGAAAGAGAAGGACCGTGACATTTGGTGCGTATAGAAGCGCAAAGCCCCAGTGTTGCTGCGCCTGTGAAAGCGCTTCCAAGGAAGGGTGCTGGCTAGCAACAGCTTTCAGTGCTGGCACTTTTCATCTCTGAGCAATTGCTCGACGTTTGCAATTTCTCACCTGAGCTCTCTTTAGAGTGCGCGAGAGGATGAGCAGAAGATGAGGTGGCTAGAGAAGCCCAGAGCCCCACTGTTCTTAGGCCTACAAAAGCACTTCCAAGGAAGGGTGCTGGCTAGCAACAGCTTTCAGTGCTGGCACTTTTCATCTCTGAGCAATTGCTCGACGTTTGCAATTTCTCAGCTCGTGTCTACCGACGGAAAGAGAAGGACCGTGACGTTTGGTGGCTAGAGAAGCGCAAAGCCCCAGTGTTGCTGCACCTGTGAAAGCGCTTCCAAGGAAGGGTGCTGGCTAGCAACAGCTTTCAGTGCTGGCACTTTTCATCTCTGAGCAATTGCTCGACGTTTGCAATTTCTCAGCTCGTGTCTACCGACAGAAAGAGAAGGACCGTGACGTTTGGTGCGTATAGAAGCACAAAGCCCCAGTGTTGCTGCGCCTGTGAAAGCGCTTCCAAGGAAGGGTGCTGGCTAGCAAGAGCTTTCAGTGCTGGCACTTTTCATCTCTGAGCAATTGCTCGACGTTTGCAATTTCTCAGCTGAGCTCTCTTTAGAGTGCGCGAGAGGATGAGCAGAAGATGAGGTGGCTAGAGAAGCCCAGAGCCCCACTGTTCTTAGGCCTACAAAAGCGCTTCCAAGGAAGGGTGCTGGCTAGCAAGAGCTTTCAGTGCTGGCACTTTTCATCTCTGAGCAATTGCTTGACGTTTGCAATTTCTCAGCTCGTGTCTACAAGACGGAAAGAGAATGACCGTGACGTTTGGTGCGTATAGAAGTCCAAAGCCCCAGTGTTACTGCGCCTGTGAAAGCGCTTCCAAGGAAGGGTGCTGGCTAGCAACAGCTTTCAGTGCTGGCACTTTTCATCTCGGAGCAATTGCTCGACGTTTGCAATTTCTCAGCTCGTGTCTACGAGACGGAAAGAGAAGGACCGTGACGTTTGGTGGCTAGAGAAGCGCAAAGCCCCAGTGTTGCTGCGCCTGTGAAAGCACTTCCAAGGAAGGGTGCTGGCTAGCAACAGCTTTCAGTGCTGGCACTTTTCATCTCTGAGCAATTGCTCGACGTTTGCAATTTCTCAGCTGAGCTCTCTTTAGAGTGCGCGAGAGGATGAGCAGAAGATGAGGTGGCTAGAGAAGCCCAGAGCCCCAGTGTTGTTAGGCCTACAAAAGCGCTTCCAAGGAAGGGTGCTGGCTAGCAACAGCTTTCAGTGCTGGCACTTTTCATCTCTGAGCAATTGCTCGACATTTGCAATTTCTCAACTCGTGTCTACGAGACGGAAAGAGAATGACCGTGACGTTTGGTGCGTATAGAAGCGCAAAGCCCCAGTGTTACTGCGCCTGTGAAAGCGCTTCCAAGGAAGGGTGCTGGCTAGCAACAGCTTTCAGTGCTGGCACTTTTCATCTCTGAGCAATTGCTCGACGTTTGCAATTTCTCACCTGAGCTCTCTTTAGAGTGCGCGAGAGGATGAGCAGAAGATGAGGTGGCTAGAGAAGCCCAGAGCCCCAGTGTTCTTAGGCCTACAAAAGCGCTTCCAAGGAAGGGTGCTGGCTAGCAACAGCTTTCAGTGCTGGCACTTTTCATCTCTGAGCAATTGCTTGACGTTTGCAATTTCTCAGCTCGTGTCTACGAGACGGAAAGAGAAGGACCGTGACGTTTGGTGGGTAGAGAAGCGCAAAGCCCCAGTGTTGCTGCGCCTGTGAAAGCGCTTCCAAGGAAGGGTGCTGGCTAGCAACAGCTTTCAGTGCTGGCACTTTTCATCTCTGAGCAATTGCTCGACGTTTGCAATTTCTCAGCTGAGCTCTCTTTAGAGTGCGCGAGAGGATGAGCAGAAGATGAGGTGGCTAGAGAAGCCCAGAGCCCCAGTGTTCTTAGGCCTACAAAAGCGCTTCCAAGGAAGGGTGCTGGCTAGCAACAGCTTTCAGTGCTGGCACTTTTCATCTCTGAGCAATTGCTCGACGTTTGCAATTTCTCAGCTCGTGTCTACGAGACGGAAAGAGAAGGACCGTGACGTTTGGTGCGTATAGAAGCGCAAAGCCCCAGTGTTGCTGCGCCTGTGAAAGCGCTTCCAAGGAAGGGTGCTGGCTAGCAACAGCTTTCAGTGCTGGCACTTTTCATCTCGGAGCAATTGCTCGACGTTTGCAATTTCTCAGCTCGTGTCTACGAGACGGAAAGAGAAGGACCGTGACGTTTGGTGGCTAGAGAAGCGCAAAGCCCCAGTGTTGCTGCGCCTGTGAAAGCGCTTCCAAGGAAGGGTGCTGGCTAGCAACAGCTTTCAGTGCTGGCACTTTTCATCTCGGAGCAATTGCTCGACGTTTGCAATTTCTCACCTGAGCTCTCTTTAGAGTGCGCGAGAGGATGAGCAGAAGATGAGGTGGCTAGAGAAGCCCAGAGCCCCAGTGTTCTTAGGCCTACAAAAGCGCTTCCAAGGAAGGGTGCTGGCTAGCAACAGCTTTCAGTGCTGGCACTTTTCATCTCTGAGCAATTGCTCGACGTTTGCAATTTCTCAGCTCGTGTCTACGAGACGGAAAGAGAAGGACCGTGACGTTTGGTGGGTAGAGAAGCGCAAAGCCCCAGTGTTGCTGCGCCTGTGAAAGCGCTTCCAAGGAAGGGTGCTGGCTAGCAAGAGCTTTCAGTGCTGGCACTTTTCATCTCTGAGCAATTGCTGGACGTTTGCAATTTCTCCCCTGAGCTCTCTTTAGAGTGCGCGAGAGGATGAGCAGAAGATGAGGTGGCTAGGGAAGCCCAGAGCCCCAGTGTTCTAAGGGCTACAAAAGCGCTTCCAAGGAAGGGTGCTGGCTAGCAAGAGCTTTCAGTGCTGGCACTTTTCATCTCGGAGCAATTGCTGGACGTTTGCAATTTCTCAGCTCGTGTCTACGAGACGGAAAGAGAAGGACCGTGATGTTTGGTGCGTAGAGAAGTGCAAAGCCCAAGTGTTGCTGCGCCTGTGAAAGCGCTTCCAAGGAAGGGTGCTGGCTAGCAACAGCTTTCAGTGCTGGCACTTTTCATCTCTGAGCAATTGCTCGACGTTTGCAATTTCTCACCTGAGCTCTCTTTAGAGTGCGCGAGAGGATGAGCAGAAGATGAGGTGGCTAGGGAAGCCCAGAGCCCCAGTGTTCTAAGGGCTACAAAAGCGCTTCCAAGGAAGGGTGCTGGCTAGCAAGAGCTTTCAGTGCTGGCACTTTTCATCTCTGAGCAATTGCTCGACGTTTGCAATTTCTCAGCTCGTGTCTACGAGACGGAAAGAGAAGGACCGTGATGTTTGGTGCGTAGAGAAGTGCAAAGCCCAAGTGTTGCTGCGCCTGTGAAAGCGCTTCCAAGGAAGGGTGCTGGCTAGCAACAGCTTTCAGTGCTGGCACTTTTCATCTCTGAGCAATTGCTCGACGTTTGCAATTTCTCACCTGAGCTCTCTTTAGAGTGCGCGAGAGGATGAGCAGAAGATGAGGTGGCTAGAGAAGCCCAGAGCCCCAGTGTTCTTAGGCCTACAAAAGCGCTTCCAAGGAAGGGTGCTGGCTAGCAACAGCTTTCAGTGCTGGCACTTTTCATCTCGGAGCAATTGCTCGACGTTTGCAATTTCTCAGCTCGTGTCTACAAGACGGAAAGAGAAGGACCGTGACATTTGGTGCGTATAGAAGCGCAAAGCCCCAGTGTTGCTGCGCCTGTGAAAGCGCTTCCAAGGAAGGGTGCTGGCTAGCAAGAGCTTTCAGTGCTGGCACTTTTCATCTCTGAGCAATTGCTGGACGTTTGCAATTTCTCACCTGAGCTCTCTTTAGAGTGCGCGAGAGGATGAGCAGAAGATGAGGTGGCTAGAGAAGCCCAGAGCCCCAGTGTTCTTAGGCCTACAAAAGCACTTCCAAGGAAGGGTGCTGGCTAGCAAGAGCTTTCAGTGCTGGCACTTTTCATCTCTGAGCAATTGCTCGACGTTTGCAATTTCTCAGCTCGTGTCTACCGACGGAAAGAGAAGGACCGTGACGTTTGGTGGGTAGAGAAGCGCAAAGCCCCAGTGTTGCTGCACCTGTGAAAGCGCTTCCAAGGAAGGGTGCTGGCTAGCAACAGCTTTCAGTGCTGGCACTTTTCATCTCTGAGCAATTGCTCGATGTTTGCAATTTCTCAGCTCGTGTCTACCGACGGAAAGAGAAGGACCGTGACGTTTGGTGGCTAGAGAAGCGCAAAGCCCCAGTGTTGCTGCGCCTGTGAAAGCGCTTCCAAGGAAGGGTGCTGGCTAGCAAGAGCTTTCAGTGCTGGCACTTTTCATCTCTGAGCAATTGCTCGAAGTTTGCAATTTCTCACCTGAGCTCTCTTTAGAGTGCGCGAGAGGATGAGCAGAAGATGAGGTGGCTAGAGAAGCCCAGAGCCCTAGTGTTCTTAGGCCTACAAAAGCGCTTCCAAGGAAGGGTGCTGGCTAGCAACAGCTTCCAGTGCTGGCACTTTTCATCTCTGAGCAATTGCTCGACGTTTGCAATTTCTCAGCTCGTGTCTACGAGACGGAAAGAGAATGACCGTGACGTTTGGTGCGTATAGAAGCACAAAGCCCCAGTGTTACTGCGCCTGTGAAAGCGCTTCCAAGGAAGGGTGCTGGCTAGCAACAGCTTTCAGTGCTGGCACTTTTCATCTCTGAGCAATTGCTCGATGTTTGCAATTTCTCAGCTCGTGTCTACGAGACGGAAAGAGAAGGACCGTGACGTTTGGTGGCTAGAGAAGCTCAAAGCCACAGTGTTGCTGCGCCTGTGAAAGCGCTTCCAAGGAAGGGTGCTGGCTAGCAACAGCTTTCAGTGCTGGCACTTTTCATCTTTGAGCAATTGCTCGACGTTTGCAATTTCTCACCTGAGCTCTCTTTAGAGTGCGCGAGAGGATGAGCAGAAGATGAGGTGGCTAGAGAAGCCCAGAGCCCCAGTGTTCTTAGGCCTACAAAAGCGCTTCCAAGGAAGGGTGCTGGCTAGCAACAGCTTTCAGTGCTGGCACTTTTCATCTCTGAGCAATTGCTCGAAGTTTGCAATTTCTCACCTGAGCTCTCTTTAGAGTGCGCGAGAGGATGAGCAGAAGATGAGGTGGCTAGAGAAGCCCAGAGCCCTAGTGTTCTTAGGCCTACAAAAGCGCTTCCAAGGAAGGGTGCTGGCTAGCAACAGCTTTCAGTGCTGGCACTTTTCATCTCTGAGCAATTGCTTGATGTTTGCAATTTCTCAGCTCGTGTCTACGAGACGGAAAGAGAAGGACCGTGACGTTTGGTGCGTATAGAAGCACAAAGCCCCAGTGTTGCTGCGCCTGTGAAAGCGCTTCCAAGGAAGGGTGCTGGCTAGCAACAGCTTTCAGTGCTGGCACTTTTCATCTCTGAGCAATTGCTCGATGTTTGCAATTTCTCAGCTCGTGTCTACGAGACGGAAAGAGAAGGACCGTGACGTTTGGTGGCTAGAGAAGCGCAAAGCCCCAGTGTTGCTGCGCCTGTGAAAGCGCTTCCAAGGAAGGGTGCTGGCTAGCAAGAGCTTTCAGTGCTGGCACTTTTCATCTCTGAGCAATTGCTCGACATTTGCAATTTCTCACCTGAGCTCTCTTTAGAGTGCGCGAGAGGATGAGCAGAAGATGAGGTGGCTAGAGAAGCCCAGAGCCCCACTGTTCTTAGGCCTACAAAAGCGCTTCCAAGGAAGGGTGCTGGCTAGCAACAGCTTTCAGTGCTGGCACTTTTCATCTCTGAGCAATTGCTCGACGTTTGCAATTTCTCACCTGAGCTGTCTTCAGAGTGCGCGAGAGGATGAGCAGAAGATGAGGTGGCTAGAGAAGCCCAGAGCCCCAGTGTTCTTAGGCCTACAAAAGCGCTTCCAAGGAAGGGTGCTGGCTAGCAACAGCTTTCAGTGCTGGCACTTTTCATCTCTGAGCAATTGCTCGACGTTTGCAATTTCTCAGCTCGTGTCTACAAGACGGAAAGAGAAGGACCGTGACATTTGGTGCGTATAGAAGCGCAAAGCCCCAGTGTTGCTGCGCCTGTGAAAGCGCTTCCAAGGAAGGGTGCTGGCTAGCAACAGCTTTCAGTGCTGGCACTTTTCATCTCTGAGCAATTGCTGGACATTTGCAATTTCTCACCTGAGCTCTCTTTAGAGTGCGCGAGAGGATGAGCAGAAGATGAGGTGGCTAAAGAAGCCCAGAGCCCCAGTGTTCTAAGGGCTACAAAAGCGCTTCCAAGGAAGGGTGCTGGCTAGCAACAGCTTTCAGTGCTGGCACTTTTCATCTCTGAGCAATTGCTCGACGTTTGCAATTTCTCACCTGAGCTCTCTTTAGAGTGCGCGAGAGGATGAGCAGAAGATGAGGTGGCTAGAGAAGCCCAGAGCCCCAGTGTTCTTAGGCCTACAAAAGCGCTTCCAAGGAAGGGTGCTGGCTAGCAACAGCTTTCAGTGCTGGCACTTTTCATCTCGGAGCAATTGCTCGACGTTTGCAATTTCTCAGCTCGTGTCTACAAGACGGAAAGAGAAGGACCGTGACATTTGGTGCGTATAGAAGCGCAAAGCCCCAGTGTTGCTGCGCCTGTGAAAGCGCTTCCAAGGAAGGGTGCTGGCTAGCAAGAGCTTTCAGTGCTGGCACTTTTCATCTCGGAGCAATTGCTGGACGTTTGCAATTTCTCACCTGAGCTCTCTTTAGAGTGCGCGAGAGGATGAGCAGAAGATGAGGTGGCTAGAGAAGCCCAGAGCCCCACTGTTCTTAGGCCTACAAAAGCACTTCCAAGGAAGGGTGCTGGCTAGCAAGAGCTTTCAGTGCTGGCACTTTTCATCTCTGAGCAATTGCTCGACGTTTGCAATTTCTCAGCTCGTGTCTATGAGATGGAAAGAGAATGACCGTGACGTTTGGTGCGTATAGAAGCGCAAAGCCCCAGTGTTGCTGCGCCTGTGAAAGCGCTTCCAAGGAAGGGTGCTGGCTAGCAACAGCTTTCAGTGCTGGCACTTTTCATCTCTGAGCAATTGCTCGACGTTTGCAATTTCTCACCTGAGCTCTCTTTAGAGTGCGCGAGAGGATGAGCAGAAGATGAGGTGGCTAGAGAAGCCCAGAGCCCTAGTGTTCTTAGGCCTACAAAAGCGCTTCCAAGGAAGGGTGCTGGCTAGCAACAGCTTTCAGTGCTGGCACTTTTCATCTCTGAGCAATTGCTCGACGTTTGCAATTTCTCAACTCGTGTCTAGGAGACGGAAAGAGAATGACCGTGACGTTTGGTGGGTAGAGAAGTGCAAAGCCCCAGTGTTACTGCGCCTGTGAAAGCGCTTCCAAGGAAGGGTGCTGGCTAGCAAGAGCTTTCAGTGCTGGCACTTTTCATCTCTGAGCAATTGCTCGACGTTTGCAATTTCTCCCCTGAGCTCTCTTTAGAGTGCGCGAGAGGATGAGCAGAAGATGAGGTGGCTAGAGAAGCCCAGAGCCCCACTGTTCTTAGGCCTACAAAAGCGCTTCCAAGGAAGGGGGCTGGCTAGCAAGAGCTTTCAGTGCTGGCACTTTTCATCTCTGAGCAATTGCTCGACGTTTGCAATTTCTCAGCTCGTGTCTACAAGACGGAAAGAGAAGGACCGTGACGTTTGGTGGCTAGAGAAGCGCAAAGCCCCAGTGTTGCTGCGCCTGTGAAAGCGCTTCCAAGGAAGGGTGCTGGCTAGCAACAGCTTTCAGTGCTGGCACTTTTCATCTCTGAGCAATTGCTCGACGTTTGCAATTTCTCACCTGAGCTCTCTTTAGAGTGCGCGAGAGGATGAGCAGAAGATGAGGTGGCTAGAGAAGCCCAGAGCCCCAGTGTTCTTAGGCCTACAAAAGCGCTTCCAAGGAAGGGTGCTGGCTAGCAACAGCTTCCAGTGCTGGCACTTTTCATCTCTGAGCAATTGCTCGAAGTTTGCAATTTCTCACCTGAGCTCTCTTTAGAGTGCGCGAGAGGATGAGCAGAAGATGAGGTGGCTAGAGAAGCCCAGAGCCCTAGTGTTCTTAGGCCTACAAAAGCGCTTCCAAGGAAGGGTGCTGGCTAGCAACAGCTTTCAGTGCTGGCACTTTTCATCTCTGAGCAATTGCTCGATGTTTGCAATTTCTCAGCTCGTGTCTACGAGACGGAAAGAGAATGACCGTGACGTTTGGTGCGTATAGAAGCACAAAGCCCCAGTGTTGCTGCGCCTGTGAAAGCGCTTCCAAGGAAGGGTGCTGGCTAGCAACAGCTTTCAGTGCTGGCACTTTTCATCTCTGAGCAATTGCTCGATGTTTGCAATTTCTCAGCTCGTGTCTACGAGACGGAAAGAGAAGGACCGTGACGTTTGGTGGCTAGAGAAGCGCAAAGCCCCAGTGTTGCTGCGCCTGTGAAAGCGCTTCCAAGGAAGGGTGCTGGCTAGCAAGAGCTTTCAGTGCTGGCACTTTTCATCTCTGAGCAATTGCTCGACATTTGCAATTTCTCACCTGAGCTCTCTTTAGAGTGCGCGAGAGGATGAGCAGAAGATGAGGTGGCTAGAGAAGCCCAGAGCCCCAGTGTTCTTAGGGCTACAAAAGCGCTTCCAAGGAAGGGTGCTGGCTAGCAACAGCTTTCAGTGCTGGCACTTTTCATCTCTGAGCAATTGCTCGACGTTTGCAATTTCTCACTTGAGCTCTCTTTAGAGTGCGCGAGAGGATGAGCAGAAGATGAGGTGGCTAGAGAAGCCCAGAGCCCTAGTGTTCTTAGGCCTACAAAAGCACTTCCAAGGAAGGGTGCTGGCTAGCAAGAGCTTTCAGTGCTGGCACTTTTCATCTCTGAGCAATTGCTCGATGTTTGCAATTTCTCAGCTCGTGTCTACGAGACGGAAAGAGAATGACCGTGACGTTTGGTGCGTATAGAAGCACAAAGCCCCAGTGTTGCTGCGCCTGTGAAAGCGCTTCCAAGGAAGGGTGCTGGCTAGCAAGAGCTTTCAGTGCTGGCACTTTTCATCTCTGAGCAATTGCTCGACGTTTGCAATTTCTCAGCTCGTGTCTACGAGACGGAAAGAGAAGGACCGTGACGTTTGGTGGCTAGAGAAGCTCAAAGCCCCAGTGTTGCTGCGCCTGTGAAAGCGCTTCCAAGGAAGGGTGCTGGCTAGCAACAGCTTTCAGTGCTGGCACTTTTCATCTTTGAGCAATTGCTCGACGTTTGCAATTTCTCACCTGAGCTCTCTTTAGAGTGCGCGAGAGGATGAGCAGAAGATGAGGTGGCTAGAGAAGCCCAGAGCCCCAGTGTTCTTAGGCCTACAAAAGCGCTTCCAAGGAAGGGTGCTGGCTAGCAACAGCTTTCAGTGCTGGCACTTTTCATCTCTGAGCAATTGCTCGAAGTTTGCAATTTCTCACCTGAGCTCTCTTTAGAGTGCGCGAGAGGATGAGCAGAAGATGAGGTGGCTAGAGAAGCCCAGAGCCCTAGTGTTCTTAGGCCTACAAAAGCGCTTCCAAGGAAGGGTGCTGGCTAGCAACAGCTTTCAGTGCTGGCACTTTTCATCTCTGAGCAATTGCTTGATGTTTGCAATTTCTCAGCTCGTGTCTACGAGACGGAAAGAGAAGGACCGTGACGTTTGGTGCGTATAGAAGCACAAAGCCCCAGTGTTGCTGCGCCTGTGAAAGCGCTTCCAAGGAAGGGTGCTGGCTAGCAACAGCTTTCAGTGCTGGCACTTTTCATCTCTGAGCAATTGCTCGATGTTTGCAATTTCTCAGCTCGTGTCTACGAGACGGAAAGAGAAGGACCGTGACGTTTGGTGGCTAGAGAAGCGCAAAGCCCCAGTGTTGCTGCGCCTGTGAAAGCGCTTCCAAGGAAGGGTGCTGGCTAGCAAGAGCTTTCAGTGCTGGCACTTTTCATCTCTGAGCAATTGCTCGACATTTGCAATTTCTCACCTGAGCTCTCTTTAGAGTGCGCGAGAGGATGAGCAGAAGATGAGGTGGCTAGAGAAGCCCAGAGCCCCACTGTTCTTAGGCCTACAAAAGCGCTTCCAAGGAAGGGTGCTGGCTAGCAACAGCTTTCAGTGCTGGCACTTTTCATCTCTGAGCAATTGCTCGACGTTTGCAATTTCTCACCTGAGCTCTCTTTAGAGTGCGCGAGAGGATGAGCAGAAGATGAGGTGGCTAGAGAAGCCCAGAGCCCCAGTGTTCTTAGGCCTACAAAAGCGCTTCCAAGGAAGGGTGCTGGCTAGCAACAGCTTTCAGTGCTGGCACTTTTCATCTCTGAGCAATTGCTCGACGTTTGCAATTTCTCAGCTCATGTCTACGAGACGGAAAGAGAATGACCGTGACGTTTGGTGCGTATAGAAGTGCAAAGCCCCAGTGTTGCTGCGCCTGTGAAAGCGCTTCCAAGGAAGGGTGCTGGCTAGCAACAGCTTTCAGTGCTGGCACTTTTCATCTCTGAGCAATTGCTGGACATTTGCAATTTCTCACCTGAGCTCTCTTTAGAGTGCGCGAGAGGATGAGCAGAAGATGAGGTGGCTAAAGAAGCCCAGAGCCCCAGTGTTCTAAGGGCTACAAAAGCGCTTCCAAGGAAGGGTGCTGGCTAGCAAGAGCTTTCAGTGCTGGCACTTTTCATCTCTGAGCAATTGCTCGACGTTTGCAATTTCTCACCTGAGCTCTCTTTAGAGTGCGCGAGAGGATGAGCAGAAGATGAGGTGGCTAGAGAAGCCCAGAGCCCCAGTGTTCTTAGGCCTACAAAAGCGCTTCCAAGGAAGGGTGCTGGCTAGCAACAGCTTTCAGTGCTGGCACTTTTCATCTCGGAGCAATTGCTCGACGTTTGCAATTTCTCAGCTCGTGTCTACAAGACGGAAAGAGAAGGACCGTGACATTTGGTGCGTATAGAAGCGCAAAGCCCCAGTGTTGCTGCGCCTGTGAAAGCGCTTCCAAGGAAGGGTGCTGGCTAGCAACAGCTTTCAGTGCTGGCACTTTTCATCTCGGAGCAATTGCTCGACGTTTGCAATTTCTCACCTGAGCTCTCTTTAGAGTGCGCGAGAGGATGAGCAGAAGATGAGGTGGCTAGAGAAGCCCAGAGCCCCAGTGTTCTTAGGCCTACAAAAGCACTTCCAAGGAAGGGTGCTGGCTAGCAAGAGCTTTCAGTGCTGGCACTTTTCATCTCTGAGCAATTGCTCGACGTTTGCAATTTCTCAGCTCGTGTCTATGAGATGGAAAGAGAATGACCGTGACGTTTGGTGGCTAGAGAAGCGCAAAGCCCCAGTGTTGCTGCGCCTGTGAAAGCGCTTCCAAGGAAGGGTGCTGGCTAGCAACAGCTTTCAGTGCTGGCACTTTTCATCTCTGAGCAATTGCTCGACGTTTGCAATTTCTCACCTGAGCTCTCTTTAGAGTGCGCGAGAGGATGAGCAGAAGATGAGTTGGCTAGAGAAGCCCAGAGCCCCACTGTTCTTAGGCCTACAAAAGCGCTTCCAAGGAAGGGTGCTGGCTAGCAACAGCTTTCAGTGCTGGCACTTTTCATCTCTGAGCAATTGCTCGACGTTTGCAATTTCTCAACTCGTGTCTAGGAGACGGAAAGAGAATGACCGTGACGTTTGGTGGGTAGAGAAGTGCAAAGCCCCAGTGTTACTGCGCCTGTGAAAGCGCTTCCAAGGAAGGGTGCTGGCTAGCAAGAGCTTTCAGTGCTGGCACTTTTCATTTCTGAGCAATTGCTCGACGTTTGCAATTTCTCACCTGAGCTCTCTTTAGAGTGCGCGAGAGGATGAGCAGAAGATGAGGTGGCTAGAGAAGCCCAGAGCCCCAGTGTTCTTAGGCCTACAAAAGCGCTTCCAAGGAAGGGTGCTGGCTAGCAACAGCTTTCAGTGCTGACACTTTTCATCTCTGAGCAATTGCTCGACGTTTGCAATTTCTCAGCTCGTGTCTACGAGACGGAAAGAGAATGACCGTGACGTTTGGTGCGTATAGAAGTGCAAAGCCCCAGTGTTACTGCGCCTGTGAAAGCGCTTCCAAGGAAGGGTGCTGGCTAGCAAGAGCTTTCAGTGCTGGCACTTTTCATCTCTGAGCAATTGCTCGACGTTTGCAATTTCTCAGCTGAGCTCTCTTTAGAGTGCGCGAGAGGATGAGCAGAAGATGAGGTGGCTAGAGAAGCCCAGAGCCCCAGTGTTCTTAGGCCTACAAAAGCGCTTCCAAGGAAGGGTGCTGGCTAGCAACAGCTTTCAGTGCTGGCACTTTTCATCTCGGAGCAATTGCTCGACGTTTGCAATTTCTCAGCTCGTGTCTACGAGACGGAAAGAGAAGGACCGTGACGTTTGGTGGGTAGAGAAGCGCAAAGCCCCAGTGTTGCTGCGCCTGTGAAAGCGCTTCCAAGGAAGGGTGCTGGCTAGCAAGAGCTTTCAGTGCTGGCACTTTTCATCTCTGAGCAATTGCTCGACGTTTGCAATTTCTCACCTGAGCTCTCTTTAGAGTGCGCGAGAGGATGAGCAGAAGATGAGGTGGCTAGAGAAGCCCAGAGCCCCAGTGTTCTAAGGGCTACAAAAGCGCTTCCAAGGAAGGGTGCTGGCTAGCAACAGCTTTCAGTGCTGGCACTTTTCATCTCTGAGCAATTGCTCGACGTTTGCAATTTCTCAGCTCGTGTCTACAAGACGGAAAGAGAAGGACCGTGACTTTTGGTGGCTAGAGAAGCGCAAAGCCCCAGTGTTGCTGCGCCTGTGAAAGCGCTTCCAAGGAAGGGTGCTGGCTAGCAACAGCTTTCAGTGCTGGCACTTTTCATCTCTGAGCAATTGCTCGACGTTTGCAATTTCTCACCTGAGCTCTCTTTAGAGTGCACGAGAGGATGAGCAGAAGATGAGGTGGCTAGAGAAGCCCAGAGCCCCAGTGTTCTTAGGCCTACAAAAGCGCTTCCAAGGAAGGGTGCTGGCTAGCAACAGCTTTCAGTGCTGGCACTTTTCATCTCTGAGCAATTGCTCGACGTTTGCAATTTCTCAGCTCGTGTCTACGAGACGGAAAGAGAAGGACCGTGACGTTTGGTGGCTAGAGAAGCGCAAAGCCCCAGTGTTGCTGCGCCTGTGAAAGCGCTTCCAAGGAAGGGTGCTGGCTAGCAAGAGCTTTCAGTGCTGGCACTTTTCATCTCTGAGCAATTGCTCGACGTTTGCAATTTCTCACCTGAGCTCTCTTTAGAGTGCGCGAGAGGATGAGGAGAAGATTAGGTGGCTAGAGAAGCCCAGAGCCCCAGTGTTCTTAGGCCTACAAAAGCGCTTCCAAGGAAGGGTGCTGGCTAGCAAGAGCTTTCAGTGCTGGCACTTTTCATCTCTGAGCAATTGCTCGACGTTTGCAATTTCTCAGCTCGTGTCTACGAGACGGAAAGAGAAGGACTGTGACGTTTGGTGGCTAGAGAAGCGCAAAGCTCCAGTGTTGCTGCTCCTGTGAAAGCGCTTCCAAGGAAGGGTGCTGGCTAGCAAGAGCTTTCAGTGCTGGCACTTTTCATCTCTGAGCAATTGCTCGACGTTTGCAATTTCTCCCCTGAGCTCTCTTTAGAGTGCGCGAGAGGATGAGCAGAAGATGAGGTGGCTAGAGAAGCCCAGAGCCCCAGTGTTCTTAGGCCTACAAAAGCACTTCCAAGGAAGGGTGCTGGCTAGCAACAGCTTTCAGTGCTGGCACTTTTCATCTCTGAGCAATTGCTCGACGTTTGCAATTTCTCAGCTCGTGTCTACCGACGGAAAGAGAAGGACCGTGACGTTTGGTGGGTAGAGAAGCGCAAAGCCCCAGTGTTGCTGCGCCTGTGAAAGCG
Source organism: Sarcoramphus papa (assembly GCA_037962945.1). Taxonomy (NCBI): domain Eukaryota; kingdom Metazoa; phylum Chordata; class Aves; order Accipitriformes; family Cathartidae; genus Sarcoramphus; species Sarcoramphus papa. The sequence goes on along the minus strand of JBBMRM010000060.1, from coordinate 92,089 downwards.
CTTCCAAGGAAGGGTGCTGGCTAGCAAGAGCTTTCAGTGCTGGCACTTTTCATCTCTGAGCAATTGCTCGACGTTTGCAATTTCTCAGCTGAGCTCTCTTTAGAGTGCGCGAGAGGATGAGCAGAAGATGAGGTGGCTAGAGAAGCCCAGAGCCCCAGTGTTCTTAGGCCTACAAAAGCGCTTCCAAGGAAGGGTGCTGGCTAGCAACAGCTTTCAGTGCTGGCACTTTTCATCTCTGAGCAATTGCTCGACGTTTGCAATTTCTCAGCTCGTGTCTACGAGACGGAAAGAGAAGGACCGTGACGTTTGGTGGGTAGAGAAGCGCAAAGCCCCAGTGTTGCTGCGCCTGTGAAAGCGCTTCCAAGGAAGGGTGCTGGCTAGCAACAGCTTTCAGTGCTGGCACTTTTCATCTCTGAGCAATTGCTCGACATTTGCAATTTCTCGCCTGAGCTCTCTTTAGAGTGCGCGAGAGGATGAGCAGAAGATGAGGTGGCTAGAGAAGCCCAGAGCCCCAGTGTTCTAAGGGCTACAAAAGCGCTTCCAAGGAAGGGTGCTGGCTAGCAACAGCTTTCAGTGCTGGCACTTTTCATCTCTGAGCAATTACTCGATGTTTGCAATTTCTCACCTGAGCTCTCTTTAGAGTGCGCGAGAGGATGAGCAGAAGATGAGGTGGCTAGAGAAGCCCAGAGCCCCAGTGTTCTTAGGCCTACAAAAGCGCTTCCAAGGAAGGGGGCTGGCTAGCAAGAGCTTTCAGTGCTGGCACTTTTCATCTCTGAGCAATTGCTCGACGTTTGCAATTTCTCAGCTCGTGTCTACCGATGGAAAGAGAAGGACCGTGACGTTTGGTGGCTAGAGAAGCGCAAAGCCCCAGTGTTGCTGCGCCTGTGAAAGCGCTTCCAAGGAAGGGTGCTGGCTAGCAACAGCTTTCAGTGCTGGCACTTTTCATCTCTGAGCAATTGCTCGACGTTTGCAATTTCTCACCTGAGCTCTCTTTAGAGTGCGCGAGAGGATGAGCAGAAGATGAGGTGGCTAGAGAAGCCCAGAGCCCCACTGTTCTTAGGCCTACAAAAGCGCTTCCAAGGAAGGGGGCTGGCTAGCAACAGCTTTCAGTGCTGGCACTTTTCATCTCTGAGCAATTGCTCGACGTTTGCAATTTCTCAGCTCGTGTCTACGAGACGGAAAGAGAAGGACCGTGACGTTTGGTGGCTAGAGAAGCGCAAAGCCCCAGTGTTGCTGCGCCTGTGAAAGCGCTTCCAAGGAAGGGTGCTGGCTAGCAACAGCTTTCAGTGCTGGCACTTTTCATCTCTGAGCAATTGCTCGACGTTTGCAATTTCTCACCTGAGCTCTCTTTAGAGTGCGCGAGAGGATGAGCAGAAGATGAGGTGGCTAGAGAAGCCCAGAGCCCCAGTGTTCTAAGGGCTACAAAAGCGCTTCCAAGGAAGGGTGCTGGCTAGCAACAGCTTTCAGTGCTGGCACTTTTCCTCTCTGAGCAATTGCTCGACGTTTGCAATTTCTCAGCTCGTGTCTACGAGACGGAAAGAGAAGGACCGTGACGTTTGGTGGGTAGAGAAGCGCAAAGCCCCAGTGTTGCTGCGCCTGTGAAAGCGCTTCCAAGGAAGGGTGCTGGCTAGCAACAGCTTTCAGTGCTGGCACTTTTCATCTCTGAGCAATTGCTCGACGTTTGCAATTTCTCACCTGAGCTCTCTTTAGACTGCGCGAGAGGATGAGCAGAAGATGAGGTGGCTAGAGAAGCCCAGAGCCCCAGTGTTCTTAGGCCTACAAAAGCGCTTCCAAGGAAGGGTGCTGGCTAGCAAGAGCTTTCAGTGCTGGCACTTTTCATCTCTGAGCAATTGCTCGACGTTTGCAATTTCTCAGCTCGTGTCTAGGAGACGGAAAGAGAAGGACCGTGACGTTTGGTGGCTAGAGAAGCGCAAAGCCCCAGTGTTGCTGCGCCTGTGAAAGCGCTTCCAAGGAAGGGTGCTGGCTAGCAAGAGCTTTCAGTGCTGGCACTTTTCATCTCTGAGCAATTGCTCGACGTTTGCAATTTCTCACCTGAGCTCTCTTTAGAGTGCGCGAGAGGATGAGCAGAAGATGAGGTGGCTAGAGAAGCCCAGAGCCCCAGTGTTCTTAGGCCTACAAAAGCGCTTCCAAGGAAGGGTGCTGGCTAGCAAGAGCTTTCAGTGCTGGCACTTTTCATCTCTGAGCAATTGCTCCACGTTTGCAATTTCTCACCTGAGCTCTCTTTAGAGTGCGCGAGAGGATGAGCAGAAGATGAGGTGGCTAGAGAAGCCCAGAGCCCCAGTGTTCTTAGGCCTACAAAAGCGCTTCCAAGGAAGGGTGCTGGCTAGCAACAGCTTTCAGTGCTGGCACTTTTCATCTCTGAGCAATTGCTCGACGTTTGCAATTTCTCAGCTCGTGTCTACGAGACGGAAAGAGAAGGACCGTGACGTTTGGTGCGTATAGAAGCGCAAAGCCCCAGTGTTACTGCGCCTGTGAAAGCGCTTCCAAGGAAGGGTGCTGGCTAGCAACAGCTTTCAGTGCTGGCACTTTTCATCTCTGAGCAATTGCTCGACGTTTGCAATTTCTCAGCTCGTGTCTACGAGACGGAAAGAGAAGGACCGTGACGTTTGGTGGCTAGAGAAGCGCAAAGCCCCAGTGTTGCTGCGCCTGTGAAAGCGCTTCCAAGGGAGGGTGCTGGCTAGCAAGAGCTTTCAGTGCTGGCACTTTTCATCTCTGAGCAATTGCTCGACGTTTGCAATTTCTCACCTGAGCTCTCTTTAGAGTGCGCAAGAGGATGAGCAGAAGATTAGGTGGCTAGAGAAGCCCAGAGCCCCAGTGTTCTTAGGCCTACAAAAGCGCTTCCAAGGAAGGGTGCTGGCTAGCAAGAGCTTTCAGTGCTGGCACTTTTCATCTCTGAGCAATTGCTCGACGTTTGCAATTTCTCAGCTCGTGTCTACGAGACGGAAAGAGAAGGACCGTGACGTTTGGTGCGTAGAGAAGCGCAAAGCCCCAGTGTTGCTGCGCCTGTGAAAGCGCTTCCAAGGAAGGGTGCTGGCTAGCAACAGCTTTCAGTGCTGGCACTTTTCATCTCTGAGCAATTGCTCGACGTTTGCAATTTCTCAGCTCATGTCTACGAGACGGAGAGAGACGGACCGTGACGTTTGGTGGGTAGAGAAGCGCAAAGCCCCAGTGTTGCTGCGCCTGTGAAAGCGCTTCCAAGGAAGGGTGCTGGCTAGCAAGAGCTTTCAGTGCTGGCACTTTTCATCTCTGAGCAATTGCTCGACATTTGCAATTTCTCACCTGAGCTCTCTTTAGAGTGCGCGAGAGGATGAGCAGAAGATGAGGTGGCTAGAGAAGCCCAGAGCCCCAGTGTTCTTAGGCCTACAAAAGCGCTTCCAAGGAAGGGTGCTGGCTAGCAACAGCTTTCAGTGCTGGCACTTTTCATCTCTGAGCAATTGCTCGATGTTTGCAATTTCTCAGCTCGTGTCTACGAGACGGAAAGAGAATGACCGTGACGTTTGGTGGCTAGAGAAGCGCAAAGCCCCAGTGTTGCTGCGCCTGTGAAAGCGCTTCCAAGGAAGGGTGCTGGCTAGCAAGAGCTTTCAGTGCTGGCACTTTTCATCTCTGAGCAATTGCTGGACGTTTGCAATTTCTCACCTGAGCTCTCTTTAGAGTGCACGAGAGGATGAGCAGAAGATTAGGTGGCTAGAGAAGCCCAGAGCCCCAGTGTTCTTAGGCCTACAAAAGCGCTTCCAAGGAAGGGTGCTGGCTAGCAACAGCTTTCAGTGCTGGCACTTTTCATCTCTGAGCAATTGCTCGACGTTTGCAATTTCTCAGCTCATGTCTACAAGACGGAAAGAGAATGACCGTGACGTTTGGTGCGTATAGAAGCGCAAAGCCCCAGTGTTGCTGCGCCTGTGAAAGCGCTTCCAAGGAAGGGTGCTGGCTAGCAACAGCTTTCAGTGCTGGCACTTTTCATCTCTGAGCAATTGCTCGACGTTTGCAATTTCTCACCTGAGCTCTCTTTAGAGTGCGCGAGAGGATGAGCAGAAGATGAGGTGGCTAGAGAAGCCCAGAGCCCCAGTGTTCTTAGGCCTACAAAAGCGCTTCCAAGGAAGGGTGCTGGCTAGCAACAGCTTTCAGTGCTGGCACTTTTCATCTCGGAGCAATTGCTCGACGTTTGCAATTTCTCAGCTCGTGTCTACCGACGGAAAGAGAAGGACCGTGACGTTTGGTGGGTAGAGAAGCGCAAAGCCCCAGTGTTGCTGCGCCTGTGAAAGCGCTTCCAAGGAAGGGTGCTGGCTAGCAAGAGCTTTCAGTGCTGGCACTTTTCATCTCTGAGCAATTGCTGGACGTTTGCAATTTCTCACCTGAGCTCTCTTTAGAGTGCGCGAGAGGATGAGCAGAAGATGAGGTGGCTAGAGAAGCCCAGAGCCCCAGTGTTCTAAGGGCTACAAAAGCGCTTCCAAGGAAGGGTGCTGGCTAGCAAGAGCTTTCAGTGCTGGCACTTTTCATCTCGGAGCAATTGCTCGACGTTTGCAATTTCTCAGCTCGTGTCTACGAGACGGAAAGAGAAGGACCGTGATGTTTGGTGCGTAGAGAAGTGCAAAGCCCCAGTGTTGCTGCGCCTGTGAAAGCGCTTCCAAGGAAGGGTGCTGGCTAGCAACAGCTTTCAGTGCTGGCACTTTTCATCTCTGAGCAATTGCTCGACGTTTGCAATTTCTCACCTGAGCTGTCTTCAGAGTGCGCGAGAGGATGAGCAGAAGATGAGGTGGCTAGAGAAGCCCAGAGCCCCAGTGTTCTAAGGGCTACAAAAGCGCTTCCAAGGAAGGGTGCTGGCTAGCAACAGCTTTCAGTGCTGGCACTTTTCATCTCTGAGCAATTGCTCGACGTTTGCAATTTCTCAGCTCGTGTCTACAAGACGGAAAGAGAAGGACCGTGACATTTGGTGCGTATAGAAGCGCAAAGCCCCAGTGTTGCTGCGCCTGTGAAAGCGCTTCCAAGGAAGGGTGCTGGCTAGCAACAGCTTTCAGTGCTGGCACTTTTCATCTCTGAGCAATTGCTCGACGTTTGCAATTTCTCACCTGAGCTCTCTTTAGAGTGCGCGAGAGGATGAGCAGAAGATGAGGTGGCTAGAGAAGCCCAGAGCCCCACTGTTCTTAGGCCTACAAAAGCACTTCCAAGGAAGGGTGCTGGCTAGCAACAGCTTTCAGTGCTGGCACTTTTCATCTCTGAGCAATTGCTCGACGTTTGCAATTTCTCAGCTCGTGTCTACCGACAGAAAGAGAAGGACCGTGACGTTTGGTGCGTATAGAAGCACAAAGCCCCAGTGTTGCTGCGCCTGTGAAAGCGCTTCCAAGGAAGGGTGCTGGCTAGCAAGAGCTTTCAGTGCTGGCACTTTTCATCTCTGAGCAATTGCTCGACGTTTGCAATTTCTCAGCTGAGCTCTCTTTAGAGTGCGCGAGAGGATGAGCAGAAGATGAGGTGGCTAGAGAAGCCCAGAGCCCCACTGTTCTTAGGCCTACAAAAGCGCTTCCAAGGAAGGGTGCTGGCTAGCAAGAGCTTTCAGTGCTGGCACTTTTCATCTCTGAGCAATTGCTTGACGTTTGCAATTTCTCAGCTCGTGTCTACAAGACGGAAAGAGAATGACCGTGACGTTTGGTGCGTATAGAAGTGCAAAGCCCCAGTGTTACTGCGCCTGTGAAAGCGCTTCCAAGGAAGGGTGCTGGCTAGCAACAGCTTTCAGTGCTGGCACTTTTCATCTCGGAGCAATTGCTCGACGTTTGCAATTTCTCAGCTCGTGTCTACGAGACGGAAAGAGAAGGACCGTGACGTTTGGTGGCTAGAGAAGCGCAAAGCCCCAGTGTTGCTGCGCCTGTGAAAGCACTTCCAAGGAAGGGTGCTGGCTAGCAACAGCTTTCAGTGCTGGCACTTTTCATCTCTGAGCAATTGCTCGACGTTTGCAATTTCTCAGCTGAGCTCTCTTTAGAGTGCGCGAGAGGATGAGCAGAAGATGAGGTGGCTAGAGAAGCCCAGAGCCCCAGTGTTGTTAGGCCTACAAAAGCGCTTCCAAGGAAGGGTGCTGGCTAGCAACAGCTTTCAGTGCTGGCACTTTTCATCTCTGAGCAATTGCTCGACATTTGCAATTTCTCAACTCGTGTCTACGAGACGGAAAGAGAATGACCGTGACGTTTGGTGCGTATAGAAGCGCAAAGCCCCAGTGTTACTGCGCCTGTGAAAGCGCTTCCAAGGAAGGGTGCTGGCTAGCAACAGCTTTCAGTGCTGGCACTTTTCATCTCTGAGCAATTGCTCGACGTTTGCAATTTCTCACCTGAGCTCTCTTTAGAGTGCGCGAGAGGATGAGCAGAAGATGAGGTGGCTAGAGAAGCCCAGAGCCCCAGTGTTCTTAGGCCTACAAAAGCGCTTCCAAGGAAGGGTGCTGGCTAGCAACAGCTTTCAGTGCTGGCACTTTTCATCTCTGAGCAATTGCTTGACGTTTGCAATTTCTCAGCTCGTGTCTACGAGACGGAAAGAGAAGGACCGTGACGTTTGGTGGGTAGAGAAGCGCAAAGCCCCAGTGTTGCTGCGCCTGTGAAAGCGCTTCCAAGGAAGGGTGCTGGCTAGCAACAGCTTTCAGTGCTGGCACTTTTCATCTCTGAGCAATTGCTCGACGTTTGCAATTTCTCAGCTGAGCTCTCTTTAGAGTGCGCGAGAGGATGAGCAGAAGATGAGGTGGCTAGAGAAGCCCAGAGCCCCAGTGTTCTTAGGCCTACAAAAGCGCTTCCAAGGAAGGGTGCTGGCTAGCAACAGCTTTCAGTGCTGGCACTTTTCATCTCTGAGCAATTGCTCGACGTTTGCAATTTCTCAGCTCGTGTCTACGAGACGGAAAGAGAAGGACCGTGACTTTTGGTGCGTATAGAAGCGCAAAGCCCCAGTGTTGCTGCGCCTGTGAAAGCGCTTCCAAGGAAGGGTGCTGGCTAGCAACAGCTTTCAGTGCTGGCACTTTTCATCTCGGAGCAATTGCTCGACGTTTGCAATTTCTCAGCTCGTGTCTACGAGACGGAAAGAGAAGGACCGTGACGTTTGGTGGCTAGAGAAGCGCAAAGCCCCAGTGTTGCTGCGCCTGTGAAAGCGCTTCCAAGGAAGGGTGCTGGCTAGCAACAGCTTTCAGTGCTGGCACTTTTCATCTCGGAGCAATTGCTCGACGTTTGCAATTTCTCACCTGAGCTCTCTTTAGAGTGCGCGAGAGGATGAGCAGAAGATGAGGTGGCTAGAGAAGCCCAGAGCCCCAGTGTTCTTAGGCCTACAAAAGCGCTTCCAAGGAAGGGTGCTGGCTAGCAACAGCTTTCAGTGCTGGCACTTTTCATCTCTGAGCAATTGCTCGACGTTTGCAATTTCTCAGCTCGTGTCTACGAGACGGAAAGAGAAGGACCGTGACGTTTGGTGGGTAGAGAAGCGCAAAGCCCCAGTGTTGCTGCGCCTGTGAAAGCGCTTCCAAGGAAGGGTGCTGGCTAGCAAGAGCTTTCAGTGCTGGCACTTTTCATCTCTGAGCAATTGCTGGACGTTTGCAATTTCTCACCTGAGCTCTCTTTAGAGTGCGCGAGAGGATGAGCAGAAGATGAGGTGGCTAGGGAAGCCCAGAGCCCCAGTGTTCTAAGGGCTACAAAAGCGCTTCCAAGGAAGGGTGCTGGCTAGCAAGAGCTTTCAGTGCTGGCACTTTTCATCTCGGAGCAATTGCTGGACGTTTGCAATTTCTCAGCTCGTGTCTACGAGACGGAAAGAGAAGGACCGTGATGTTTGGTGCGTAGAGAAGTGCAAAGCCCAAGTGTTGCTGCGCCTGTGAAAGCGCTTCCAAGGAAGGGTGCTGGCTAGCAACAGCTTTCAGTGCTGGCACTTTTCATCTCTGAGCAATTGCTCGACGTTTGCAATTTCTCACCTGAGCTCTCTTTAGAGTGCGCGAGAGGATGAGCAGAAGATGAGGTGGCTAGGGAAGCCCAGAGCCCCAGTGTTCTAAGGGCTACAAAAGCGCTTCCAAGGAAGGGTGCTGGCTAGCAAGAGCTTTCAGTGCTGGCACTTTTCATCTCTGAGCAATTGCTCGACGTTTGCAATTTCTCAGCTCGTGTCTACGAGACGGAAAGAGAAGGACCGTGATGTTTGGTGCGTAGAGAAGTGCAAAGCCCAAGTGTTGCTGCGCCTGTGAAAGCGCTTCCAAGGAAGGGTGCTGGCTAGCAACAGCTTTCAGTGCTGGCACTTTTCATCTCTGAGCAATTGCTCGACGTTTGCAATTTCTCACCTGAGCTCTCTTTAGAGTGCGCGAGAGGATGAGCAGAAGATGAGGTGGCTAGAGAAGCCCAGAGCCCCAGTGTTCTTACGCCTACAAAAGCGCTTCCAAGGAAGGGTGCTGGCTAGCAACAGCTTTCAGTGCTGGCACTTTTCATCTCGGAGCAATTGCTCGACGTTTGCAATTTCTCAGCTCGTGTCTACAAGACGGAAAGAGAAGGACCGTGACATTTGGTGCGTATAGAAGCGCAAAGCCCCAGTGTTGCTGCGCCTGTGAAAGCGCTTCCAAGGAAGGGTGCTGGCTAGCAACAGCTTTCAGTGCTGGCACTTTTCATCTCTGAGCAATTGCTCGACGTTTGCAATTTCTCACCTGAGCTCTCTTTAGAGTGCGCGAGAGGATGAGCAGAAGATGAGGTGGCTAGAGAAGCCCAGAGCCCCAGTGTTCTTAGGCCTACAAAAGCACTTCCAAGGAAGGGTGCTGGCTAGCAAGAGCTTTCAGTGCTGGCACTTTTCATCTCTGAGCAATTGCTCGACGTTTGCAATTTCTCAGCTCGTGTCTACCGACGGAAAGAGAAGGACCGTGACGTTTGGTGGGTAGAGAAGCGCAAAGCCCCAGTGTTGCTGCACCTGTGAAAGCGCTTCCAAGGAAGGGTGCTGGCTAGCAACAGCTTTCAGTGCTGGCACTTTTCATCTCTGAGCAATTGCTCGATGTTTGCAATTTCTCAGCTCGTGTCTACCGACGGAAAGAGAAGGACCGTGACGTTTGGTGGCTAGAGAAGCGCAAAGCCCCAGTGTTGCTGCGCCTGTGAAAGCGCTTCCAAGGAAGGGTGCTGGCTAGCAAGAGCTTTCAGTGCTGGCACTTTTCATCTCTGAGCAATTGCTCGAAGTTTGCAATTTCTCACCTGAGCTCTCTTTAGAGTGCGCGAGAGGATGAGCAGAAGATGAGGTGGCTAGAGAAGCCCAGAGCCCTAGTGTTCTTAGGCCTACAAAAGCGCTTCCAAGGAAGGGTGCTGGCTAGCAACAGCTTCCAGTGCTGGCACTTTTCATCTCTGAGCAATTGCTTGATGTTTGCAATTTCTCAGCTCGTGTCTACGAGACGGAAAGAGAAGGACCGTGACGTTTGGTGCGTATAGAAGCACAAAGCCCCAGTGTTGCTGCGCCTGTGAAAGCGCTTCCAAGGAAGGGTGCTGGCTAGCAACAGCTTTCAGTGCTGGCACTTTTCATCTCTGAGCAATTGCTCGATGTTTGCAATTTCTCAGCTCGTGTCTACGAGACGGAAAGAGAAGGACCGTGACGTTTGGTGGCTAGAGAAGCGCAAAGCCCCAGTGTTGCTGCGCCTGTGAAAGCGCTTCCAAGGAAGGGTGCTGGCTAGCAAGAGCTTTCAGTGCTGGCACTTTTCATCTCTGAGCAATTGCTCGACATTTGCAATTTCTCACCTGAGCTCTCTTTAGAGTGCGCGAGAGGATGAGCAGAAGATGAGGTGGCTAGAGAAGCCCAGAGCCCCACTGTTCTTAGGCCTACAAAAGCGCTTCCAAGGAAGGGTGCTGGCTAGCAACAGCTTTCAGTGCTGGCACTTTTCATCTCTGAGCAATTGCTCGACGTTTGCAATTTCTCACCTGAGCTCTCTTTAGAGTGCGCGAGAGGATGAGCAGAAGATGAGGTGGCTAGAGAAGCCCAGAGCCCTAGTGTTCTTAGGCCTACAAAAGCACTTCCAAGGAAGGGTGCTGGCTAGCAAGAGCTTTCAGTGCTGGCACTTTTCATCTCTGAGCAATTGCTCGACGTTTGCAATTTCTCAGCTCGTGTCTACCGACGGAAAGAGAAGGACCGTGACGTTTGGTGGGTAGAGAAGCGCAAAGCCCCAGTGTTGCTGCACCTGTGAAAGCGCTTCCAAGGAAGGGTGCTGGCTAGCAACAGCTTTCAGTGCTGGCACTTTTCATCTCTGAGCAATTGCTCGATGTTTGCAATTTCTCAGCTCGTGTCTACCGACGGAAAGAGAAGGACCGTGACGTTTGGTGGCTAGAGAAGCGCAAAGCCCCAGTGTTGCTGCGCCTGTGAAAGCGCTTCCAAGGAAGGGTGCTGGCTAGCAAGAGCTTTCAGTGCTGGCACTTTTCATCTCTGAGCAATTGCTCGAAGTTTGCAATTTCTCACCTGAGCTCTCTTTAGAGTGCGCGAGAGGATGAGCAGAAGATGAGGTGGCTAGAGAAGCCCAGAGCCCTAGTGTTCTTAGGCCTACAAAAGCGCTTCCAAGGAAGGGTGCTGGCTAGCAACAGCTTCCAGTGCTGGCACTTTTCATCTCTGAGCAATTGCTTGATGTTTGCAATTTCTCAGCTCGTGTCTACGAGACGGAAAGAGAAGGACCGTGACGTTTGGTGCGTATAGAAGCACAAAGCCCCAGTGTTGCTGCGCCTGTGAAAGCGCTTCCAAGGAAGGGTGCTGGCTAGCAACAGCTTTCAGTGCTGGCACTTTTCATCTCTGAGCAATTGCTCGATGTTTGCAATTTCTCAGCTCGTGTCTACGAGACGGAAAGAGAAGGACCGTGACGTTTGGTGGCTAGAGAAGCGCAAAGCCCCAGTGTTGCTGCGCCTGTGAAAGCGCTTCCAAGGAAGGGTGCTGGCTAGCAAGAGCTTTCAGTGCTGGCACTTTTCATCTCTGAGCAATTGCTCGACGTTTGCAATTTCTCACCTGAGCTCTCTTTAGAGTGCGCGAGAGGATGAGCAGAAGATGAGGTGGCTAGAGAAGCCCAGAGCCCCACTGTTCTTAGGCCTACAAAAGCGCTTCCAAGGAAGGGTGCTGGCTAGCAACAGCTTTCAGTGCTGGCACTTTTCATCTCTGAGCAATTGCTCGACGTTTGCAATTTCTCACCTGAGCTGTCTTCAGAGTGCGCGAGAGGATGAGCAGAAGATGAGGTGGCTAGAGAAGCCCAGAGCCCCAGTGTTCTTAGGCCTACAAAAGCGCTTCCAAGGAAGGGTGCTGGCTAGCAACAGCTTTCAGTGCTGGCACTTTTCATCTCTGAGCAATTGCTCGACGTTTGCAATTTCTCAGCTCGTGTCTACAAGACGGAAAGAGAAGGACCGTGACATTTGGTGCGTATAGAAGCGCAAAGCCCCAGTGTTGCTGCGCCTGTGAAAGCGCTTCCAAGGAAGGGTGCTGGCTAGCAACAGCTTTCAGTGCTGGCACTTTTCATCTCTGAGCAATTGCTGGACATTTGCAATTTCTCACCTGAGCTCTCTTTAGAGTGCGCGAGAGGATGAGCAGATGATGAGGTGGCTAAAGAAGCCCAGAGCCCCAGTGTTCTAAGGGCTACAAAAGCGCTTCCAAGGAAGGGTGCTGGCTAGCAACAGCTTTCAGTGCTGGCACTTTTCATCTCTGAGCAATTGCTCGACGTTTGCAATTTCTCACCTGAGCTCTCTTTAGAGTGCGCGAGAGGATGAGCAGAAGATGAGGTGGCTAGAGAAGCCCAGAGCCCCAGTGTTCTTAGGCCTACAAAAGCGCTTCCAAGGAAGGGTGCTGGCTAGCAACAGCTTTCAGTGCTGGCACTTTTCATCTCGGAGCAATTGCTCGACGTTTGCAATTTCTCAGCTCGTGTCTACAAGACGGAAAGAGAAGGACCGTGACATTTGGTGCGTATAGAAGCGCAAAGCCCCAGTGTTGCTGCGCCTGTGAAAGCGCTTCCAAGGAAGGGTGCTGGCTAGCAAGAGCTTTCAGTGCTGGCACTTTTCATCTCGGAGCAATTGCTGGACGTTTGCAATTTCTCACCTGAGCTCTCTTTAGAGTGCGCGAGAGGATGAGCAGAAGATGAGGTGGCTAGAGAAGCCCAGAGCCCCAGTGTTCTTAGGCCTACAAAAGCACTTCCAAGGAAGGGTGCTGGCTAGCAAGAGCTTTCAGTGCTGGCACTTTTCATCTCTGAGCAATTGCTCGACGTTTGCAATTTCTCAGCTCGTGTCTATGAGATGGAAAGAGAATGACCGTGACGTTTGGTGCGTATAGAAGCGCAAAGCCCCAGTGTTGCTGCGCCTGTGAAAGCGCTTCCAAGGAAGGGTGCTGGCTAGCAACAGCTTTCAGTGCTGGCACTTTTCATCTCTGAGCAATTGCTCGACGTTTGCAATTTCTCACCTGAGCTCTCTTTAGAGTGCGCGAGAGGATGAGCAGAAGATTAGGTGGCTAGAGAAGCCCAGAGCCCTAGTGTTCTTAGGCCTACAAAAGCGCTTCCAAGGAAGGGTGCTGGCTAGCAACAGCTTTCAGTGCTGGCACTTTTCATCTCTGAGCAATTGCTCGACGTTTGCAATTTCTCAACTCGTGTCTAGGAGACGGAAAGAGAATGACCGTGACGTTTGGTGGGTAGAGAAGTGCAAAGCCCCAGTGTTACTGCGCCTGTGAAAGCGCTTCCAAGGAAGGGTGCTGGCTAGCAAGAGCTTTCAGTGCTGGCACTTTTCATCTCTGAGCAATTGCTCGACGTTTGCAATTTCTCCCCTGAGCTCTCTTTAGAGTGCGCGAGAGGATGAGCAGAAGATGAGGTGGCTAGAGAAGCCCAGAGCCCCACTGTTCTTAGGCCTACAAAAGCGCTTCCAAGGAAGGGGGCTGGCTAGCAAGAGCTTTCAGTGCTGGCACTTTTCATCTCTGAGCAATTGCTCGACGTTTGCAATTTCTCAGCTCGTGTCTACAAGACGGAAAGAGAAGGACCGTGACGTTTGGTGGCTAGAGAAGCGCAAAGCCCCAGTGTTGCTGCGCCTGTGAAAGCGCTTCCAAGGAAGGGTGCTGGCTAGCAACAGCTTTCAGTGCTGGCACTTTTCATCTCTGAGCAATTGCTCGACGTTTGCAATTTCTCACCTGAGCTCTCTTTAGAGTGCGCGAGAGGATGAGCAGAAGATGAGGTGGCTAGAGAAGCCCAGAGCCCCAGTGTTCTTAGGCCTACAAAAGCGCTTCCAAGGAAGGGTGCTGGCTAGCAACAGCTTCCAGTGCTGGCACTTTTCATCTCTGAGCAATTGCTCGAAGTTTGCAATTTCTCACCTGAGCTCTCTTTAGAGTGCGCGAGAGGATGAGCAGAAGATGAGGTGGCTAGAGAAGCCCAGAGCCCTAGTGTTCTTAGGCCTACAAAAGCGCTTCCAAGGAAGGGTGCTGGCTAGCAACAGCTTTCAGTGCTGGCACTTTTCATCTCTGAGCAATTGCTCGATGTTTGCAATTTCTCAGCTCGTGTCTACGAGACGGAAAGAGAATGACCGTGACGTTTGGTGCGTATAGAAGCACAAAGCCCCAGTGTTGCTGCGCCTGTGAAAGCGCTTCCAAGGAAGGGTGCTGGCTAGCAACAGCTTTCAGTGCTGGCACTTTTCATCTCTGAGCAATTGCTCGATGTTTGCAATTTCTCAGCTCGTGTCTACGAGACGGAAAGAGAAGGACCGTGACGTTTGGTGGCTAGAGAAGCGCAAAGCCCCAGTGTTACTGCGCCTGTGAAAGCGCTTCCAAGGAAGGGTGCTGGCTAGCAAGAGCTTTCAGTGCTGGCACTTTTCATCTCTGAGCAATTGCTCGACATTTGCAATTTCTCACCTGAGCTCTCTTTAGAGTGCGCGAGAGGATGAGCAGAAGATGAGGTGGCTAGAGAAGCCCAGAGCCCCAGTGTTCTTAGGGCTACAAAAGCGCTTCCAAGGAAGGGTGCTGGCTAGCAACAGCTTTCAGTGCTGGCACTTTTCATCTCTGAGCAATTGCTCGACGTTTGCAATTTCTCACTTGAGCTCTCTTTAGAGTGCGCGAGAGGATGAGCAGAAGATGAGGTGGCTAGAGAAGCCCAGAGCCCTAGTGTTCTTAGGCCTACAAAAGCGCTTCCAAGGAAGGGTGCTGGCTAGCAACAGCTTTCAGTGCTGGCACTTTTCATCTCTGAGCAATTGCTCGATGTTTGCAATTTCTCAGCTCGTGTCTACGAGACGGAAAGAGAATGACCGTGACGTTTGGTGCGTATAGAAGCACAAAGCCCCAGTGTTGCTGCGCCTGTGAAAGCGCTTCCAAGGAAGGGTGCTGGCTAGCAAGAGCTTTCAGTGCTGGCACTTTTCATCTCTGAGCAATTGCTCGACGTTTGCAATTTCTCAGCTCGTGTCTACGAGACGGAAAGAGAAGGACCGTGACGTTTGGTGGCTAGAGAAGCTCAAAGCCACAGTGTTGCTGCGCCTGTGAAAGCGCTTCCAAGGAAGGGTGCTGGCTAGCAACAGCTTTCAGTGCTGGCACTTTTCATCTTTGAGCAATTGCTCGACGTTTGCAATTTCTCACCTGAGCTCTCTTTAGAGTGCGCGAGAGGATGAGCAGAAGATGAGGTGGCTAGAGAAGCCCAGAGCCCCAGTGTTCTTAGGCCTACAAAAGCGCTTCCAAGGAAGGGTGCTGGCTAGCAACAGCTTTCAGTGCTGGCACTTTTCATCTCTGAGCAATTGCTCGAAGTTTGCAATTTCTCACCTGAGCTCTCTTTAGAGTGCGCGAGAGGATGAGCAGAAGATGAGGTGGCTAGAGAAGCCCAGAGCCCTAGTGTTCTTAGGCCTACAAAAGCGCTTCCAAGGAAGGGTGCTGGCTAGCAACAGCTTTCAGTGCTGGCACTTTTCATCTCTGAGCAATTGCTTGATGTTTGCAATTTCTCAGCTCGTGTCTACGAGACGGAAAGAGAAGGACCGTGACGTTTGGTGCGTATAGAAGCACAAAGCCCCAGTGTTGCTGCGCCTGTGAAAGCGCTTCCAAGGAAGGGTGCTGGCTAGCAACAGCTTTCAGTGCTGGCACTTTTCATCTCTGAGCAATTGCTCGATGTTTGCAATTTCTCAGCTCGTGTCTACGAGACGGAAAGAGAAGGACCGTGACGTTTGGTGGCTAGAGAAGCGCAAAGCCCCAGTGTTGCTGCGCCTGTGAAAGCGCTTCCAAGGAAGGGTGCTGGCTAGCAACAGCTTTCAGTGCTGGCACTTTTCATCTCTGAGCAATTGCTCGACATTTGCAATTTCTCACCTGAGCTCTCTTTAGAGTGCGCGAGAGGATGAGCAGAAGATGAGGTGGCTAGAGAAGCCCAGAGCCCCACTGTTCTTAGGCCTACAAAAGCGCTTCCAAGGAAGGGTGCTGGCTAGCAACAGCTTTCAGTGCTGGCACTTTTCATCTCTGAGCAATTGCTCGACGTTTGCAATTTCTCACCTGAGCTCTCTTTAGAGTGCGCGAGAGGATGAGCAGAAGATGAGGTGGCTAGAGAAGCCCAGAGCCCCAGTGTTCTTAGGCCTACAAAAGCGCTTCCAAGGAAGGGTGCTGGCTAGCAACAGCTTTCAGTGCTGGCACTTTTCATCTCTGAGCAATTGCTCGACGTTTGCAATTTCTCAGCTCATGTCTACGAGACGGAAAGAGAATGACCGTGACGTTTGGTGCGTATAGAAGCGCAAAGCCCCAGTGTTGCTGCGCCTGTGAAAGCGCTTCCAAGGAAGGGTGCTGGCTAGCAACAGCTTTCAGTGCTGGCACTTTTCATCTCTGAGCAATTGCTGGACGTTTGCAATTTCTCACCTGAGCTCTCTTTAGAGTGCGCGAGAGGATGAGCAGAAGATGAGGTGGCTAGAGAAGCCCAGAGCCCCAGTGTTCTTAGGCCTACAAAAGCACTTCCAAGGAAGGGTGCTGGCTAGCAAGAGCTTTCAGTGCTGGCACTTTTCATCTCTGAGCAATTGCTCGACGTTTGCAATTTCTCAGCTCGTGTCTATGAGATGGAAAGAGAATGACCGTGACGTTTGGTGGCTAGAGAAGCGCAAAGCCCCAGTGTTGCTGCGCCTGTGAAAGCGCTTCCAAGGAAGGGTGCTGGCTAGCAACAGCTTTCAGTGCTGGCACTTTTCATCTCTGAGCAATTGCTCGACGTTTGCAATTTCTCACCTGAGCTCTCTTTAGAGTGCGCGAGAGGATGAGCAGAAGATGAGTTGGCTAGAGAAGCCCAGAGCCCCACTGTTCTTAGGCCTACAAAAGCGCTTCCAAGGAAGGGTGCTGGCTAGCAACAGCTTTCAGTGCTGGCACTTTTCATCTCTGAGCAATTGCTCGACGTTTGCAATTTCTCAACTCGTGTCTAGGAGACGGAAAGAGAATGACCGTGACGTTTGGTGGGTAGAGAAGTGCAAAGCCCCAGTGTTACTGCGCCTGTGAAAGCGCTTCCAAGGAAGGGTGCTGGCTAGCAAGAGCTTTCAGTGCTGGCACTTTTCATCTCTGAGCAATTGCTCGACGTTTGCAATTTCTCACCTGAGCTCTCTTTAGAGTGCGCGAGAGGATGAGCAGAAGATGAGGTGGCTAGAGAAGCCCAGAGCCCCAGTGTTCTTAGGCCTACAAAAGCGCTTCCAAGGAAGGGTGCTGGCTAGCAACAGCTTTCAGTGCTGACACTTTTCATCTCTGAGCAATTGCTTGACGTTTGCAATTTCTCAGCTCGTGTCTACGAGACGGAAAGAGAATGACCGTGACGTTTGGTGCGTATAGAAGTGCAAAGCCCCAGTGTTACTGCGCCTGTGAAAGCGCTTCCAAGGAAGGGTGCTGGCTAGCAAGAGCTTTCAGTGCTGGCACTTTTCATCTCTGAGCAATTGCTCGACGTTTGCAATTTCTCAGCTGAGCTCTCTTTAGAGTGCGCGAGAGGATGAGCAGAAGATGAGGTGGCTAGAGAAGCCCAGAGCCCCAGTGTTCTTAGGCCTACAAAAGCGCTTCCAAGGAAGGGTGCTGGCTAGCAACAGCTTTCAGTGCTGGCACTTTTCATCTCGGAGCAATTGCTCGACGTTTGCAATTTCTCAGCTCGTGTCTACGAGACGGAAAGAGAAGGACCGTGACGTTTGGTGGGTAGAGAAGCGCAAAGCCCCAGTGTTGCTGCGCCTGTGAAAGCGCTTCCAAGGAAGGGTGCTGGCTAGCAAGAGCTTTCAGTGCTGGCACTTTTCATCTCTGAGCAATTGCTCGACGTTTGCAATTTCTCACCTGAGCTCTCTTTAGAGTGCGCGAGAGGATGAGCAGAAGATGAGGTGGCTAGAGAAGCCCAGAGCCCCAGTGTTCTAAGGGCTACAAAAGCGCTTCCAAGGAAGGGTGCTGGCTAGCAACAGCTTTCAGTGCTGGCACTTTTCATCTCTGAGCAATTGCTCGACGTTTGCAATTTCTCAGCTCGTGTCTACAAGACGGAAAGAGAAGGACCGTGACTTTTGGTGGCTAGAGAAGCGCAAAGCCCCAGTGTTGCTGCGCCTGTGAAAGCGCTTCCAAGGAAGGGTGCTGGCTAGCAACAGCTTTCAGTGCTGGCACTTTTCATCTCTGAGCAATTGCTCGACGTTTGCAATTTCTCACCTGAGCTCTCTTTAGAGTGCACGAGAGGATGAGCAGAAGATGAGGTGGCTAGAGAAGCCCAGAGCCCCAGTGTTCTTAGGCCTACAAAAGCGCTTCCAAGGAAGGGGGCTGGCTAGCAACAGCTTTCAGTGCTGGCACTTTTCATCTCGGAGCAATTGCTCGACGTTTGCAATTTCTCAGCTCATGTCTACGAGACGGAGAGAGAAGGACCGTGACGTTTGGTGGGTAGAGAAGCGCAAAGCCCCAGTGTTGCTGCGCCTGTGAAAGCGCTTCCAAGGAAGGGTGCTGGCTAGCAACAGCTTTCAGTGCTGGCACTTTTCATCTCTGAGCAATTGCTCGACGTTTGCAATTTCTCACCTGAGCTCTCTTTAGAGTGCGCGAGAGGATGAGCAGAAGATGAGGTGGCTAGAGAAGCCCAGAGCCCCAGTGTTCTTAGGCCTACAAAAGCGCTTCCAAGGAAGGGTGCTGGCTAGCAACAGCTTTCAGTGCTGGCACTTTTCATCTCGGAGCAATTGCTCGACGTTTGCAATTTCTCAGCTCGTGTCTACGAGACGGAAAGAGAAGGACCGTGACGTTTGGTGGGTAGAGAAGCGCAAAGCCCCAGTGTTGCTGCGCCTGTGAAAGCGCTTCCAAGGAAGGGTGCTGGCTAGCAACAGCTTTCAGTGCTGGCACTTTTCATCTCTGAGCAATTGCTCGACGTTTGCAATTTCTCACCTGAGCTCTCTTTAGAGTGCGCGAGAGGATGAGCAGAAGATGAGGTGGCTAGAGAAGCCCAGAGCCCCAGTGTTCTTAGGCCTACAAAAGCACTTCCAAGGAAGGGTGCTGGCTAGCAAGAGCTTTCAGTGCTGGCACTTTTCATCTCTGAGCAATTACTCGACGTTTGCAATTTCTCACCTGAGCTCTCTTTAGAGTGCGTGAGAGGATGAGCAGAAGATGAGGTGGCTAGAGAAGCCCAGAGCCCCAGTGTTCTTAGGCCTACAAAAGCGCTTCCAAGGAAGGGTGTTTGCTAGCAACAGCTTTCAGTGCTGGCACTTTTCATCTCGGAGCAATTGCTCGACGTTTGCAATTTCTCAGCTCGTGTCTACGAGACGGAAAGAGAAGGACCGTGACGTTTGGTGGCTAGAGAAGCGCAAAGCCCCAGTGTTGCTGCGCCTGTGAAAGCGCTTCCAAGGAAGGGTGCTGGCTAGCAAGAGCTTTCAGTGCTGGCACTTTTCATCTCTGAGCAATTGCTCGACGTTTGCAATTTCTCACCTGAGCTCTCTTTAGAGTGCGCGAGAGGATGAGCAGAAGATGAGGTGGCTAGAGAAGCCCAGAGCCCCAGTGTTCTTAGGCCTACAAAAGCGCTTCCAAGGAAGGGTGCTGGCTAGCAACAGCTTTCAGTGCTGGCACTTTTCATCTCGGAGCAATTGCTCGACGTTTGCAATTTCTCAGCTCGTGTCTACGAGACGGAAAGAGAAGGACCGTGACGTTTGGTGCGTAGAGAAGCGCAAAGCCCCAGTGTTGCTGCGCCTGTGAAAGCGCTTCCAAGGAAGGGTGCTGGCTAGCAACAGCTTTCAGTGCTGGCACTTTTCATCTCTGAGCAATTGCTCGACGTTTGCAATTTCTCACCTGAGCTCTCTTTAGAGTGCGCGCGAGGATGAGCAGAAGATGAGGTGGCTAGAGAAGCCCAGAGCCCCAGTGTTCTTAGGCCTACAAAAGCGCTTCCAAGGAAGGGTGCTGGCTAGCAACAGCTTTCAGTGCTGGCACTTTTCATCTCTGAGCAATTGCTCGACGTTTGCAATTTCTCAGCTCGTGTCTACGAGACGGAAAGAGAAGGACCGTGACGTTTGGTGCGTAGAGAAGCCCAGAGCCCCAGTGTTCTTAGGCCTACAAAAGCGCTTCCAAGGAAGGGTGCTGGCTAGCAAGAGCTTTCAGTGCTGGCACTTTTCATCTCTGAGCAATTGCTCGACGTTTGCAATTTCTCCCCTGAGCTCTCTTTAGAGTGCGCGAGAGGATGAGCAGAAGATGAGGTGGCTAGAGAAGCCCAGAGCCCCAGTGTTCTTAGGCCTACAAAAGCGCTTCCAAGGAAGGGTGCTGGCTAGCAAGAGCTTTCAGTGCTGGCACTTTTCATCTCTGAGCAATTGCTCGACGTTTGCAATTTCTCAGCTCGTGTCTACAAGACGGAAAGAGAAGGACCGTGACATTTGGTGCGTAGAGAAGCGCAAAGCCCCAGTGTTGCTGCGCCTGTGAAAGCGGTTCCAAGGAAGGGTGCTGGCTAGCAACAGCTTTCAGTGCTGGCACTTTTCATCTCTGAGCAATTGCTCGACGTTTGCAATTTCTCACCTGAGCTCTCTTTAGAGTGCGCGAGAGGATGAGCAGAAGATTAGGTGGCTAGAGAAGCACAGAGCCCCAGTGTTCTTAGGCCTACAAAAGCGCTTCCAAGGAAGGGTGCTGGCTAGCAACAGCTTTCAGTGCTGGCACTTTTCATCTCTGAGCAATTGCTCGACGTTTGCAATTTCTCAGCTCGTGTCTAGGAGACGGAAAGAGAAGGACCGTGACGTCTGGTGGCTAGAGAAGCGCAAAGCCCCAGTGTTGCTGCGCCTGTGAAAGCGCTTCCAAGGAAGGGTGCTGGCTAGCAACAGCTTTCAGTGCTGGCACTTTTCATCTCTGAGCAATTGCTCGACGTTTGCAATTTCTCAGCTCGTGTCTACAAGACGGAAAGAGAAGGACCGTGACGTTTGGTGGCTAGAGAAGCGCAAAGCCCCAGTGTTGCTGCGCCTGTGAAAGCGCTTCCAAGGAAGGGTGCTGGCTAGCAAGAGCTTTCAGTGCTGGCACTTTTCATCTCTGAGCAATTGCTCGACGTTTGCAATTTCTCACCTGAGCTCTCTTTAGAGTGCGCGAGAGGATGAGCAGAAGATGAGGTGGCTAGAGAAGCCCAGACCCCTAGTGTTCTTAGGCCTACAAAAGCGCTTCCAAGGAAGGGTGCTGGCTAGCAACAGCTTTCAGTGCTGGCACTTTTCATCTCGGAGCAATTGCTCGACGTTTGCAATTTCTCAGCTCGTGTCTACAAGCCGAAAAGTAAAGGACCGTGACGTTTGGTGGCTAGAGAAGCGCAAAGCCCCAGTGTTGCTGCGCCTGTGAAAGCGCTTCCAAGGAAGGGTGCTGGCTAGCAACAGCTTTCAGTGCTGGCACTTTTCATCTCTGAGCAATTGCTCGACGTTTGCAATTTCTCAGCTCGAGTCTACGAGACGGAAAGAGAAGGACCGTGACGTTTGGTGCGTAGAGAAGTGCAAAGCCCCAGTGTTACTGCGCCTGTGAAAGCGCTTCCAAGGAAGGGTGCTGGCTAGCAACAGCTTTCAGTGCTGGCACTTTTCATCTCTGAGCAATTGCTCGACATTTGCAATTTCTCACCTGAGCTCTCTTTAGAGTGCGCGAGAGGATGAGGAGAAGATTAGGTGGCTAGAGAAGCCCAGAGCCCCAGTGTTCTTAGGCCTACAAAAGCGCTTCCAAGGAAGGGTGCTGGCTAGCAACAGCTTTCAGTGCTGGCACTTTTCATCTCTGAGCAATTGCTCGACGTTTGCAATTTCTCAGCTCGTGTCTACGAGACGGAAAGAGAAGGACTGTGACGTTTGGTGGCTAGAGAAGCGCAAAGCTCCAGTGTTGCTGCTCCTGTGAAAGCGCTTCCAAGGAAGGGTGCTGGCTAGCAACAGCTTTCAGTGCTGGCACTTTTCATCTCTGAGCAATTGCTCGACGTTTGCAATTTCTCCCCTGAGCTCTCTTTAGAGTGCGCGAGAGGATGAGCAGAAGATGAGGTGGCTAGAGAAGCCCAGAGCCCCACTGTTCTTAGGCCTACAAAAGCGCTTCCAAGGAAGGGGGCTGGCTAGCAACAGCTTTCAGTGCTGGCACTTTTCATCTCTGAGCAATTGCTCGACATTTGCAATTTCTCAGCTCGTGTCTACCGACGGAAAGAGAAGGACCGTGACGTTTGGTGGGTAGAGAAGCGCAAAGCCCCAGTGTTGCTGCGCCTGTGAAAGCGCTTCCAAGGAAGGGTGCTGGCTAGCAAGAGCTTTCAGTGCTGGCACTTTTCATCTCTGAGCAATTGCTCGACGTTTGCAATTTCTCACCTGAGCTCTCTTTAGAGTGCGCGAGAGGATGAGCAGAAGATGAGGTGGCTAGAGAAGCCCAGAGCCCCAGTGTTCTTAGGCCTACAAAAGCGCTTCCAAGGAAGGGTGCTGGCTAGCAACAGCTTTCAGTGCTGGCACTTTTCATCTCTGAGCAATTGCTCGACGTTTGCAATTTCTCAGCTCGTGTCTACGAGACGGAAAGAGAAGGACCGTGACGTTTGGTGGGTAGAGAAGCGCAAAGCCCCAGTGTTGCTGCGCCTGTGAAAGCGCTTCCAAGGAAGGGTGCTGGCTAGCAACAGCTTTCAGTGCTGGCACTTTTCATCTCTGAGCAATTGCTCGACATTTGCAATTTCTCGCCTGAGCTCTCTTTAGAGTGCGCGAGAGGATGAGCAGAAGATGAGGTGGCTAGAGAAGCCCAGAGCCCCAGTGTTCTAAGGGCTACAAAAGCGCTTCCAAGGAAGGGTGCTGGCTAGCAACAGCTTTCAGTGCTGGCACTTTTCATCTCTGAGCAATTACTCGATGTTTGCAATTTCTCACCTGAGCTCTCTTTAGAGTGCGCGAGAGGATGAGCAGAAGAGTAGGTGGCTAGAGAAGCCCAGAGCCCCAGTGTTCTTAGGCCTACAAAAGCGCTTCCAAGGAAGGGTGCTGGCTAGCAACAGCTTTCAGTGCTGGCACTTTTCATCTCTGAGCAATTGCTCGACGTTTGCAATTTCTCAGCTCGTGTCTACCGATGGAAAGAGAAGGACCGTGACGTTTGGTGGCTAGAGAAGCGCAAAGCCCCAGTGTTGCTGCGCCTGTGAAAGCGCTTCCAAGGAAGGGTGCTGGCTAGCAACAGCTTTCAGTGCTGGCACTTTTCATCTCTGAGCAATTGCTCGACGTTTGCAATTTCTCACCTGAGCTCTCTTTAGAGTGCGCGAGAGGATGAGCAGAAGATGAGGTGGCTAGAGAAGCCCAGAGCCCCAGTGTTCTTAGGCCTACAAAAGCGCTTCCAAGGAAGGGTGCTGGCTAGCAACAGCTTTCAGTGCTGGCACTTTTCATCTCTGAGCAATTGCTCGACGTTTGCAATTTCTCAGCTCGTGTCTACGAGACGGAAAGAGAAGGACCGTGACGTTTGGTGGCTAGAGAAGCGCAAAGCCCCAGTGTTGCTGCGCCTGTGAAAGCGCTTCCAAGGAAGGGTGCTGGCTAGCAAGAGCTTTCAGTGCTGGCACTTTTCATCTCTGAGCAATTGCTCGACGTTTGCAATTTCTCACCTGAGCTCTCTTTAGAGTGCGCGAGAGGATGAGGAGAAGATTAGGTGGCTAGAGAAGCCCAGAGCCCCAGTGTTCTTAGGCCTACAAAAGCGCTTCCAAGGAAGGGTGCTGGCTAGCAAGAGCTTTCAGTGCTGGCACTTTTCATCTCTGAGCAATTGCTCGACGTTTGCAATTTCTCAGCTCGTGTCTACGAGACGGAAAGAGAAGGACTGTGACGTTTGGTGGCTAGAGAAGCGCAAAGCTCCAGTGTTGCTGCTCCTGTGAAAGCGCTTCCAAGGAAGGGTGCTGGCTAGCAAGAGCTTTCAGTGCTGGCACTTTTCATCTCTGAGCAATTGCTCGACGTTTGCAATTTCTCCCCTGAGCTCTCTTTAGAGTGCGCGAGAGGATGAGCAGAAGATGAGGTGGCTAGAGAAGCCCAGAGCCCCAGTGTTCTTAGGCCTACAAAAGCGCTTCCAAGGAAGGGTGCTGGCTAGCAACAGCTTTCAGTGCTGGCACTTTTCATCTCTGAGCAATTGCTCGACGTTTGCAATTTCTCAGCTCGTGTCTACCGACGGAAAGAGAAGGACCGTGACGTTTGGTGGGTAGAGAAGCGCAAAGCCCCAGTGTTGCTGCGCCTGTGAAAGCGCTTCCAAGGAAGGGTGCTGGCTAGCAAGAGCTTTCAGTGCTGGCACTTTTCATCTCTGAGCAATTGCTCGACGTTTGCAATTTCTCACCTGAGCTCTCTTTAGAGTGCGCGAGAGGATGAGCAGAAGATGAGGTGGCTAGAGAAGCCCAGAGCCCCAGTGTTCTTAGGCCTACAAAAGCGCTTCCAAGGAAGGGTGCTGGCTAGCAACAGCTTTCAGTGCTGGCACTTTTCATCTCTGAGCAATTGCTCGACGTTTGCAATTTCTCAGCTCGTGTCTACGAGACGGAAAGAGAAGGACCGTGACGTTTGGTGGGTAGAGAAGCGCAAAGCCCCAGTGTTGCTGCGCCTGTGAAAGCGCTTCCAAGGAAGGGTGCTGGCTAGCAACAGCTTTCAGTGCTGGCACTTTTCATCTCTGAGCAATTGCTCGACATTTGCAATTTCTCGCCTGAGCTCTCTTTAGAGTGCGCGAGAGGATGAGCAGAAGATGAGGTGGCTAGAGAAGCCCAGAGCCCCAGTGTTCTAAGGGCTACAAAAGCGCTTCCAAGGAAGGGTGCTGGCTAGCAACAGCTTTCAGTGCTGGCACTTTTCATCTCTGAGCAATTACTCGATGTTTGCAATTTCTCACCTGAGCTCTCTTTAGAGTGCGCGAGAGGATGAGCAGAAGATGAGGTGGCTAGAGAAGCCCAGAGCCCCAGTGTTCTTAGGCCTACAAAAGCGCTTCCAAGGAAGGGGGCTGGCTAGCAAGAGCTTTCAGTGCTGGCACTTTTCATCTCTGAGCAATTGCTCGACGTTTGCAATTTCTCAGCTCGTGTCTACCGATGGAAAGAGAAGGACCGTGACGTTTGGTGGCTAGAGAAGCGCAAAGCCCCAGTGTTGCTGCGCCTGTGAAAGCGCTTCCAAGGAAGGGTGCTGGCTAGCAACAGCTTTCAGTGCTGGCACTTTTCATCTCTGAGCAATTGCTCGACGTTTGCAATTTCTCACCTGAGCTCTCTTTAGAGTGCGCGAGAGGATGAGCAGAAGATGAGGTGGCTAGAGAAGCCCAGAGCCCCACTGTTCTTAGGCCTACAAAAGCGCTTCCAAGGAAGGGGGCTGGCTAGCAACAGCTTTCAGTGCTGGCACTTTTCATCTCTGAGCAATTGCTCGACGTTTGCAATTTCTCAGCTCGTGTCTACGAGACGGAAAGAGAAGGACCGTGACGTTTGGTGGCTAGAGAAGCGCAAAGCCCCAGTGTTGCTGCGCCTGTGAAAGCGCTTCCAAGGAAGGGTGCTGGCTAGCAAGAGCTTTCAGTGCTGGCACTTTTCATCTCTGAGCAATTGCTCGACGTTTGCAATTTCTCACCTGAGCTCTCTTTAGAGTGCGCGAGAGGATGAGCAGAAGATGAGGTGGCTAGAGAAGCCCAGAGCCCCAGTGTTCTAAGGGCTACAAAAGCGCTTCCAAGGAAGGGTGCTGGCTAGCAACAGCTTTCAGTGCTGGCACTTTTCCTCTCTGAGCAATTGCTCGACGTTTGCAATTTCTCAGCTCGTGTCTACGAGACGGAAAGAGAAGGACCGTGACGTTTGGTGGGTAGAGAAGCGCAAAGCCCCAGTGTTGCTGCGCCTGTGAAAGCGCTTCCAAGGAAGGGTGCTGGCTAGCAACAGCTTTCAGTGCTGGCACTTTTCATCTCTGAGCAATTGCTCGACGTTTGCAATTTCTCACCTGAGCTCTCTTTAGACTGCGCGAGAGGATGAGCAGAAGATGAGGTGGCTAGAGAAGCCCAGAGCCCCACTGTTCTTAGGCCTACAAAAGCGCTTCCAAGGAAGGGTGCTGGCTAGCAAGAGCTTTCAGTGCTGGCACTTTTCATCTCTGAGCAATTGCTCGACGTTTGCAATTTCTCAGCTCGTGTCTAGGAGACGGAAAGAGAAGGACCGTGACGTTTGGTGGCTAGAGAAGCGCAAAGCCCCAGTGTTGCTGCGCCTGTGAAAGCGCTTCCAAGGAAGGGTGCTGGCTAGCAACAGCTTTCAGTGCTGGCACTTTTCATCTCTGAGCAATTGCTCGACGTTTGCAATTTCTCACCTGAGCTCTCTTTAGACTGCGCGAGAGGATGAGCAGAAGATGAGGTGGCTAGAGAAGCCCAGAGCCCCAGTGTTCTTAGGCCTACAAAAGCGCTTCCAAGGAAGGGTGCTGGCTAGCAACAGCTTTCAGTGCTGGCACTTTTCATCTCTGAGCAATTGCTCGACATTTGCAATTTCTCAACTCGTGTCTACGAGACGGAAAGAGAAGGACCGTGACGTTTGGTGGGTAGAGAAGCGCAAAGCCCCAGTGTTACTGCGCCTGTGAAAGCGCTTCCAAGGAAGGGTGCTGGCTAGCAAGAGCTTTCAGTGCTGGCACTTTTCATCTCTGAGCAATTGCTCGACGTTTGCAATTTCTCACCTGAGCTCTCTTTAGAGTGCGCGAGAGGATGAGCAGAAGATGAGGTGGCTAGAGAAGCCCAGAGCCCCAGTGTTCTTAGGCCTACAAAAGCGCTTCCAAGGAAGGGTGCTGGCTAGCAACAGCTTTCAGTGCTGGCACTTTTCATCTCGGAGCAATTGCTCGACGTTTGCAATTTCTCAGCTCGTGTCTACGAGACGGAAAGAGAAGGACCGTGACGTTTGGTGGCTAGAGAAGCGCAAAGCCCCAGTGTTGCTGCGCCTGTGAAAGCGCTTCCAAGGAAGGGTGCTGGCTAGCAACAGCTTTCAGTGCTGGCACTTTTCATCTCTGAGCAATTGCTCGACGTTTGCAATTTCTCACCTGAGCTCTCTTTAGAGTGCGCGAGAGGATGAGCAGAAGATGAGGTGGCTAGAGAAGCCCAGAGCCCCAGTGTTCTTAGGCCTACAAAAGCGCTTCCAAGGAAGGGTGCTGGCTAGCAACAGCTTTCAGTGCTGGCACTTTTCATCTCGGAGCAATTGCTCGACGTTTGCAATTTCTCAGCTCGTGTCTACGAGACGGAAAGAGAAGGACCGTGACGTTTGGTGCGTAGAGAAGTGCAAAGCCCCAGTGTTACTGCGCCTGTGAAAGCGCTTCCAAGGAAGGGTGCTGGCTAGCAAGAGCTTTCAGTGCTGGCACTTTTCATCTCTGAGCAATTGCTCGACCTTTGCAATTTCTCACCTGAGCTCTCTTTAGAGTGCGCGAGAGGATGAGCAGAAGATGAGGTGGCTAGAGAAGCCCAGAGCCCCAGTGTTCTTAGGCCTACAAAAGCGCTTCCAAGGAAGGGTGCTGGCTAGCAACAGCTTTCAGTGCTGGCACTTTTCATCTCTGAGCAATTGCTCGACGTTTGCAATTTCTCAGCTCGTGTCTACGAGACGGAAAGAGAAGGACCGTGACGTTTGGTGCGTAGAGAAGTGCAAAGCCCCAGTGTTCTTAGGCCTACAAAAGCGCTTCCAAGGAAGGGTGCTGGCTAGCAACAGCTTTCAGTGCTGGCACTTTTCATCTCTGAGCAATTGCTCGACGTTTGCAATTTCTCACCTGAGCTCTCTTTAGAGTGCGCGCGAGGATGAGCAGAAGATGAGGTGGCTAGAGAAGCCCAGAGCCCCAGTGTTCTTAGGCCTACAAAAGCGCTTCCAAGGAAGGGGGCTGGCTAGCAAGAGCTTTCAGTGCTGGCACTTTTCATCTCTGAGCAATTGCTCGACCTTTGCAATTTCTCAGCTCGTGTCTACCGACGGAAAGAGAAGGACCGTGACGTTTGGTGGCTAGAGAAGCGCAAAGCCCCAGTGTTGCTGCACCTGTGAAAGCGCTTCCAAGGAAGGGTGCTGGCTAGCAACAGCTTTCAGTGCTGGCACTTTTCATCTCTGAGCAATTGCTCGACGTTTGCAATTTCTCAGCTTGTGTCTACAAGACGGAAAGAGAAGGACCGTGACGTTTGGTGGGTAGAGAAGCGCAAAGCCCCAGTGTTGCTGCGCCTGTGAAAGCGCTTCCAAGGAAGGGTGCTGGCTAGCAAGAGCTTTCAGTGCTGGCACTTTTCATCTCTGAGCAATTGCTCGACGTTTGCAATTTCTCACCTGAGCTCTCTTTAGAGTGCGCGAGAGGATGAGCAGAAGATTAGGTGGCTAGAGAAGCCCAGACCCCTAGTGTTCTTAGGCCTACAAAAGCGCTTCCAAGGAAGGGTGCTGGCTAGCAACAGCTTTCAGTGCTGGCACTTTTCATCTCTGAGCAATTGCTCGACGTTTGCAATTTCTCAGCTCGTGTCTACGAGACGGAAAGAGAATGACCGTGACGTTTGGTGGGTAGAGAAGCGCAAAGCCCCAGTGTTGCTGCGCCTGTGAAAGCGCTTCCAAGGAAGGGTGCTGGCTAGCAACAGCTTTCAGTGCTGGCACTTTTCATCTCTGAGCAATTGCTCGACGTTTGCAATTTCTCAGCTCGTGTCTACGAGACGGAAAGAGAAGGACCGTGACGTTTGGTGCGTAGAGAAGTGCAAAGCCACAGTGTTACTGCGCCTGTGAAAGCGCTTCCAAGGAAGGGTGCTGGCTAGCAAGAGCTTTCAGTGCTGGCACTTTTCATCTCTGAGCAATTGCTCGACCTTTGCAATTTCTCACCTGAGCTCTCTTTAGAGTGCGCGAGAGGATGAGCAGAAGATGAGGTGGCTAGAGAAGCCCAGAGCCCCAGTGTTCTTAGGCCTACAAAAGCGCTTCCAAGGAAGGGTGCTGGCTAGCAACAGCTTTCAGTGCTGGCACTTTTCATCTCTGAGCAATTGCTCGACGTTTGCAATTTCTCAGCTCGTGTCTACGAGACGGAAAGAGAAGGACCGTGACGTTTGGTGGCTAGAGAAGTGCAAAGCCCCAGTGTTGCTGCTCCTGTGAAAGCGCTTCCAAGGAAGGGTGCTGGCTAGCAACAGCTTTCAGTGCTGGCACTTTTCATCTCTGAGCAATTGCTCGACGTTTGCAATTTCTCACCTGAGCTGTCTTTAGAGTGCGCGAGAGGATGAGCAGAAGATGAGGTGGCTAGAGAAGCCCAGAGCCCCAGTGTTCTTAGGCCTACAAAAGCGCTTCCAAGGAAGGGTGCTGGCTAGCAAGAGCTTTCAGTGCTGGCACTTTTCATCTCTGAGCAATTGCTCGACGTTTGCAATTTCTCAGCTCGTGTCTACGAGACGGAAAGAGAAGGACCGTGACGTTTGGTGGCTAGAGAAGCGCAAAGCCCCAGTGTTGCTGCGCCTGTGAAAGCGCTTCCAAGGAAGGGTGCTGGCTAGCAAGAGCTTTCAGTGCTGGCACTTTTCTTCTCTGAGCAATTGCTCGACGTTTGCAATTTCTCACCTGAGCTCTCTTTAGAGTGCGCGAGAGGATGAGCAGAAGATGAGGTGGCTAGAGAAGCCCAGAGCCCCAGTGTTCTTAGGCCTACAAAAGCGCTTCCAAGGAAGGGTGCTGGCTAGCAAGAGCTTTCAGTGCTGGCACTTTTCATCTCTGAGCAATTGCTCGACGTTTGCAATTTCTCACCTGAGCTCTCTTTAGAGTGCGCGAGAGGATGAGCAGAAGATGAGGTGGCTAGAGAAGCCCAGAGCCCCACTGTTCTTAGGCCTACAAAAGCGCTTCCAAGGAAGGGTGCTGGCTAGCAACAGCTTTCAGTGCTGGCACTTTTCATCTCTGAGCAATTGCTCGACGTTTGCAATTTCTCAGCTCGTGGCTACGAGACGGAAAGAGAATGACCGTGACGTTTGGTGGCTAGAGAAGCGCAAAGCCCCAGTGTTGCTGCGCCTGTGAAAGCGCTTCCAAGGAAGGGTGCTGGCTAGCAACAGCTTTCAGTGCTGGCACTTTTCATCTCTGAGCAATTGCTCGACGTTTGCAATTTCTCACCTGAGCTCTCTTTAGAGTGCGCGAGAGGATGAGCAGAAGATGAGGTGGCTAGAGAAGCCCAGAGCCCCACTGTTCTTAGGCCTACAAAAGCGCTTCCAAGGAAGGGTGCTGGCTAGCAACAGCTTTCAGTGCTGGCACTTTTCATCTCTGAGCAATTGCTCGACGTTTGCAATTTCTCAGCTCGTGTCTACGAGACGGAAAGAGAAGGACCGTGACGTTTGGTGGCTAGAGAAGCGCAAAGCCCCAGTGTTGCTGCGCCTGTGAAAGCGCTTCCAAGGAAGGGTGCTGGCTAGCAACAGCTTTCAGTGCTGGCACTTTTCATCTCGGAGCAATTGCTCGACATTTGCAATTTCTCACCTGAGCTCTCTTTAGAGTGCGCGAGAGGATGAGCAGAAGATGAGGTGGCTAGAGAAGCCCAGAGCCCCAGTGTTCTAAGGGCTACAAAAGCGCTTCCAAGGAAGGGTGCTGGCTAGCAACAGCTTTCAGTGCTGGCACTTTTCATCTCTGAGCAATTACTCGATGTTTGCAATTTCTCACCTGAGCTCTCTTTAGAGTGCGCGAGAGGATGAGCAGAAGATGAGGTGGCTAGAGAAGCCCAGAGCCCCAGTGTTCTTAGGCCTACAAAAGCGCTTCCAAGGAAGGGTGCTGGCTAGCAAGAGCTTTCAGTGCTGGCACTTTTCATCTCTGAGCAATTGCTCGACGTTTGCAATTTCTCAGCTCGTGTCTACGAGACGGAAAGAGAAGGACCGTGACGTTTGGTGCGTAGAGAAGTGCAAAGCCCCAGTGTTGCTGCGCCTGTGAAAGCGCTTCCAAGGAAGGGTGCTGGCTAGCAACAGCTTTCAGTGCTGGCACTTTTCATCTCTGAGCAATTACTCGACGTTTGCAATTTCTCACCTGAGCTCTCTTTAGAGTGCGCGAGAGGATGAGCAGAAGATGAGGTGGCTAGAGAAGCCCAGAGCCCCAGTGTTCTTAGGCCTACAAAAGCGCTTCCAAGGAAGGGGGCTGGCTAGCAACAGCTTTCAGTGCTGGCACTTTTCATCTCTGAGCAATTGCTCGACGTTTGCAATTTCTCAGCTCGTGTCTACCGACGGAAAGAGAAGGACCGTGACGTTTGGTGGGTAGAGAAGCGCAAAGCCCCAGTGTTGCTGCGCCTGTGAAAGCGCTTCCAAGGAAGGGTGCTGGCTAGCAACAGCTTTCAGTGCTGGCACTTTTCATCTCTGAGCAATTGCTCGACGTTTGCAATTTCTCACCTGAGCTCTCTTTAGAGCGCGCGAGGATGAGCAGAAGATGAGGTGGCTAGAGAAGCCCAGAGCCCCACTGTTCTTAGGCCTACAAAAGCGCTTCCAAGGAAGGGGGCTGGCTAGCAACAGCTTTCAGTGCTGGCACTTTTCATCTCTGAGCAATTGCTCGACGTTTGCAATTTCTCAGCTCGTGTCTAGGAGACGGAAAGAGAAGGACCGTGACGTTTGGTGGCTAGAGAAGCGCAAAGCCCCAGTGTTGCTGCGCCTGTGAAAGCGCTTCCAAGGAAGGGTGCTGGCTAGCAACAGCTTTCAGTGCTGCCACTTTTCATCTCTGAGCAATTGCTCGACGTTTGCAATTTCTCACCTGAGCTCTCTTTAGAGTGCGCGCGAGGATGAGCAGAAGATGAGGTGGCTAGAGAAGCCCAGAGCCCCAGTGTTCTTAGGCCTACAAAAGCGCTTCCAAGGAAGGGTGCTGGCTAGCAACAGCTTTCAGTGCTGGCACTTTTCATCTCGGAGCAATTGCTCGACATTTGCAATTTCTCAGCTCGTGTCTACGAGACGGAAAGAGAAGGACCGTGACGTTTGGTGGCTAGAGAAGCGCAAAGCCCCAGTGTTGCTGCGCCTGTGAAAGCGCTTCCAAGGAAGGGTGCTGGCTAGCAAGAGCTTTCAGTGCTGGCACTTTTCATCTCTGAGCAATTGCTCGACGTTTGCAATTTCTCACCTGAGCTCTCTTTAGAGTGCGCGAGAGGATGAGCAGAAGATGAGGTGGCTAGAGAAGCCCAGAGCCCCAGTGTTCTTAGGCCTACAAAAGCGCTTCCAAGGAAGGGTGCTGGCTAGCAACAGCTTTCAGTGCTGGCACTTTTCATCTCTGAGCAATTGCTCGACATTTGCAATTTCTCAACTCGTGTCTACGAGACGGAAAGAGAAGGACCGTGACGTTTGGTGGCTAGAGAAGCGCAAAGCCCCAGTGTTACTGCGCCTGTGAAAGCGCTTCCAAGGAAGGGTGCTGGCTAGCAACAGCTTTCAGTGCTGGCACTTTTCATCTCTGAGCAATTGCTCGACGTTTGCAATTTCTCACCTGAGCTCTCTTTAGAGTGCGCGAGAGGATGAGCAGAAGATGAGGTGGCTAGAGAAGCCCAGAGCCCCAGTTTTCTTAGGCCTACAAAAGCGCTTCCAAGGAAGGGTGCTGGCTAGCAACAGCTTTCAGTGCTGGCACTTTTCATCTTGGAGCAATTGCTGGACGTTTGCAATTTCTCAGCTCGTGTCTACGAGACGGAAACAGAAGGACCGTGACGTTTGGTGGGTAGAGAAGCGCAAAGCCCCAGTGTTGCTGCGCCTGTGAAAGCGCTTCCAAGGAAGGGTGCTGGCTAGCAAGAGCTTTCAGTGCTGGCACTTTTCATCTCTGAGCAATTGCTCGACGTTTGCAATTTCTCACCTGAGCTGTCTTTAGAGTGCGCGAGAGGATGAGCAGAAGATGAGGTGGCTAGAGAAGCCCAGAGCCCCAGTGTTCTTAGGCCTACAAAAGCGCTTCCAAGGAAGGGGGCTGGCTAGCAACAGCTTTCAGTGCTGGCACTTTTCATCTCTGAGAAATTGCTCGACGTTTGCAATTTCTCAGCTCGTGTCTACGAGACGGAAAGAGAAGGACCGTGACGTTTGGTGCGTAGAGAAGCGCAAAGCCCCAGTGTTGCTGCGCCTGTGAAAGCGCTTCCAAAGAAAGGGTTCTGGCTAGCAAGAGCTTTCAGTGCTGGCACTTTTCATCTCTGAGCAATTGCTCGACGTTTGCAATTTCTCACCTGAGCTCTCTTTAGAGTGCGCGAGAGGATGAGCAGAAGATTAGGTGGCTAGAGAAGCCCAGAGCCCCAGTGTTCTTAGGCCTACAAAAGCGCTTCCAAGGAAGGGTGCTGGCTAGCAACAGCTTTCAGTGCTGGCACTTTTCATCTCTGAGCAATTGCTCGACGTTTGCAATTTCTCACCTGAGCTCTCTTTAGAGTGCGCGAGATGATGAGCAGAAGATGAGGTGGCTAGAGAAGCCCAGAGCCCCAGTGTTCTTAGGCCTACAAAAGCGCTTCCAAGGAAGGGTGCTGGCTAGCAACAGCTTTCAGTGCTGGCACTTTTCATCTCGGAGCAATTGCTGGACGTTTGCAATTTCTCACCTGAGCTCTCTTTAGACTGCGCGAGAGGATGAGCAGAAGATTAGGTGGCTAGAGAAGCCCAGAGCCCCAGTGTTCTTAGGCCTACAAAAGCGCTTCCAAGGAAGGGTGCTGGCTAGCAACAGCTTTCAGTGCTGGCACTTTTCATCTCTGAGCAATTGCTCGACGTTTGCAATTTCTCAGCTCGTGTCTAGGAGACGGAAAGAGAAGGACCGTGACGTTTGGTGCGTAGAGAAGTGCAAAGCCCCAGTGTTACTGTGCCTGTGAAAGCGCTTCCAAGGAAGGGTGCTGGCTAGCAACAGCTTTCAGTGCTGGCACTTTTCATCTCTGAGCAATTGCTCGACGTTTGCAATTTCTCACCTGAGCTCTCTTTAGAGTGCGCGCGAGGATGAGGAGAAGATGAGGTGGCTAGAGAAGCCCAGAGCCCCAGTGTTCTTAGGCCTACAAAAGCGCTTCCAAGGAAGGGTGCTGGCTAGCAACAGCTTTCAGTGCTGGCACTTTTCATCTCGGAGCAATTGCTCGACGTTTGCAATTTCTCAGCTCGTGTCTAGGAGACGGAAAGAGAAGGACCGTGACATTTGGTGCGTATAGAAGCGCAAAGCCCCAGTGTTGCTGCGCCTGTGAAAGCGCTTCCAAGGAAGGGTGCTGGCTAGCAACAGCTTTCAGTGCTGGCACTTTTCATCTCTGAGCAATTGCTCGACGTTTGCAATTTCTCACCTGAGCTCTCTTTAGAGTGCGCGAGAGGATGAGCAGAAGATGAGGTGGCTAGAGAAGCCCAGAGCCCCAGTGTTCTAAGGGCTACAAAAGCGCTTCCAAGGAAGGGTGCTGGCTAGCAACAGCTTTCAGTGCTGGCACTTTTCATCTCTGAGCAATTGCTCGACGTTTGCAATTTCTCAGCTCGTGTCTAGGAGACGGAAAGAGAAGGACCGTGACGTTTGGTGGCTAGAGAAGCGCAAAGCCCCAGTGTTGCTGCACCTGTGAAAGCGCTTCCAAGGAAGGGTGCTGGCTAGCAAGAGCTTTCAGTGCTGGCACTTTTCATCTCTGAGCAATTGCTCGACGTTTGCAATTTCTCAGCTCGTGTCTACGAGACGGAAAGAGAAGGACCGTGACGTTTGGTGGGTAGAGAAGCGCAAAGCCCCAGTGTTGCTGCGCCTGTGAAAGCGCTTCCAAGGAAGGGTGCTGGCTAGCAACAGCTTTCAGTGCTGGCACTTTTCATCTCTGAGCAATTGCTCGACGTTTGCAATTTCTCACCTGAGCTCTCTTTAGAGTGCGCGAGAGGATGAGCAGAAGATTAGGTGGCTAGAGAAGCCCAGAGCCCCAGTGTTCTTAGGCCTACATAAGCGCTTCCAAGGAAGGGTGCTGGCTAGCAACAGCTTTCAGTGCTGGCACTTTTCATCTTGGAGCAATTGCTGGACGTTTGCAATTTCTCAGCTCGTGTCTACGAGACGGAAAGAGAAGGACCGTGACGTTTGGTGGGTAGAGAAGCGCAAAGCCCCAGTGTTGCTGCGCCTGTGAAAGCGCTTCCAAGGAAGGGTGCTGGCTAGCAAGAGCTTTCAGTGCTGGCACTTTTCATCTCTGAGCAATTGCTCGACGTTTGCAATTTCTCACCTGAGCTCTCTTTAGAGTGCGCGAGAGGATGAGCAGAAGATGAGGTGGCTAGAGAAGCCCAGAGCCCCAGTGTTCTTAGGCCTACAAAAGCGCTTCCAAGGAAGGGTGCTGGCTAGCAACAGCTTTCAGTGCTGGCACTTTTCATCTCTGAGAAATTGCTCGACGTTTGCAATTTCTCAGCTCGTGTCTACGAGACGGAAAGAGAAGGACCGTGACGTTTGGTGCGTAGAGAAGCGCAAAGCCCCAGTGTTGCTGCGCCTGTGAAAGCGCTTCCAAAGAAAGGGTTCTGGCTAGCAAGAGCTTTCAGTGCTGGCACTTTTCATCTCTGAGCAATTGCTCGACGTTTGCAATTTCTCACCTGAGCTCTCTTTAGAGTGCGCGAGAGGATGAGCAGAAGATTAGGTGGCTAGAGAAGCCCAGAGCCCCAGTGTTCTTAGGCCTACAAAAGCGCTTCCAAGGAAGGGTGCTGGCTAGCAAGAGCTTTCAGTGCTGGCACTTTTCATCTCTGAGCAATTGCTCGACGTTTGCAATTTCTCACCTGAGCTCTCTTTAGAGTGCGCGAGAGGATGAGCAGAAGATGAGGTGGCTAGAGAAGCCCAGAGCCCCAGTGTTCTTAGGCCTACAAAAGCGCTTCCAAGGAAGGGGGCTGGCTAGCAACAGCTTTCAGTGCTGGCACTTTTCATCTCTGAGCAATTGCTCGACGTTTGCAATTTCTCAGCTCATGTCTACCGACGGAAAGAGAAGGACCGTGACGTTTGGTGGCTAGAGAAGCGCAAAGCCCCAGTGTTGCTGCGCCTGTGAAAGCGCTTCCAAGGAAGGGTGCTGGCTAGCAAGAGCTTTCAGTGCTGGCACTTTTCATCTCTGAGCAATTGCTGGACGTTTGCAATTTCTCACCTGAGCTCTCTTTAGAGTGCGCGAGAGGATGAGCAGAAGATGAGGTGGCTAGAGAAGCCCAGAGCCCCAGTGTTCTTAGGCCTACAAAAGCGCTTCCAAGGAAGGGTGCTGGCTAGCAACAGCTTTCAGTGCTGGCACTTTTCATCTCTGAGCAATTGCTCGACGTTTGCAATTTCTCACCTGAGCTCTCTTTAGAGTGCGCGAGAGGATGAGCAGAAGATGAGGTGGCTAGAGAAGCCCAGAGCCCTAGTGTTCTTAGGCCTACAAAAGCGCTTCCAAGGAAGGGTGCTGGCTAGCAACAGCTTTCAGTGCTGGCACTTTTCATCTCGGAGCAATTGCTGGACTTTTGCAATTTCTCAGCTCGTGTCTACGAGACGGAAAGAGAAGGACCGTGACGTTTGGTGCGTATAGAAGCACAAAGCCCCAGTGTTGCTGCGCCTGTGAAAGCGCTTCCAAGGAAGGGTGCTGGCTAGCAAGAGCTTTCAGTGCTGGCACTTTTCATCTCTGAGCAATTGCTCGACGTTTGCAATTTCTCACCTGAGCTCTCTTTAGACTGCGCGAGAGGATGAGCTGAAGATGAGGTGGCTAGAGAAGCCCAGAGCCCCAGTGTTCTTAGGCCTACAAAAGCACTTCCAAGGAAGGGTGCTGGCTAGCAACAGCTTTCAGTGCTGGCACTTTTCATCTCTGAGCAATTGCTCGACGTTTGCAATTTCTCAGCTCGTGTCTACAAGACGGAAAGAGAAGGACCGTGACGTTTGGTGGCTAGAGAAGCGCAAAGCCCCAGTGTTACTGCGCCTGTGAAAGCGCTTCCAAGGAAGGGTGCTGGCTAGCAACAGCTTTCAGTGCTGGCACTTTTCATCTCTGAGCAATTGCTCGACGTTTGCAATTTCTCACCTGAGCTCTCTTTAGAGTGCGCGAGAGGATGAGCAGAAGATGAGGTGGCTAGAGAAGCCCAGAGCCCCAGTGTTCTTAGGCCTACAAAAGCGCTTCCAAGGAAGGGTGCTGGCTAGCAACAGCTTCCAGTGCTGGCACTTTTCATCTCTGAGCAATTGCTCGACGTTTGCAATTTCTCAGCTCGTGTCTACGAGACGGAAAGAGAAGGACCGTGACGTTTGGTGGCTAGAGAAGCGCAAAGCCCCAGTGTTGCTGCGCCTGTGAAAGCGCTTCCAAGGAAGGGTGCTGGCTAGCAACAGCTTTCAGTGCTGGCACTTTTCATCTCTGAGCAATTGCTCGACGTTTGCAATTTCTCAGCTCGTGTCTACAAGACGGAAAGAGAAGGACCGTGACATTTGGTGCGTATAGAAGCGCAAAGCCCCAGTGTTGCTGCGCCTGTGAAAGCGCTTCCAAGGAAGGGTGCTGGCTAGCAACAGCTTTCAGTGCTGGCACTTTTCTTCTCTGAGCAATTGCTCGACGTTTGCAATTTCTCACCTGAGCTCTCTTTAGAATGCGCGAGAGGATGAGCAGAAGATGAGGTGGCTAGAGAAGCCCAGAGCCCCAGTGTTCTTAGGCCTACAAAAGCGCTTCCAAGGAAGGGTGCTGGCTAGCAACAGCTTTCAGTGCTGGCACTTTTCATCTCTGAGCAATTGCTGGACGTTTGCAATTTCTCAGCTCGTGTCTACAAGACGGAGAGAGAAGGACCGTGACGTTTGGTGGGTAGAGAAGCGCAAAGCCCCAGTGTTGCTGCGCCTGTGAAAGCGCTTCCAAGGAAGGGTGCTGGCTAGCAACAGCTTTCAGTGCTGGCACTTTTCATCTCTGAGCAATTGCTCGACGTTTGCAATTTCTCAGCTCGTGTCTAGGAGACGGAAAGAGAATGACCGTGACGTTTGGTGCGTAGAGAAGCGCAAAGCCTCAGTGTTACTGCGCCTGTGAAAGCGCTTCCAAGGAAGGGTGCTGGCTAGCAACAGCTTTCAGTGCTGGCACTTTTCATCTCTGAGCAATTGCTCGACGTTTGCAATTTCTCACCTGAGCTCTCTTTAGAGTGCGCGAGAGGATGAGCAGAAGATGAGGTGGCTAGAGAAGCCCAGAGCCCCAGTGTTCTTAGGCCTACAAAAGCGCTTCCAAGGAAGGGTGCTGGCTAGCAACAGCTTTCAGTGCTGGCACTTTTCATCTCTGAGCAATTGCTCGACGTTTGCAATTTCTCAGCTCGTGTCTACAAGACGGAAAGAGAAGGACCGTGACATTTGGTGCGTATAGAAGCGCAAAGCCCCAGTGTTGCTGCGCCTGTGAAAGCGCTTCCAAGGAAGGGTGCTGGCTAGCAACAGCTTTCAGTGCTGGCACTTTTCTTCTCTGAGCAATTGCTCCACGTTTGCAATTTCTCACCTGAGCTCTCTTTAGAGTGCGCGAGAGGATGAGCAGAAGATGAGGTGGCTAGAGAAGCCCAGAGCCCCAGTGTTCTTAGGCCTACAAAAGCGCTTCCAAGGAAGGGTGCTGGCTAGCAACAGCTTTCAGTGCTGGCACTTTTCATCTCTGAGCAATTGCTGGACGTTTGCAATTTCTCAGCTCGTGTCTACAAGACGGAGAGAGAAGGACCGTGACGTTTGGTGGCTAGAGAAGCGCAAAGCCCCAGTGTTGCTGCGCCTGTGAAAGCGCTTCCAAGGAAGGGTGCTGGCTAGCAACAGCTTTCAGTGCTGGCACTTTTCATCTCTGAGCAATTGCTCGACGTTTGCAATTTCTCAGCTCGTGTCTACGAGACGGAAAGAGAAGGACCGTGACGTTTGGTGCGTATAGAAGCGCAAAGCCCCAGTGTTGCTGCGCCTGTGAAAGCGCTTCCAAGGAAGGGTGCTGGCTAGCAAGAGCTTTCAGTGCTGGCACTTTTCATCTCTGAGCAATTGCTGGACGTTTGCAATTTCTCACCTGAGCTCTCTTTAGAGTGCGCGAGAGGATGAGCAGAAGATGAGGTGGCTAGAGAAGCCCAGAGCCCCAGTGTTCTTAGGCCTACAAAAGCACTTCCAAGGAAGGGTGCTGGCTAGCAAGAGCTTTCAGTGCTGGCACTTTTCATCTCTGAGCAATTGCTCGACGTTTGCAATTTCTCAGCTCGTGTCTAGGAGACGGAAAGAGAATGACCGTGACGTTTGGTGCGTATAGAAGCGCAAAGCCCCAGTGTTGCTGCGCCTGTGAAAGCGCTTCCAAGGAAGGGTGCTGGCTAGCAACAGCTTTCAGTGCTGGCACTTTTCATCTCTGAGCAATTGCTCGACGTTTGCAATTTCTCAGCTCGTGTCTACCGACGGAAAGAGAATGACCGTGACGTTTGGTGCGTAGAG
Source organism: Sarcoramphus papa (assembly GCA_037962945.1). Classification (NCBI taxonomy): domain Eukaryota; kingdom Metazoa; phylum Chordata; class Aves; order Accipitriformes; family Cathartidae; genus Sarcoramphus; species Sarcoramphus papa. Next base: position 53,589 of record JBBMRM010000060.1, on the reverse strand, counting down.
AAGTGCAAAGCCCCAGTGTTACTGCGCCTGTGAAAGCGCTTCCAAGGAAGGGTGCTGGCTAGCAACAGCTTTCAGTGCTGGCACTTTTCATCTCTGAGCAATTGCTCGACGTTTGCAATTTCTCACCTGAGCTCTCTTTAGAGTGCGCGAGAGGATGAGCAGAAAATGAGGTGGCTAGAGAAGCCCAGAGCCCCAGTGTTCTTAGGCCTACAAAAGCGCTTCCAAGGAAGGGTGCTGGCTAGCAACAGCTTTCAGTGCTGGCACTTTTCATCTCTGAGCAATTGCTCGACGTTTGCAATTTCTCAGCTCGTGTCTACGAGACGGAAAGAGAAGGACCGTGACGTTTGGTGCGTATAGAAGCGCAAAGCCCCAGTGTTACTGCGCCTGTGAAAGCGCTTCCAAGGAAGGGTGCTGGCTAGCAACAGCTTTCAGTGCTGGCACTTTTCATCTCTGAGCAATTGCTCGACGTTTGCAATTTCTCAGCTCGTGTCTACCGACAGAAAGAGAAGGACCGTGACGTTTGGTGCGTAGAGAAGCGCAAAGCCCCAGTGTTGCTGCGCCTGTGAAAGCGCTTCCAAGGAAGGGTGCTGGCTAGCAAGAGCTTTCAGTGCTGGCACTTTTCATCTCTGAGCAATTGCTCGACGTTTGCAATTTCTCACCTGAGCTCTCTTTAGAGTGCGCGAAAGGATGAGCAGAAGATGAGGTGGCTAGAGAAGCCCAGAGCCCTAGTGTTCTTAGGCCTACAAAAGCGCTTCCAAGGAAGGGTGCTGGCTAGCAACAGCTTTCAGTGCTGGCACTTTTCATCTCTGAGCAATTGCTCGACGTTTGCAATTTCTCAGCTCGTGTCTACGAGACGGAAAGAGAAGGACCGTGACGTTTGGTGGGTAGAGAAGCGCAAAGCCCCAGTGTTGCTGCGCCTGTGAAAGCGCTTCCAAGGAAGGGTGCTGGCTAGCAACAGCTTTCAGTGCTGGCACTTTTCATCTCGGAGCAATTGCTCGATGTTTGCAATTTCTCAGCTCGTGTCTACGAGACGGAAAGAGAAGGACCGTGACGTTTGGTGGGTAGAGAAGTGCAAAGCCCCAGTGTTACTGCGCCTGTGAAAGCGCTTCCAAGGAAGGGTGCTGGCTAGCAACAGCTTTCAGTGCTGGCACTTTTCATCTCTGAGCAATTGCTCGACCTTTGCAATTTCTCACCTGAGCTCTCTTTAGAGTGCGCGCGAGGATGAGCAGAAGATTAGGTGGCTAGAGAAGCCCAGAGCCCCAGTGTTCTTAGGCCTACAAAAGCGCTTCCAAGGAAGGGTGCTGGCTAGCAACAGCTTTCAGTGCTGGCACTTTTCATCTCTGAGCAATTGCTCGACGTTTGCAATTTCTCAGCTCGTGTCTACGAGACGGAGAGATAGTGACCGTGACGTTTGGTGGGTAGAGAAGCGCAAAGCCCCAGTGTTGCTGCGCCTGTGAAAGCGCTTCCAAGGAAGGGTGCTGGCTAGCAAGAGCTTTCAGTGCTGGCACTTTTCATCTCTGAGCAATTGCTCGACGTTTGCAATTTCTCACCTGAGCTCTCTTTAGAGTGCGCGAGAGGATGAGCAGAAGATGAGGTGGCTAGAGAAGCCCAGAGCCCCAGTGTTCTTAGGCCTACAAAAGCGCTTCCAAGGAAGGGTGCTGGCTAGCAACAGCTTTCAGTGCTGGCACTTTTCATCTCTGAGCAATTGCTCGACGTTTGCAATTTCTCAGCTCGTGTCTACGAGACGGAAAGAGAAGGACCGTGACGTTTGGTGGCTAGAGAAGCGCAAAGCCCCAGTGTTGCTGCGCTTGTGAAAGCGCTTCCAAGGAAGGGTGCTGGCTAGCAACAGCTTTCAGTGCTGGCACTTTTCATCTCTGAGCAATTACTCGACGTTTGCAATTTCTCACCTGAGCTCTCTTTAGAGTGCGCGAGAGGATGAGCAGAAGATGAGGTGGCTAGAGAAGCCCAGAGCCCCAGTGTTCTTAGGCCTACAAAAGCGCTTCCAAGGAAGGGTGCTGGCTAGCAAGAGCTTTCAGTGCTGGCACTTTTCATCTCTGAGCAATTGCTCGACGTTTGCAATTTCTCAGCTCGTGTCTACGAGACGGAAAGAGAATGACCTTGACGTTTGGTGCGTAGAGAAGCGCAAAGCCCCAGTGTTGCTGCGCCTGTGAAAGCGCTTCCAAGGAAGGGTGCTGGCTAGCAAGAGCTTTCAGTGCTGGCACTTTTCATCTCTGAGCAATTGCTCGACGTTTGCAATTTCTCACCTGAGCTCTCTTCAGAGTGCGCGAGAGGATGAGCAGAAGATTAGGTGGCTAGAGAAGCCCAGAGCCCCAGTGTTCTTAGGCCTACAAAAGCGCTTCCAAGGAAGGGTGCTGGCTAGCAACAGCTTTCAGTGCTGGCACTTTTCATCTCTGAGCAATTGCTCGACGTTTGCAATTTCTCAGCTCGTGTCTACCGACGGAAAGAGAAGGACCGTGACGTTTGGTGGCTAGAGAAGCGCAAAGCCCCAGTGTTGCTGCGCCTGTGAAAGCGCTTCCAAGGAAGGGTGCTGGCTAGCAAGAGCTTTCAGTGCTGGCACTTTTCATCTCTGAGCAATTGCTCGACGTTTGCAATTTCTCACCTGAGCTCTCTTTAGAGTGCGCGAGAGGATGAGCAGAAGATGAGGTGGCTAGAGAAGCCCAGAGCCCCAGTGTTCTTAGGCCTACAAAAGAGCTTCCAAGGAAGGGTGCTGGCTAGCAAGAGCTTTCAGTGCTGGCACTTTTCATCTCCGAGCAATTGCTCGACGTTTGCAATTTCTCAGCTCGTGTCTAGGAGACGGAAAGAGAAGGACCGTGACGTTTGGTGCGTATAGAAGCACAAAGCCCCAGTGTTGCTGCGCCTGTGAAAGCGCTTCCAAGGAAGGGTGCTGGCTAGCAACAGCTTTCAGTGCTGGCACTTTTCATCTCTGAGCAATTGCTCGACGTTTGCAATTTCTCAGCTCGTGTCTACGAGACGGAAAGAGAAGGACCGTGACGTTTGGTGCGTATAGAAGCGCAAAGCCCCAGTGTTACTGCGCCTGTGAAAGCGCTTCCAAGGAAGGGTGCTGGCTAGCAAGAGCTTTCAGTGCTGGCACTTTTCATCTCTGAGCAATTGCTGGACGTTTGCAATTTCTCACCTGAGCTCTCTTTAGAGTGCACGAGAGGATGAGCAGAAGATTAGGTGGCTAGAGAAGCCCAGAGCCCCAGTGTTCTTAGGCCTACAAAAGCGCTTCCAAGGAAGGGTGCTGGCTAGCAAGAGCTTCCAGTGCTGGCACTTTTCATCTCTGAGCAATTGCTCGACGTTTGCAATTTCTCAGCTCGTGTCTACGAGACGGAAAGAGAAGGACCGTGACGTTTGGTGGCTAGAGAAGCGCAAAGCCCCAGTGTTGCTGCGCCTGTGAAAGCGCTTCCAAGGAAGGGTGCTGGCTAGCAAGAGCTTTCAGTGCTGGCACTTTTCATCTCGGAGCAATTGCTCGACGTTTGCAATTTCTCACCTCGTGTCTACGAGACGGAAAGAGAATGACAGTGACGTTTGGTGCGTAGAGAAGTGCAAAGCCCCAGTGTTACTGCACCTGTGAAAGCGCTTCCAAGGAAGGGTGCTGGCTAGCAACAGCTTTCAGTGCTGGCACTTTTCATCTCTGAGCAATTGCTCGACGTTTGCAATTTCTCACCTGAGCTCTCTTTAGAGTGCGCGAGAGGATGAGCAGAAGATGAGGTGGCTAGAGAAGCCCAGAGCCCCAGTGTTCTTAGGCCTACAAAAGCGCTTCCAAGGAAGGGTGCTGGCTAGCAACAGCTTCCAGTGCTGGCACTTTTCATCTCTGAGCAATTGCTCGACGTTTGCAATTTCTCAGCTCGTGTTTACGAGACGGAAAGAGAAGGACCGTGAAGTTTGGTGACTAGAGAAGCGCAAAGTCCCAGTGTTGCTGCGCCTGTGAAAGCGCTTCCAAGGAAGGGTGCTGGCTAGCAACAGCTTTCAGTGCTGGCACTTTTCATCTCTGAGCAATTGCTCGACGTTTGCAATTTCTCAGCTCGTGTCTACGAGACGGAAAGAGAAGGACCGTGACGTTTGGTGCGTATAGAAGCGCAAAGCCCCAGTGTTACTGCGCCTGTGAAAGCGCTTCCAAGGAAGGGTGCTGGCTAGCAAGAGCTTTCAGTGCTGGCACTTTTCATCTCTGAGCAATTGCTGGACGTTTGCAATTTCTCACCTGAGCTCTCTTTAGAGTGCACGAGAGGATGAGCAGAAGATGAGGTGGCTAGAGAAGCCCAGAGCCCCAGTGTTCTTAGGCCTACAAAAGCGCTTCCAAGGAAGGGTGCTGGCTAGCAAGAGCTTCCAGTGCTGGCACTTTTCATCTCTGAGCAATTGCTCGACGTTTGCAATTTCTCAGCTCGTGTCTACGAGACGGAAAGAGAAGGACCGTGACGTTTGGTGGCTAGAGAAGCGCAAAGCCCCAGTGTTGCTGCGCCTGTGAAAGCGCTTCCAAGGAAGGGTGCTGGCTAGCAAGAGCTTTCAGTGCTGGCACTTTTCATCTCGGAGCAATTGCTCGACGTTTGCAATTTCTCACCTCGTGTCTACGAGACGGAAAGAGAATGACAGTGACGTTTGGTGCGTAGAGAAGTGCAAAGCCCCAGTGTTACTGCACCTGTGAAAGCGCTTCCAAGGAAGGGTGCTGGCTAGCAACAGCTTTCAGTGCTGGCACTTTTCATCTCTGAGCAATTGCTCGACGTTTGCAATTTCTCACCTGAGCTCTCTTTAGAGTGCGCGAGAGGATGAGCAGAAGATGAGGTGGCTAGAGAAGCCCAGAGCCCCAGTGTTCTTAGGCCTACAAAAGCGCTTCCAAGGAAGGGTGCTGGCTAGCAACAGCTTCCAGTGCTGGCACTTTTCATCTCTGAGCAATTGCTCGACGTTTGCAATTTCTCAGCTCGTGTTTACGAGACGGAAAGAGAAGGACCGTGAAGTTTGGTGACTAGAGAAGCGCAAAGTCCCAGTGTTGCTGGCCTGTGAAAGTGCTTCCAAGGAAGGGTGCTGGCTAGCAACAGCTTTCAGTGCTGGCACTTTTCATCTCTGAGCAATTGCTCGACGTTTGCAATTTCTCAGCTCGTGTCTACGAGACGGAAAGAGAAGGACCGTGACGTTTGGTGGGTAGAGAAGTGCAAAGCCCCAGTGTTACTGCACCTGTGAAAGCGCTTCCAAGGAAGGGTGCTGGCTAGCAACAGCTTTCAGTGCTGGCACTTTTCCTCTCTGAGCAATTGCTGGACGTTTGCAATTTCTCACCTCGTGTCTACGAGACGGAAAGAGAATGACAGTGACGTTTGGTGGCTAGAGAAGCGCAAAGCCCCAGTGTTACTGCACCTGTGAAAGCGCTTCCAAGGAAGGGTGCTGGCTAGCAACAGCTTCCAGTGCTGGCACTTTTCATCTCTGAGCAATTGCTTGACGTTTGCAATTTCTCAGCTCGTGTCTACGAGACGGAAAGAGAAGGACCGTGACGTTTGGTGCGTATAGAAGTGCAAAGCCCCAGTGTTGCTGCGCCTGTGAAAGCGCTTCCAAGGAAGGGTGCTGGCTAGCAACAGCTTTCAGTGCTGGCACTTTTCATCTCTGAGCAATTGCTCGACGTTTGCAATTTCTCACCTGAGCTCTCTTTAGAGTGCGCGAGAGGATGAGCAGAAGATGAGGTAGCTAGAGAAGCCCAGAGCCCCAGTGTTCTTAGGCCTACAAAAGCGCTTCCAAGGAAGGGTGCTGGCTAGCAACAGCTTTCAGTGCTGGCACTTTTCCTCTCTGAGCAATTGCTCGACGTTTGCAATTTCTCAGCTCGTGTCTACGAGACGGAGAGATAGTGACCGTGACGTTTGGTGGCTAGAGAAGCGCAAAGCCCCAGTGTTACTGCGCCTGTGAAAGCGCTTCCAAGGAAGGGTGCTGGCTAGCAACAGCTTTCAGTGCTGGCACTTTTCATCTCTGAGCAATTGCTCGTCGTTTGCAATTTCTCACCTGAGCTCTCTTTAGAGTGCGCGAGAGGATGAGCAGAAGATGAGGTGGCTAGAGAAGCCCAGAGCCCCAGTGTTCTTAGGCCTACAAAAGCGCTTCCAAGGAAGGGTGCTGGCTAGCAACAGCTTCCAGTGCTGGCACTTTTCATCTCTGAGCAATTGCTCGACGTTTGCAATTTCTCAGCTCGTGTCTACGAGACGGAAAGAGAAGGACCGTGACGTTTGGTGACTAGAGAAGCGCAAAGTCCCAGTGTTGCTGGCCTGTGAAAGCGCTTCCAAGGAAGGGTGCTGGCTAGCAACAGCTTTCAGTGCTGGCACTTTTCATCTCTGAGCAATTGCTCGACGTTTGCAATTTCTCAGCTCGTGTCTACGAGACGGAAAGAGAAGGACCGTGACGTTTGGTGGGTAGAGAAGCGCAAAGCCCCAGTGTTACTGCGCCTGTGAAAGCGCTTCCAAGGAAGGGTGCTGGCTAGCAACAGCTTTCAGTGCTGGCACTTTTCATCTCTGACCAATTGCTCGACGTTTGCAATTTCTCACCTGAGCTCTCTTTAGAGTGCGCGAGAGGATGAGCAGAAGATGAGGTGGCTAGAGAAGCCCAGAGCCCCAGTGTTCTTAGGCCTACAAAAGCGCTTCCAAGGAAGGGGGCTGGCTAGCAACAGCTTCCAGTGCTGGCACTTTTCATCTCTGAGCAATTGCTCGACGTTTGCAATTTCTCAGCTCGTGTCTACGAGACGGAAAGAGAAGGACCGTGAAGTTTGGTGAATAGAGAAGCGCAAAGTCCCAGTGTTGCTGGCCTGTGAAAGCGCTTCCAAGGAAGGGTGCTGGCTAGCAACAGCTTTCAGTGCTGGCACTTTTCATCTCTGAGCAATTGCTCGACGTTTGCAATTTCTCAGCTCGTGTCTACGAGACGGAAAGAGAAGGACCGTGACGTTTGGTGGGTAGAGAAGTGCAAAGCCCCAGTGTTACTGCACCTGTGAAAGCGCTTCCAAGGAAGGGTGCTGGCTAGCAACAGCTTTCAGTGCTGGCACTTTTCATCTCGGAGCAATTGCTCAACGTTTGCAATTTCTCACCTCGTGTCTACGAGACGGAAAGAGAATGACAGTGACGTTTGGTGGGTAGAGAAGCGCAAAGCCCCAGTGTTACTGCACCTGTGAAAGCGCTTCCAAGGAAGGGTGCTGGCTAGCAACAGCTTTCAGTGCTGGCACTTTTCATCTCTGAGCAATTGCTTGACGTTTGCAATTTCTCAGCTCGTGTCTACGAGACGGAAAGAGAAGGACCGTGACGTTTGGTGCGTATAGAAGTGCAAAGCCCCAGTGTTGCTGCGCCTGTGAAAGCGCTTCCAAGGAAGGGTGCTGGCTAGCAACAGCTTTCAGTGCTGGCACTTTTCATCTCTGAGCAATTGCTCGACGTTTGCAATTTCTCACCTGAGCTCTCTTTAGAGTGCGCGAGAGGATGAGCAGAAGATGAGGTAGCTAGAGAAGCCCAGAGCCCCAGTGTTCTTAGGCCTACAAAAGCGCTTCCAAGGAAGGGTGCTGGCTAGCAACAGCTTTCAGTGCTGGCACTTTTCCTCTCTGAGCAATTGCTCGACGTTTGCAATTTCTCAGCTCGTGTCTACGAGACGGAGAAATAGTGACCGTGACGTTTGGTGGCTAGAGAAGCGCAAAGCCCCAGTGTTACTGCGCCTGTGAAAGCGCTTCCAAGGAAGGGTGCTGGCTAGCAAGAGCTTTCAGTGCTGGCACTTTTCATCTCTGAGCAATTGCTGGACGTTTGCAATTTCTCACCTGAGCTCTCTTTAGAGTGCGCGAGAGGATGAGCAGAAGATGAGGTGGCTAGAGAAGCCCAGAGCCCCAGTGTTCTTAGGCCTACAAAAGCGCTTCCAAGGAAGGGTGCTGGCTAGCAACAGCTTCCAGTGCTGGCACTTTTCATCTCTGAGCAATTGCTCGACGTTTGCAATTTCTCAGCTCGTGTTTATGAGACGGAAAGAGAAGGACCGTGACGTTTGGTGGCTAGAGAAGCGCAAAGCCCCAGTGTTGCTGCGCCTGTGAAAGCGCTTCCAAGGAAGGGTGCTGGCTAGCAAGAGCTTTCAGTGCTGGCACTTTTCATCTCTGAGCAATTGCTCGACGTTTGCAATTTCTCAGCTCGTGTCTACGAGACGGAAAGAGAAGGACCGTGACGTTTGGTGGGTAGAGAAGTGCAAAGCCCCAGTGTTACTGCACCTGTGAAAGCGCTTCCAAGGAAGGGTGCTGGCTAGCAACAGCTTTCAGTGCTGGCACTTTTCCTCTCTGAGCAATTGCTCAACGTTTGCAATTTCTCAGCTCGTGTCTACGAGACGGAAAGAGAATGACTGTGACGTTTGGTGGGTAGAGAAGCGCAAAGCCCCAGTGTTACTGCGCCTGTGAAAGCGCTTCCAAGGAAGGGTGCTGGCTAGCAACAGCTTTCAGTGCTGGCACTTTTCATCTCTGAGCAATTGCTCGACGTTTGCAATTTCTCACCTCGTGTCTACGAGACGGAAAGAGAATGACAGTGACGTTTGGTGGGTAGAGAAGCGCAAAGCCCCAGTGTTACTGCACCTGTGAAAGCGCTTCCAAGGAAGGGTGCTGGCTAGCAACAGCTTTCAGTGCTGGCACTTTTCATCTCTGAGCAATTGCTGGACGTTTGCAATTTCTCAGCTCGTGTCTACGAGACGGAAAGAGAAGGACCGTGACGTTTGGTGCGTATAGAAGTGCAAAGCCCCAGTGTTGCTGCGCCTGTGAAAGCGCTTCCAAGGAAGGGTGCTGGCTAGCAACAGCTTTCAGTGCTGGCACTTTTCATCTCTGAGCAATTGCTCGACGTTTGCAATTTCTCACCTGAGCTCTCTTTAGAGTGCGCGAGAGGATGAGCAGAAGATGAGGTAGCTAGAGAAGCCCAGAGCCCCAGTGTTCTTAGGCCTACAAAAGCGCTTCCAAGGAAGGGTGCTGGCTAGCAACAGCTTTCAGTGCTGGCACTTTTCCTCTCTGAGCAATTGCTCGACGTTTGCAATTTCTCAGCTCGTGTCTACGAGACGGAGAGATAGTGACCGTGACGTTTGGTGGGTAGAGAAGCGCAAAGCCCCAGTGTTACTGCGCCTGTGAAAGCGCTTCCAAGGAAGGGTGCTGGCTAGCAACAGCTTTCAGTGCTGGCACTTTTCATCTCTGAGCAATTGCTCGACGTTTGCAATTTCTCACCTGAGCTCTCTTTAGAGTGCGCGAGAGGATGAGCAGAAGATGAGGTGGCTAGAGAAGCCCAGAGCCCCAGTGTTCTTAGGCCTACAAAAGCGCTTCCAAGGAAGGGTGCTGGCTAGCAACAGCTTCCAGTGCTGGCACTTTTCATCTCTGAGCAATTGCTCGACGTTTGCAATTTCTCAGCTCGTGTTTACGAGACGGAAAGAGAAGGACCGTGACGTTTGGTGACTAGAGAAGCGCAAAGTCCCAGTGTTGCTGGCCTGTGAAAGCGCTTCCAAGGAAGGGTGCTGGCTAGCAAGAGCTTTCAGTGCTGGCACTTTTCATCTCTGAGCAATTGCTCGACGTTTGCAATTTCTCAGCTCGTGTCTACGAGACGGAAAGAGAAGGACCGTGACGTTTGGTGGGTAGAGAAGTGCAAAGCCCCAGTGTTACTGCGCCTGTGAAAGCGCTTCCAAGGAAGGGTGCTGGCTAGCAACAGCTTTCAGTGCTGGCACTTTTCCTCTCTGAGCAATTGCTCAACGTTTGCAATTTCTCAGCTCGTGTCTACGAGACGGAGAGATAGTGACTGTGACGTTTGGTGGGTAGAGAAGCGCAAAGCCCCAGTGTTACTGCGCCTGTGACAGCGCTTCCAAGGAAGGGTGCTGGCTAGCAAGAGCTTTCAGTGCTGGCACTTTTCATCTCTGAGCAATTGCTCGTCGTTTGCAATTTCTCACCTGAGCTCTCTTTAGAGTGCGCGAGAGGATGAGCAGAAGATGAGGTGGCTAGAGAAGCCCAGAGCCCCAGTGTTCTTAGGCCTACAAAAGCGCTTCCAAGGAAGGGTGCTGGCTAGCAACAGCTTTCAGTGCTGGCACTTTTCATCTCTGAGCAATTGCTCGACGTTTGCAATTTCTCAGCTCGTGTCTACGAGACGGAAAGAGAAGGACCGTGACGTTTGGTGGCTAGAGAAGCGCAAAGCCCCAGTGTTGCTGCGCCTGTGAAAGCGCTTCCAAGGAAGGGTGCTGGCTAGCAACAGCTTTCAGTGCTGGCACTTTTCACCTCTGAGCAATTGCTCGACGTTTGCAATTTCTCAGCTCGTGTCTACGAGACGGAAAGAGAAGGACCGTGACGTTTGGTGCGTAGAGAAGCGCAAAGCCCCAGTGTTGCTGCGCCTGTGAAAGCGCTTCCAAGGAAGGGTGCTGGCTAGCAACAGCTTCCAGTACTGGCACTTTTCATCTCTGAGCAATTGCTCGACGTTTGCAATTTCTCAGCTCGTGTCTACGAGACGGAAAGAGAAGGACCGTGACGTTTGGTGGGTAGAGAAGTGCAAAGCCCCAGTGTTACAGCGCCTGTGAAAGGGCTTCCAAGGAAGGGTGCTGGCTAGCAACAGCTTTCAGTGCTGGCACTTTTCATCTCTGAGCAATTGCTGGACGTTTGCAATTTCTCACCTGAGCTCTCTTTAGAGTGCGCGAGAGGATGAGCAGAAGATGAGGTGGCTAGAGAAGCCCAGAGCCCCAGTGTTCTTAGGCCTACAAAAGCGCTTCCAAGGAAGGGGGCTGGCTAGCAAGAGCTTTCAGTGCTGGCACTTTTCATCTCTGAGCAATTGCTCGACGTTTGCAATTTCTCACCTGAGCTCTCTTTAGAGTGCGCGAGAGGATGAGCAGAAGATTAGGTGGCTAGAGAAGCCCAGAGCCCCAGTATTCTAAGGGCTACAAAAGCGCTTCCAAGGAAGGGTGCTGGCTAGCAACAGCTTTCAGTGCTGGCACTTTTCATCTCTGAGCAATTGCTCGACGTTTGCAATTTCTCAGCTCGTGTCTACGAGACGGAAAGAGAATGACCGTGACGTTTGGTGGCTAGAGAAGCGCAAAGCCCCAGTGTTACTGTGCCTGTAAAGTGCTTCCAAGGAAGGGTGCTGGCTAGCAAGAGCTTTCAGTGCTGGCACTTTTCATCTCTGAGCAATTGCTCGACGTTTGCAATTTCTCAGCTCGTGTCTACGAGATGGAAAGAGAATGACCGTGACGTTTGGTGGGTAGAGAAGCGCAAAGCCCCAGTGTTACTGCGCCTGTGAAAGCGCTTCCAAGGAAGGGTGCTGGCTACCAAGAGCTTCCAGTGCTGGCACTTTTCATCTCTGAGCAATTGCTCGACGTTTGCAATTTCTCACCTGAGCTCTCTTTAGAGTGCGCGAGAGGATGAGCAGAAGATGAGGTGGCTAGAGAAGCCCAGAGCCCCAGTGTTCTTAGGGCTACAAAAGCGCTTCCAAGGAAGGGTGCTGGCTAGCAACAGCTTTCAGTGCTGGCACTTTTCATCTCTTAGCAATTGCTCGACGTTTGCAATTTCTCAGCTCGTGTCTACGAGACGGAGAGATAGTGACCATGACGTTTGGTGGCTAGAGAAGCGCAAAGCCCCAGTGTTGCTGCGCCTGTGCAAGCGCTTCCAAGGAAGGGTGCTGGCTAGCAAGAGCTTTCAGTGCTGGCACTTTTCATCTCTGAGCAATTGCTGGACGTTTGCAATTTCTCAGCTCGTGTCTACGAGACGGAAAGAGAATGACCGTGACGTTTGGTGGTTAGAGAAGCGCAAAGCCCCAGTGTTGCTGCGCCTGTGAAAGCGCTTCCAAGGAAGGGTGCTGGCTAGCAAGAGCTTTCAGTGCTGGCACTTTTCATCTCTGAGCAATTGCTCGACGTTTGCAATTTCTCACCTGAGCTCTCTTTAGAGTGCGCGAGAGGATGAGCAGAAGATTAGGTGGCTAGAGAAGCCCAGAGCCCCAGTGTTCTTAGGCCTACAAAAGCGCTTCCAAGGAAGGGTGCTGGCTAGCAACAGCTTTCAGTGCTGGCACTTTTCATCTCTGAGCAATTGCTCGACGTTTGCAATTTCTCAGCTCGTGTCTACGAGACGGAAAGAGAAGGACCGTGACGTTTGGTGGCTAGGGAAGCGCAAAGCCCCAGTGTTACTGCGCCTGTGAAAGCGCTTCCAAGGAAGGGTGCTGGCTAGCAACAGCTTTCAGTGCTGGCACTTTTCATCTCTAAGCAATTGCTCGACGTTTGCAATTTCTCAGCTCGTGTCTACGAGACGGAAAGAGAATGACCGTGACGTTTGGTGGCTAGGGAAGCGCAAAGCCCCAGTGTTACTGCGCCTGTGAAAGCGCTTCCAAGGAAGGGTGCTGGCTAGCAAGAGCTTTCAGTGCTGGCACTTTTCATCTCTGAGCAATTGCTCGACGTTTGCAATTTCTCACCTGAGCTCTCTTTAGAGTGCGCGAGAGGATGAGCAGAAGATTAGGTGGCTAAAGAAGCCCAGAGCCCCAGTGTTCTTAGGCCTACAAAAGCGCTTCCAAGGAAGGGGGCTGGCTAGCAACAGCTTCCAGTGCTGGCACTGTTCATCTCTGAGCAATTGCTCGACGTTTGCAATTTCTCAGCTCGTGTCTACGAGACGGAAAGAGAATGACAGTGACGTTTGGTGGCTAGAGAAGCGCAAAGCCCCAGTGTTACTGCGCCTGTGAAAGCGCTTCCAAGGAAGGGTGCTGGCTAGCAACAGCTTTCAGTGCTGGCACTTTTCATCTCTGAGCAATTGCTCGACGTTTGCAATTTCTCACCTGAGCTCTCTTTAGAGTGCGCGAGAGGATGAGCAGAAGATGAGGTGGCTAAAGAAGCCCAGAGCCCCAGTGTTCTTAGGCCTACAAAAGCGCTTCCAAGGAAGGGTGCTGGCTAGCAACAGCTTTCAGTGCTGGCACTTTTCATCTCTGAGCAATTGCTCGACGTTTGCAATTTCTCAGCTCGTGTCTACGAGACGGAAAGAGAAGGACCGTGACGTTTGGTGCGTATAGAAGCGCAAAGCCCCAGTGTTGCTGCGCCTGTGAAAGCGCTTCCAAGGAAGGGTGCTGGCTAGCAACAGCTTTCAGTGCTGGCACTTTTCATCTCTGAGCAATTGCTCGACGTTTGCAATTTCTCAGCTCGTGTCTACGAGACGGAGAGATAGTGACCGTGACGTTTGGTGGCTAGAGAAGCGCAAAGCCCCAGTGTTACTGCGCCTGTGAAAGCGCTTCCAAGGAAGGGTGCTGGCTAGCAAGAGCTTTCAGTGCTGGCACTTTTCATCTCTGAGCAATTGCTCGACGTTTGCAATTTCTCACCTGAGCTCTCTTTAGAGTGCGCGAGAGGATGAGCAGAAGATGAGGTGGCTAGAGAAGCCCAGAGCCCCAGTGTTCTTAGGCCTACAAAAGCGCTTCCAAGGAAGGGGGCTGGCTAGCAACAGCTTCCAGTGCTGGCACTTTTCATCTCTGAGCAATTGCTCGACGTTTGCAATTTCTCAGCTCGTGTCTACGAGACGGAAAGAGAAGGACCGTGACGTTTGGTGGCTAGAGAAGCGCAAAGCCCCAGTGTTGCTGCGCCTGTGAAAGCGCTTCCAAGGAAGGGTGCTGGCTAGCAAGAGCTTTCAGTGCTGGCACTTTTCATCTCTGAGCAATTGCTCGACGTTTGCAATTTCTCAGCTCGTGTCTATGAGATGGAAAGAGAATGACCGTGACGTTTGGTGGCTAGAGAAGCGCAAAGCCCCACTGTTACTGCGCCTGTGAAAGCGCTTCCAAGGAAGGGTGCTGGCTAGCAAGAGCTTTCAGTGCTGGCACTTTTCATCTCTGAGCATTTGCTGGACGTTTGCAATTTCTCACCTGAGCTCTCTTTAGAGTGCGCGAGAGGATGAGCAGAAGATGAGGTGGCTAAAGAAGCCCAGAGCCCCAGTGTTCTTAGGCCTACAAAAGCGCTTCCAAGGAAGGGTGCTGGCTAGCAAGAGCTTTCAGTGCTGGCACTTTTCATCTCTGAGCAATTGCTCGACGTTTGCAATTTCTCAGCTCGTGTCTACGAGACGGAAAGAGAAGGACCGTGACGTTTGGTGGCTAGAGAAGCGCAAAGCCCCAGTGTTGCTGCGCCTGTGAAAGCGCTTCCAAGGAAGGGTGCTGGCTAGCAACAGCTTTCAGTGCTGGCACTTTTCATCTCTGAGCAATTGCTCGACGTTTGCAATTTCTCAGCTCGTGTCTACGAGACGGAGAGATAGTGACCGTGACGTTTGGTGGCTAGAGAAGCGCAAAGCCCCAGTGTTACTGCGCCTGTGAAAGCGCTTCCAAGGAAGGGTGCTGGCTAGCAAGAGCTTTCAGTGCTGGCACTTTTCATCTCTGAGCAATTGCTCGACGTTTGCAATTTCTCACCTGAGCTCTCTTTAGAGTGCGCGAGAGGATGAGCAGAAGATGAGGTGGCTAGAGAAGCCCAGAGCCCCAGTGTTCTTAGGCCTACAAAAGCGCTTCCAAGGAAGGGTGCTGGCTAGCAACAGCTTTCAGTGCTGGCACTTTTCATCTCTTAGCAATTGCTCGACGTTTGCAATTTCTCAGCTCGTGTCTACGAGACGGAGAGATAGTGACCATGACGTTTGGTGGCTAGAGAAGCGCAAAGCCCCAGTGTTGCTGCGCCTGTGAAAGCGCTTCCAAGGAAGGGTGCTGGCTAGCAAGAGCTTTCAGTGCTGGCACTTTTCATCTCTGAGCAATTGCTCGACGTTTGCAATTTCTCAGCTCGTGTCTACGAGACGGAGAGATAGTGACCATGACGTTTGGTGGCTAGAGAAGCGCAAAGCCCCAGTGTTGCTGCGCCTGTGAAAGCGCTTCCAAGGAAGGGTGCTGGCTAGCAAGAGCTTTCAGTGCTGGCACTTTTCATCTCTGAGCAATTGCTGGACGTTTGCAATTTCTCAGCTCGTGTCTACGAGATGGAAAGAGAAGGACCGTGACGTTTGGTGGTTAGAGAAGCGCAAAGCCCCAGTGTTGCTGCGCCTGTGAAAGCGCTTCCAAGGAAGGGTGCTGGCTAGCAACAGCTTTCAGTGCTGGCACTTTTCATCTCTGAGCAATTGCTCGACGTTTGCAATTTCTCACCTGAGCTCTCTTTAGAGTGCGCGAGAGGATGAGCAGAAGATTAGGTGGCTAGAGAAGCCCAGAGCCCCAGTGTTCTTAGGCCTACAAAAGCGCTTCCAAGGAAGGGTGCTGGCTAGCAACAGCTTTCAGTGCTGGCACTTTTCATCTCTAAGCAATTGCTCGACGTTTGCAATTTCTCAGCTCGTGTCTAGGAGACGGAAAGAGAATGACCGTGACGTTTGGTGCGTATAGAAGCGCAAAGCCCCAGTGTTACTGCACCTGTGAAAGCGCTTCCAAGGAAGGGTGCTGGCTAGCAAGAGCTTTCAGTGCTGGCACTTTTCATCTCTGAGCAATTGCTGGACGTTTGCAATTTCTCACCTGAGCTCTCTTTAGAGTGCGCGAGAGGATGAGCAGAAGATGAGGTGGCTAAAGAAGCCCAGAGCCCCAGTGTTCTTAGGCCTACAAAAGCGCTTCCAAGGAAGGGGGCTGGCTAGCAACAGCTTCCAGTGCTGGCACTTTTCATCTCTGAGCAATTGCTCGACGTTTGCAATTTCTCAGCTCGTGTCTACGAGACGGAAAGAGAAGGACCGTGACGTTTGGTGGCTAGAGAAGCGCAAAGCCCCAGTGTTGCTGCGCCTGTGAAAGCGCTTCCAAGGAAGGGTGCTGGCTAGCAACAGCTTTCAGTGCTGGCACTTTTCATCTCTGAGCAATTGCTCGACGTTTGCAATTTCTCAGCTCGTGTCTAGGAGACGGAAAGAGAAGGACCGTGACGTTTGGTGCATATAGAAGTGCAAAGCCCCAGTGTTACAGCGCCTGTGAAAGCGCTTCCAAGGAAGGGTGCTGGCTAGCAACAGCTTTCAGTGCTGGCACTTTTCATCTCTGAGCAATTGCTCGACGTTTGCAATTTCTCACCTGAGCTCTCTTTAGAGTGCGCGAGAGGATGAGCAGAAGATTAGGTGGCTAGAGAAGCCCAGAGCCCCAGTGTTCTTAGGCCTACAAAAGCGCTTCCAAGGAAGGGTGCTGGCTAGCAACAGCTTTCAGTGCTGGCACTTTTCATCTCGGAGCAATTGCTCGACGTTTGCAATTTCTCAGCTCGTGTCTACGAGACGGAAAGAGAATGACCGTGACGTTTGGTGGGTAGAGAAGCGCAAAGCCCCAGTGTTGCTGCGCCTGTGAAAGCGCTTCCAAGGAAGGGTGCTGGCTAGCAACAGCTTTCAGTGCTGGCACTTTTCATCTCTGAGCAATTGCTCGACGTTTGCAATTTCTCACCTGAGCTCTCTTCAGAGTGCGCGCGAGGATGAGCAGAAGATGAGGTGGCTAGAGAATCCCAGAGTCCCAATGTTCTTAGGGCTACAAAAGCGCTTCCAAGGAAGGGTGCTGGCTAGCAACAGCTTCCAGTGCTGGCACTTTTCCTCTCTGAGCAATTACTCGACGTTTGCAATTTCTCAACTGAGCACTCTTTAGAGTGCGCGCGAGGATGAGCAGAAGATGAGGTGGCTAGAGAAGGCCAGAGCCCCACTGTTCTTAGGCCTACACAAGCGCTTCCAAGGAAGGGTGCTGGCTAGCAACAGCTTTCAGTGCTGGCACTTTTCATCTCTGAGCAATTGCTCGACGTTTGCAATTTCTCAGCTCGTGTCTACGAGACGGAAAGAGAAGGACCGTGACGTTTGATGGCTAGAGAAGCGCAAATCCCCAGTGTTACTGCGCCTGTGAAAGCGCTTCCAAGGAAGGGTGCTGGCTAGCAACAGCTTTCAGTGCTGGCACTTTTCATCTCTGAGCAATTGCTCGACGTTTGCAATTTCTCAGCTCGTGTCTACGAGACGGAAAGAGAAGGACCGTGACGTTTGATGGGTAGAGAAGCGCAAAGCCCCAGTGTTACTGCGCCTGTGAAAGCGCTTCCAAGGAAGGGTGCTGGCTAGCAAGAGCTTTCAGTGCTGGCACTTTTCATCTCTGAGCAATTGCTGGACGTTTGCAATTTCTCACCTGAGCTCTCTTTAGAGTGCGCGAGAGGATGAGCAGAAGATGAGGTGGCTAGAGAAGCCCAGAGCCCCAGTGTTCTTAGGCCTACAAAAGCGCTTCCAAGGAAGGGTGCTGGCTAGCAACAGCTTTCAGTGCTGGCACTTTTCATCTCTGAGCAATTGCTCGACGTTTGCAATTTCTCAGCTCGTTTCTACGAGACGGAAAGAGAAGGACCGTGACGTTTGGTGGCTAGAGAAGCGCAAAGCCCCAGTGTTACTGCGCCTGTGAAAGCGCTTCCAAGGAAGGGTGCTGGCTAGCAACAGCTTTCAGTGCTGGCACTTTTCATCTCTGAGCAATAGCTCGATGTTTGCAATTTCTCAGCTCGTGTCTATGAGATGGAAAGAGAATGACAGTGACGTTTGGTGGGTAGAGAAGCGCAAAGCCCCAGTGTTACTGCGCCTGTGAAAGCGCTTCCAAGGAAGGGTGCTGGCTAGCAACAGCTTTCAGTGCTGGCACTTTTCATCTCTGAGCAATTGCTCGACGTTTGCAATTTCTCAGCTCGTGTCTACGAGACGGAAAGAGAAGGACCGTGACGTTTGGTGGGTAGAGAAGCGCAAAGCCCCAGTGTTGCTGCGCCTGTGAAAGCACTTCCAAGGAAGGGTGCTGGCTAGCAACAGCTTTCAGTGCTGGCACTTTTCATCTCTGAGCAATTGCTCGACGTTTGCAATTTCTCAGCTCGTGTCTACGAGACGGAAAGAGAAGGACCGTGACTTTTGGTACGTATAGAAGTGCAAAGCCCCACTGTTACTGCGCCTGTGAAAGCGCTTCCAAGGAAGGGTGCTGGCTAGCAAGAGCTTTCAGTGCTGGCACTTTTCATCTCTAGAGCAATTGCTCGACGTTTGCAATTTCTCACCTGAGCTCTCTTTAGATTGTGCGAGAGGATGAGCAGAAGATTAGGTGGCTAGAGAAGCCCAGAGCCCCAGTGTTCTTAGGCCTACAAAAGCGCTTCCAAGGAAGGGTGCTGGCTAGCAACAGCTTTCAGTGCTGGCACTTTTCATCTCTGAGCAATTGCTCGACGTTTGCAATTTCTCAGCTCGTGTCTACGAGACGGAGAGATAGTGACCATGACGTTTGGTGGCTAGAGAAGCGCAAAGCCCCAGTGTTACTGCGCCTGTGAAAGCGCTTCCAAGGAAGGGTGCTGGCTAGCAACAGCTTTCAGTGCTGGCACTTTTCATCTCTGAGCAATTGCTTGACGTTTGCAATTTCTCAGCTCGTGTCTACGAGATGGAAAGAGAAGGACCGTGACGTTTGGTGGGTAGAGAAGCGCAAAGCCCCAGTGTTACAGCGCCTGTGAAAGCGCTTCCAAGGAAGGGTGCTGGCTAGCAACAGCTTTCAGTGCTGGCACTTTTCATCTCTGAGCAATTGCTCGACGTTTGCAATTTCTCAGCTCGTGTCTACGAGACGGAAAGAGAAGGACCGTGACGTTTGGTGCGTAGAGAAGCGCAAAGCCCCAGTGTTGCTGCGCCTGTGAAAGCGCTTCCAAGGAAGGGTGCTGGCTAGCAAGAGCTTTCAGTGCTGGCACTTTTCATCTCTGAGCAATTGCTCGACGTTTGCAATTTCTCAGCTCGTGTCTACGAGACGGAAAGAGAATGATCGTGACGTTTGGTGGGTAGAGAAGCGCAAAGCCCCAGTGTTGCTGCGCCTGTGAAAGCGCTTCCAAGGAAGGGTGCTGGCTAGCAAGAGCTTTCAGTGCTGGCACTTTTCATCTCTGAGCAATTGCTGGACGTTTACAATTTCTCACCTGAGCTCTCTTTAGAGTGCGCGAGAGGATGAGCAGAAGATGAGGTGGCTAGAGAAGCCCAGAGCCCCAGTGTTCTTAGGCCTACAAAAGCGCTTCCAAGGAAGGGTGCTGGCTAGCAACAGCTTCCAGTGCTGGCACTTTTCATCTCTGAGCAATTGCTGGACGTTTGCAATTTCTCAGCTCGTGTCTACGAGACGGAAAGAGAAGGACCGTGACGTTTGGTGGGTAGAGAAGCGCAAAGCCCCAGTGTTACTGCGCCTGTAAAGCGCTTCCAAGGAAGGGTGCTGGCTAGCAACAGCTTTCAGTGCTGGCACTTTTCATCTCTGAGCAATTGCTCGACGTTTGCAATTTCTCAGCTCGTGTCTACGAGACGGAAAGAGAAGGACCGTGGCGTTTGGTGGCTAGAGAAGCGCAAAGCCCCAGTGTTACTGCGCCTGTAAAGCGCTTCCAAGGAAGGGTGCTGGCTAGCAACAGCTTTCAGTGCTGGCACTTTTCATCTCTGAGCAATTGCTCGACGTTTGCAATTTCTCAGCTCGTGTCTACGAGACGGAAAGAGAAGGACCGTGACGTTTGGTGCGTATAGAAGCGCAAAGCCCCAGTGTTGCTGCGCTTGTGAAAGCACTTCCAAGGAAGGGTGCTGGCTAGCAAGAGCTTTCAGTGCTGGCACTTTTCATCTCTGAGCAATTGCTCGACGTTTGCAATTTCTCAGCTCGAGTCTACGAGACGGAAAGAGAATGACCGTGACGTTTGGTGGGTAGAGAAGCACAAAGCCCCAGTGTTACTGCGCCTGTGAAAGCGCTTCCAAGGAAGGGTGCTGGCTAGCAACAGCTTTCAGTGCTGGCACTTTTCATCTCTGAGCAATTGTTCGACGTTTGCAATTTCTCAGCTCGTGTCTACGAGACGGAGAGATAGTGACCGTGACGTTTGGTGGGTAGAGAAGCGCAAAGCCCCAGTGTTGCTGCGCCTGTGAAAGCGCTTCCAAGGAAGGGTGCTGGCTAGCAACAGCTTTCAGTGCTGGCACTTTTCATCTCTGAGCAATTGCTGGACGTTTGCAATTTCTCAGCTCGTGTCTACGAGACGGAAAGAGAAGGACCGTGACGTTTGGTGGCTAGAGAAGCCCAGAGCCCCAGTGTTACAGCGCCTGTGAAAGCGCTTCCAAGGAAGGGTGCTGGCTAGCAACAGCTTTCAGTGCTGGCACTTTTCATCTCTGAGCAATTGCTCGACGTTTGCAATTTCTCACCTGAGCTCTCTTTAGAGTGTGCGAGAGGATGAACAGAAGATGAGGTGGCTAGAGAAGCCCAGAGCCCCACTGTTCTTAGGCCTACAAAAGCGCTTCCAAGGAAGGGTGCTGGCTAGCAACAGCTTTCAGTGCTGGCACTTTTCATCTCTGAGCAATTGCTCGACGTTTGCAATTTCTCAGCTCGTGTCTACGAGACGGAATGAGAAGGACCGTGACGTTTGGTGCGTATAGAAGCGCAAAGCCCCAGTGTTGCTGCGCCTGTGAAAGCGCTTCCAAGGAAGGGTGCTGGCTAGCAGCAGCTTTCAGTGCTGGCACTTTTCCTCTCTGAGCAATTGCTCAACGTTTGCAATTTCTCAGCTCGAGTCTACGAGACGGAAAGAGAATGACCGTGACGTTTGGTGGCTAGAGAAGCGCAAAGCCCCAGTGTTACTGCGCCTGTGAAAGCGCTTCCAAGGAAGGGTGCTGGCTGGCGACAGCTTTCAGTGCTGGCACTTTTCATCTCTGAGCAATTGCTCGACGTTTGCAATTTCTCAGCTCGTGTCTACGAGACGGAGAGATAGTGACTGTGACGTTTGGTGGCTAGAGAAGCGCAAAGCCCCAGTGTTACTGCGCCTGTAAAGCGCTTCCAAGGAAGGGTGCTGGCTAGCAACAGCTTTCAGTGCTGGCACTTTTCATCTCTGAGCAATTGCTCGACGTTTGCAATTTCTCAGCTCGTGTCTACGAGACGGAAAGAGAAGGACCGTGACGTTTGGTGCGTAGAGAAGCGCAAAGCCCCAGTGTTACAGCGCCTGTGAAAGCGCTTCCAAGGAAGGGTGCTGGCTAGCAAGAGCTTTCAGTGCTGGCACTTTTCATCTCTGAGCAATTGCTCGACGTTTGCAATTTCTCACCTGAGCTCTCTTTAGAGTGCGCGAGAGGATGAGCAGAAGATGAGGTGGCTAAAGAAGCCCAGAGCCCCAGTGTTCTTAGGCCTACAAAAGCGCTTCCAAGGAAGGGTGCTGGCTAGCAACAGCTTCCAGTGCTGGCACTTTTCATCTCTGAGCAATTGCTCGACGTTTGCAATTTCTCAGCTCGTATCTACGAGACGGAAAGAGAATGACAGTGACGTTTGGTGGCTAGAGAAGCGCAAAGCCCCAGTGTTGCTGCGCCTGTGAAAGCACTTCCAAGGAAGGGTGCTGGCTAGCAACAGCTTTCAGTGCTGGCACTTTTCATCTCTGAGCAATTGCTGGACGTTTGCAATTTCTCACCTGAGCTCGCTTTAGAGTGCACGAGAGGATGAGCAGAAGATGAGGTGGCTAGAGAAGCCCAGAGCCCCAGTGTTCTTAGGCCTACAAAAGCGCTTCCAAGGAAGGGTGCTGGCTAGCAACAGCTTTCAGTGCTGGCACTTTTCATCTCTGAGCAATTGCTCGACGTTTGCAATTTCTCACCTGAGCTCTCTTTAGAGTGCGCGAGAGGATGAGCAGAAGATTAGGTGGCTAGAGAAGCCCAGAGCCCCACTGTTCTTAGGCCTACAAAAGCGCTTCCAAGGAAGGGTGCTGGCTAGCAACAGCTTCCAGTGCTGGCACTTTTCATCTCTGAGCAATTGCTCGACGTTTGCAATTTCTCAGCTCGTGTCTACGAGACGGAAAGAGAAAGACCGTGACGTTTGGTGGTTAGAGAAGCGCAAAGCCCCAGTGTTGCTGCGCCTGTGAAAGCACTTCCAAGGAAGGGTGCTGGCTAGCAACAGCTTTCAGTGCTGGCACTTTTCATCTCTGAGCAATTGCTCGACGTTTGCAATTTCTCAGCTCGTGTCTACCGAAGGAAAGAGAAGGACCGTGACATTTGGTGGCTAGAGAAGCGCAAAGCCCCAGTGTTGCTGCGCCTGTGAAAGCGCTTCCAAGGAAGGGTGCTGGCTAGCAACAGCTTTCAGTGCTGGCACTTTTCATCTCTGAGCAATTGCTCGACGTTTGCAATTTCTCACCTGAGCTCTCTTTAGAGTGCGCGAGAGGATGTGCAGAAGATGAGGTGGCTAGAGAAGCCCAGAGCCCCAGTGTTCTAAGGGCTACAAAAGCGCTTCCAAGGAAGGGTGCTGGCTAGCAAGAGCTTTCAGTGCTGGCACTTTTCATCTCTGAGCAATTGCTCGACGTTTGCAATTTCTCAGCTCGTGTCTACGAGACGGAAAGAGAAGGACCGTGACGTTTGGTGGCTAGAGAAGCGCAAAGCCCCAGTGTTACTGCGCCTGTGAAAGCGCTTCCAAGGAAGGGTGCTGGCTAGCAACAGCTTTCAGTGCTGGCACTTTTCCTCTCTGAGCAATTGCTCAACGTTTGCAATTTCTCAGCTCGAGTCTACGAGACGGAAAGAGAATGACCGTGACGTTTGGTGGCTAGAGAAGCGCAAAGCCCCAGTGTTACTGCGCCTGTGAAAGCGCTTCCAAGGAAGGGTGCTGGCTGGCGACAGCTTTCAGTGCTGGCACTTTTCATCTCTGAGCAATTGCTGGACGTTTGCAATTTCTCAGCTCGTGTCTACGAGACGGAGAGATAGTGACTGTGACGTTTGGTGGGTAGAGAAGCGCAAAGCCCCAGTGTTACTGCGCCTGTAAAGCGCTTCCAAGGAAGGGTGCTGGCTAGCAAGAGCTTTCAGTGCTGGCACTTTTCATCTCTGAGCAATTGCTCGACGTTTGCAATTTCTCAGCTCGTGTCTACGAGACGGAAAGAGAAGGACCGTGACGTTTGGTGGGTATAGAAGCGCAAAGCCCCAGTGTTACAGCGCCTGTGAAAGCGCTTCCAAGGAAGGGTGCTGGCTAGCAAGAGCTTTCAGTGCTGGCACTTTTCATCTCTGAGCAATTGCTCGACGTTTGCAATTTCTCACCTGAGCTCTCTTTAGAGTGCGCGAGAGGATGAGCAGAAGATGAGGTGGCTAGAGAAGCCCAGAGCCCCAGTGTTCTTAGGCCTACAAAAGCGCTTCCAAGGAAGGGTGCTGGCTAGCAACAGCTTCCAGTGCTGGCACTTTTCATCTCTGAGCAATTGCTCGACGTTTGCAATTTCTCAGCTCGTGTCTACGAGACGGAAAGAGAAGGACCGTGACGTTTGGTGGCTAGAGAAGCGCAAAGCCCCAGTGTTGCTGCGCCTGTGAAAGCGCTTCCAAGGAAGGGTGCTGGCTAGCAACAGCTTTCAGTGCTGGCACTTTTCTTCTCTGAGCAATTGCTGGACGTTTGCAATTTCTCACCTGAGCTCTCTTTAGAGTGCGCGAGAGGATGAGCAGAAGATGAGGTGGCTAGAGAAGCCCAGAGCCCCACTGTTCTTAGGCCTACAAAAGCGCTTCCAAGGAAGGGTGCTGGCTAGCAACAGCTTTCAGTGCTGGCACTTTTCATCTCTGAGCAATTGCTCGACGTTTGCAATTTCTCACCTGAGCTCTCTTTAGAGTGCGCGAGAGGATGAGCAGAAGATGAGGTGGCGAGAGAAGCCCAGAGCCCCAGTGTTCTTAGGCCTACAAAAGTGCTTCCAAGGAAGGGTGCTGGCTAGCAAGAGCTTTCAGTGCTGGCACTTTTCATCTCTGAGCAATTGCTCAACGTTTGCAATTTCTCAGCTCGTGTCTACGAGATGGAAAGAGAATGACAGTGACGTTTGGTGGGTAGAGAAGCGCAAAGCCCCAGTGTTACTGCGCCTGTGAAAGCGCTTCCAAGGAAGGGTGCTGGCTAGCAAGAGCTTTCAGTGCTGGCACTTTTCATCTCTGAGCAATTGCTCGACGTTTGCAATTTCTCACCTGAGCTCTCTTTAGAGTGCGCGAGAGGATGAGCAGAAGATTAGGTGGCTAGAGAAGCCCAGAGTCCCACTGTTCTTAGGCCTACAAAAGCGCTTCCAAGGAAGGGTGCTGGCTAGCAAGAGCTTTCAGTGCTGGCACTTTTCATCTCTGAGCAATTGCTCGACGTTTGCAATTTCTCAGCTCGTGTCTACGAGACGGAGAGATAGTGACCATGACGTTTGGTGGCTAGAGAAGCGCAAAGCCCCAGTGTTGCTGCGCCTGTGAAAGCGCTTCCAAGGAAGGATGCTGGCTAGCAAGAGCTTTCAGTGCTGGCACTTTTCATCTCTGAGCAATTGCTCGACGTTTGCAATTTCTCAGCTCGTGTCTACGAGACGGAAACAGAAGGACCGTGACGTTTGGTGGGTAGAGAAGCGCAAAGCCCCAGTGTTGCTGCGCCTGTGAAAGCGCTTCCAAGGAAGGGTGCTGGCTAGCAAGAGCTTTCAGTGCTGGCACTTTTCATCTCTGAGCAATTGCTCGACGTTTGCAATTTCTCAGCTCGTGTCTACGAGACGGAAAGAGAATGACCGTGATGTTTGGTGGCTAGAGAAGCGCAAAGCCCCAGTGTTGCTGCGCCTGTGAAAGCGCTTCCAAGGAAGGGTGCTGGCTAGCAACAGCTTTCAGTGCTGGCACTTTTCATCTCTGAGCAATTGCTCGACGTTTGCAATTTCTCACCTGAGCTCTCTTTAGAGTGCGCGAGAGGATGAGCAGAAGATTAGGTGGCTAGAGAAGCCCAGAGCCCCAGTGTTCTTAGGCCTACAAAAGCGCTTCCAAGGAAGGGTGCTGGCTAGCAACAGCTTCCAGTGCTGGCACTTTTCATCTCTGAGCAATTGCTCGACGTTTGCAATTTCTCAGCTCGTGTCTACCGACGGAAAGAGAAGGACCGTGACGTTTGGTGGCTAGAGAAGCGCAAAGCCCCAGTGTTGCTGCGCCTGTGAAAGCGCTTCCAAGGAAGGGTGCTGGCTAGCAAGAGCTTTCAGTGCTGGCACTTTTCATCTCTGAGCAATTGCTGGACGTTTGCAATTTCTCACCTGAGCTCTCTTTAGAGTGCGCGAGAGGATGAGCAGAAGATTAGGTGGCTAAAGAAGCCCAGAGCCCCAGTGTTCTTAGGCCTACAAAAGCGCTTCAAGGAAGGGTGCTGGCTAGCAACAGCTTCCAGTGCTGGCACTTTTCATCTCTGAGCAATTGCTCAACGTTTGCAATTTCTCAGCTCGTATCTACGAGACGGAAAGAGAAGGACCGTGACGTTTGGTGTGTAGAGAAGCGCAAAGCCCCAGTGTTGCTGCGCCTGTGAAAGCACTTCCAAGGAAGGGTGCTGGCTAGCAAGAGCTTTCAGTGCTGGCACTTTTCATCTCTGAGCAATTGCTCGACGTTTGCAATTTCTCACCTGAGCTCTCTTTAGAGTGCGCGAGAGGATGAGCAGAAGATTAGGTGGCTAGAGAAGCCCAGAGCCCCAGTGTTCTTAGGCCTACAAAAGCGCTTCCAAGGAAGGGTGCTGGCTAGCAACAGCTTTCAGTGCTGGCACTTTTCATCTCTGAGCAATTGCTCGACGTTTGCAATTTCTCACCTGAGCTCTCTTTAGAGTGCGCGAGAGGATGAGCAGAAGATTAGGTGGCTAGAGAAGCCCAGAGCCCCACTGTTCTTAGGCCTACAAAAGCGCTTCCAAGGAAGGGTGCTGGCTAGCAACAGCTTCCAGTGCTGGCACTTTTCATCTCTGAGCAATTGCTCGACGTTTGCAATTTCTCAGCTCGTGTCTACGAGACGGAAAGAGAATGACCGTGACGTTTGGTGGTTAGAGAAGCGCAAAGCCCCAGTGTTGCTGCGCCTGTGAAAGCGCTTCCAAGGAAGGGTGCTGGCTAGCAACAGCTTTCAGTGCTGGCACTTTTCATCTCTGAGCAATTGCTGGACGTTTGCAATTTCTCACCTGAGCTCTCTTTAGAGTGCGCGCGAGGATGAACAGAAGATGAGGTGGCTAGAGAAGCCCAGAGCCCCAGTGTTCTTAGGCCTACAAAAGCGCTTCCAAGGAAGGGTGCTGGCTAGCAACAGCTTTCAGTGCTGGCACTTTTCCTCTCTGAGCAATTGCTCAACGTTTGCAATTTCTCAGCTCGTGTCTACGAGACGGAAAGAGAAGGACCGTGACGTTTGGTGCGTATAGAAGCGCAAAGCCCCAGTGTTACTGCGCCTGTGAAAGCGCTTCCAAGGAAGGGTGCTGGCTAGCAACAGCTTTCAGTGCTGGCACTTTTCATCTCTGAGCAATTGCTCGACGTTTGCAATTTCTCAGCTCGTGTCTACCGACGGAAAGAGAAGGACCGTGACATTTGGTGGCTAGAGAATCGCAAAGCCCCAGTGTTGCTGCGCCTGTGAAAGCGCTTCCAAGGAAGGGTGCTGGCTAGCAACAGCTTCCAGTGCTGGCACTTTTCATCTCTGAGCAATTGCTCGACGTTTGCAATTTCTCACCTGAGCTCTCTTTAGAGTGCGCGAGAGGATGTGCAGAAGATTAGGTGGCTAGAGAAGCCCAGAGCCCCAGTGTTCTAAGGGCTACAAAAGCGCTTCCAAGGAAGGGTGCTGGCTAGCAACAGCTTTCAGTGCTGGCACTTTTCATCTCTGAGCAATTGCTCGACGTTTGCAATTTCTCAGCTCGTGTCTACGAGACGGAAAGAGAAGGACCGTGACGTTTGGTGGCTAGAGAAGCGCAAAGCCCCAGTGTTACTGCGCCTGTGAAAGCGCTTCCAAGGAAGGGTGCTGGCTAGCAACAGCTTTCAGTGCTGGCACTTTTCATCTCTGAGCAATTGCTGGAAGTTTGCAATTTCTCACCTGAGCTCTCTTTAGAGTGCGCGAGAGGATGAGCAGAAGATGAGGTGGCTAGAGAAGCCCAGAGCCCCAGTGTTCTTAGGCCTACAAAAGCGCTTCCAAGGAAGGGTGCTGGCTAGCAACAGCTTTCAGTGCTGGCACTTTTCATCTCTGAGCAATTGCTCGACGTTTGCAATTTCTCAGCTCGTGTCTACGAGACGGAAAGAGAAGGACCGTGACGTTTGATGGGTAGAGAAGCGCAAAGCCCCAGTGTTACTGCGCCTGTGAAAGCGCTTCCAAGGAAGGGTGCTGGCTAGCAAGAGCTTTCAGTGCTGGCACTTTTCATCTCTGAGCAATTGCTCGACGTTTGCAATTTCTCACCTGAGCTCTCTTTAGAGTGCGCGAGAGGATGAGCAGAAGATGAGGTGGCTAGAGAAGCCCAGAGCCCCAGTGTTCTTAGGCCTACAAAAGCGCTTCCAAGGAAGGGTGCTGGCTAGCAACAGCTTTCAGTGCTGGCACTTTTCATCTCTGAGCAATTGCTCGACGTTTGCAATTTCTCAGCTCGTGTCTACGAGACGGAAAGAGAAGGACCGTGACGTTTGGTGCGTATAGAAGCGCAAAGCCCCAGTGTTACAGCGCCTGTGAAAGCGCTTCCAAGGAAGGGTGCTGGCTAGCAAGAGCTTTCAGTGCTGGCACTTTTCATCTCTGAGCAATTGCTCGACGTTTGCAATTTCTCACCTGAGCTCTCTTTAGAGTGCGCGAGAGGATGAGCAGAAGATGAGGTGGCTAAAGAAGCCCAGAGCCCCAGTGTTCTTAGGCCTACAAAAGCGCTTCCAAGGAAGGGTGCTGGCTAGCAACAGCTTCCAGTGCTGGCACTTTTCATCTCTGAGCAATTGCTCGACGTTTGCAATTTCTCAGCTCGTATCTACGAGACGGAAAGAGAATGACAGTGACGTTTGGTGGCTAGAGAAGCGCAAAGCCCCAGTGTTGCTGCGCCTGTGAAAGCACTTCCAAGGAAGGGTGCTGGCTAGCAACAGCTTTCAGTGCTGGCACTTTTCATCTCTGAGCAATTGCTGGACGTTTGCAATTTCTCACCTGAGCTCGCTTTAGAGTGCACGAGAGGATGAGCAGAAGATGAGGTGGCTAGAGAAGCCCAGAGCCCCAGTGTTCTTAGGCCTACAAAAGCGCTTCCAAGGAAGGGTGCTGGCTAGCAACAGCTTTCAGTGCTGGCACTTTTCATCTCTGAGCAATTGCTCGACGTTTGCAATTTCTCACCTGAGCTCTCTTTAGAGTGCGCGAGAGGATGAGCAGAAGATTAGGTGGCTAGAGAAGCCCAGAGCCCCACTGTTCTTAGGCCTACAAAAGCGCTTCCAAGGAAGGGTGCTGGCTAGCAACAGCTTCCAGTGCTGGCACTTTTCATCTCTGAGCAATTGCTCGACGTTTGCAATTTCTCAGCTCGTGTCTACGAGACGGAAAGAGAAAGACCGTGACGTTTGGTGGTTAGAGAAGCGCAAAGCCCCAGTGTTGCTGCGCCTGTGAAAGCACTTCCAAGGAAGGGTGCTGGCTAGCAACAGCTTTCAGTGCTGGCACTTTTCATCTCTGAGCAATTGCTCGACGTTTGCAATTTCTCAGCTCGTGTCTACCGAAGGAAAGAGAAGGACCGTGACATTTGGTGGCTAGAGAAGCGCAAAGCCCCAGTGTTGCTGCGCCTGTGAAAGCGCTTCCAAGGAAGGGTGCTGGCTAGCAACAGCTTTCAGTGCTGGCACTTTTCATCTCTGAGCAATTGCTCGACGTTTGCAATTTCTCACCTGAGCTCTCTTTAGAGTGCGCGAGAGGATGTGCAGAAGATGAGGTGGCTAGAGAAGCCCAGAGCCCCAGTGTTCTAAGGGCTACAAAAGCGCTTCCAAGGAAGGGTGCTGGCTAGCAAGAGCTTTCAGTGCTGGCACTTTTCATCTCTGAGCAATTGCTCGACGTTTGCAATTTCTCAGCTCGTGTCTACGAGACGGAAAGAGAAGGACCGTGACGTTTGGTGGCTAGAGAAGCGCAAAGCCCCAGTGTTACTGCGCCTGTGAAAGCGCTTCCAAGGAAGGGTGCTGGCTAGCAACAGCTTTCAGTGCTGGCACTTTTCCTCTCTGAGCAATTGCTCAACGTTTGCAATTTCTCAGCTCGAGTCTACGAGACGGAAAGAGAATGACCGTGACGTTTGGTGGCTAGAGAAGCGCAAAGCCCCAGTGTTACTGCGCCTGTGAAAGCGCTTCCAAGGAAGGGTGCTGGCTGGCGACAGCTTTCAGTGCTGGCACTTTTCATCTCTGAGCAATTGCTGGACGTTTGCAATTTCTCAGCTCGTGTCTACGAGACGGAGAGATAGTGACTGTGACGTTTGGTGGGTAGAGAAGCGCAAAGCCCCAGTGTTACTGCGCCTGTAAAGCGCTTCCAAGGAAGGGTGCTGGCTAGCAAGAGCTTTCAGTGCTGGCACTTTTCATCTCTGAGCAATTGCTCGACGTTTGCAATTTCTCAGCTCGTGTCTACGAGACGGAAAGAGAAGGACCGTGACGTTTGGTGGGTATAGAAGCGCAAAGCCCCAGTGTTACAGCGCCTGTGAAAGCGCTTCCAAGGAAGGGTGCTGGCTAGCAAGAGCTTTCAGTGCTGGCACTTTTCATCTCTGAGCAATTGCTCGACGTTTGCAATTTCTCACCTGAGCTCTCTTTAGAGTGCGCGAGAGGATGAGCAGAAGATGAGGTGGCTAGAGAAGCCCAGAGCCCCAGTGTTCTTAGGCCTACAAAAGCGCTTCCAAGGAAGGGTGCTGGCTAGCAACAGCTTCCAGTGCTGGCACTTTTCATCTCTGAGCAATTGCTCGACGTTTGCAATTTCTCAGCTCGTGTCTACGAGACGGAAAGAGAAGGACCGTGACGTTTGGTGGCTAGAGAAGCGCAAAGCCCCAGTGTTGCTGCGCCTGTGAAAGCGCTTCCAAGGAAGGGTGCTGGCTAGCAACAGCTTTCAGTGCTGGCACTTTTCTTCTCTGAGCAATTGCTGGACGTTTGCAATTTCTCACCTGAGCTCTCTTTAGAGTGCGCGAGAGGATGAGCAGAAGATGAGGTGGCTAGAGAAGCCCAGAGCCCCACTGTTCTTAGGCCTACAAAAGCGCTTCCAAGGAAGGGTGCTGGCTAGCAACAGCTTTCAGTGCTGGCACTTTTCATCTCTGAGCAATTGCTCGACGTTTGCAATTTCTCACCTGAGCTCTCTTTAGAGTGCGCGAGAGGATGAGCAGAAGATGAGGTGGCTAGAGAAGCCCAGAGCCCCAGTGTTCTAAGGGCTACAAAAGTGCTTCCAAGGAAGGGTGCTGGCTAGCAAGAGCTTTCAGTGCTGGCACTTTTCATCTCTGAGCAATTGCTCAACGTTTGCAATTTCTCAGCTCGTGTCTACGAGATGGAAAGAGAATGACAGTGACGTTTGGTGGGTAGAGAAGCGCAAAGCCCCAGTGTTACTGCGCCTGTGAAAGCGCTTCCAAGGAAGGGTGCTGGCTAGCAACAGCTTTCAGTGCTGGCACTTTTCATCTCTGAGCAATTGCTCGACGTTTGCAATTTCTCACCTGAGCTCTCTTTAGAGTGCGCGAGAGGATGAGCAGAAGATTAGGTGGCTAGAGAAGCCCAGAGTCCCACTGTTCTTAGGCCTACAAAAGCGCTTCCAAGGAAGGGTGCTGGCTAGCAAGAGCTTTCAGTGCTGGCACTTTTCATCTCTGAGCAATTGCTCGACGTTTGCAATTTCTCAGCTCGTGTCTACGAGACGGAGAGATAGTGACCATGACGTTTGGTGGCTAGAGAAGCGCAAAGCCCCAGTGTTGCTGCGCCTGTGAAAGCGCTTCCAAGGAAGGATGCTGGCTAGCAAGAGCTTTCAGTGCTGGCACTTTTCATCTCTGAGCAATTGCTCGACGTTTGCAATTTCTCAGCTCGTGTCTACGAGACGGAAACAGAAGGACCGTGACGTTTGGTGGGTAGAGAAGCGCAAAGCCCCAGTGTTGCTGCGCCTGTGAAAGCGCTTCCAAGGAAGGGTGCTGGCTAGCAAGAGCTTTCAGTGCTGGCACTTTTCATCTCTGAGCAATTGCTCGACGTTTGCAATTTCTCAGCTCGTGTCTACGAGACGGAAAGAGAATGACCGTGATGTTTGGTGGCTAGAGAAGCGCAAAGCCCCAGTGTTGCTGCGCCTGTGAAAGCGCTTCCAAGGAAGGGTGCTGGCTAGCAACAGCTTTCAGTGCTGGCACTTTTCATCTCTGAGCAATTGCTCGACGTTTGCAATTTCTCACCTGAGCTCTCTTTAGAGTGCGCGAGAGGATGAGCAGAAGATTAGGTGGCTAGAGAAGCCCAGAGCCCCAGTGTTCTTAGGCCTACAAAAGCGCTTCCAAGGAAGGGTGCTGGCTAGCAACAGCTTCCAGTGCTGGCACTTTTCATCTCTGAGCAATTGCTCGACGTTTGCAATTTCTCAGCTCGTGTCTACCGACGGAAAGAGAAGGACCGTGACGTTTGGTGGCTAGAGAAGCGCAAAGCCCCAGTGTTGCTGCGCCTGTGAAAGCGCTTCCAAGGAAGGGTGCTGGCTAGCAAGAGCTTTCAGTGCTGGCACTTTTCATCTCTGAGCAATTGCTGGACGTTTGCAATTTCTCACCTGAGCTCTCTTTAGAGTGCGCGAGAGGATGAGCAGAAGATTAGGTGGCTAGAGAAGCCCAGAGCCCCAGTGTTCTTAGGCCTACAAAAGCGCTTCAAGGAAGGGTGCTGGCTAGCAACAGCTTCCAGTGCTGGCACTTTTCATCTCTGAGCAATTGCTCAACGTTTGCAATTTCTCAGCTCGTATCTACGAGACGGAAAGAGAAGGACCGTGACGTTTGGTGTGTAGAGAAGCGCAAAGCCCCAGTGTTGCTGCGCCTGTGAAAGCACTTCCAAGGAAGGGTGCTGGCTAGCAAGAGCTTTCAGTGCTGGCACTTTTCATCTCTGAGCAATTGCTCGACGTTTGCAATTTCTCACCTGAGCTCTCTTTAGAGTGCGCGAGAGGATGAGCAGAAGATTAGGTGGCTAGAGAAGCCCAGAGCCCCAGTGTTCTTAGGCCTACAAAAGCGCTTCCAAGGAAGGGTGCTGGCTAGCAACAGCTTTCAGTGCTGGCACTTTTCATCTCTGAGCAATTGCTCGACGTTTGCAATTTCTCACCTGAGCTCTCTTTAGAGTGCGCGAGAGGATGAGCAGAAGATGAGGTGGCTAGAGAAGCCCAGAGCCCCACTGTTCTTAGGCCTACAAAAGCGCTTCCAAGGAAGGGTGCTGGCTAGCAACAGCTTCCAGTGCTGGCACTTTTCATCTCTGAGCAATTGCTCGACGTTTGCAATTTCTCAGCTCGTGTCTACGAGACGGAAAGAGAATGACCGTGACGTTTGGTGGTTAGAGAAGCGCAAAGCCCCAGTGTTGCTGCGCCTGTGAAAGCGCTTCCAAGGAAGGGTGCTGGCTAGCAACAGCTTTCAGTGCTGGCACTTTTCATCTCTGAGCAATTGCTGGACGTTTGCAATTTCTCACCTGAGCTCTCTTTAGAGTGCGCGCGAGGATGAGCAGAAGATGAGGTGGCTAGAGAAGCCCAGAGCCCCACTGTTCTTAGGCCTACAAAAGCGCTTCCAAGGAAGGGTGCTGGCTAGCAACAGCTTTCAGTGCTGGCACTTTTTATCTCTGAGCAATTGCTCAACGTTTGCAATTTCTCAGCTCGTGTCTACGAGACGGAAAGAGAAGGACCGTGACGTTTGGTGCGTATAGAAGCGCAAAGCCCCAGTGTTACTGCGCCTGTGAAAGCGCTTCCAAGGAAGGGTGCTGGCTAGCAACAGCTTTCAGTGCTGGCACTTTTCATCTCTGAGCAATTGCTCGACGTTTGCAATTTCTCAGCTCGTGTCTACCGACGGAAAGAGAAGGACCGTGACATTTGGTGGCTAGAGAATCGCAAAGCCCCAGTGTTGCTGCGCCTGTGAAAGCGCTTCCAAGGAAGGGTGCTGGCTAGCAACAGCTTCCAGTGCTGGCACTTTTCATCTCTGAGCAATTGCTCGACGTTTGCAATTTCTCACCTGAGCTCTCTTTAGAGTGCGCGAGAGGATGTGCAGAAGATTAGGTGGCTAGAGAAGCCCAGAGCCCCAGTGTTCTAAGGGCTACAAAAGCGCTTCCAAGGAAGGGTGCTGGCTAGCAACAGCTTTCAGTGCTGGCACTTTTCATCTCTGAGCAATTGCTCGACGTTTGCAATTTCTCAGCTCGTGTCTACGAGACGGAAAGAGAATGACCGTGACGTTTGGTGGCTAGAGAAGCGCAAAGCCCCAGTGTTACTGCGCCTGTGAAAGCGCTTCCAAGGAAGGGTGCTGGCTAGCAACAGCTTTCAGTGCTGGCACTTTTCATCTCTGAGCAATTGCTGGAAGTTTGCAATTTCTCACCTGAGCTCTCTTTAGAGTGCGCGAGAGGATGAGCAGAAGATGAGGTGGCTAGAGAAGCCCAGAGCCCCAGTGTTCTTAGGCCTACAAAAGCGCTTCCAAGGAAGGGTGCTGGCTAGCAACAGCTTTCAGTGCTGGCACTTTTCATCTCTGAGCAATTGCTCGACGTTTGCAATTTCTCAGCTCGTGTCTACGAGACGGAAAGAGAAGGACCGTGACGTTTGATGGGTAGAGAAGCGCAAAGCCCCAGTGTTACTGCGCCTGTGAAAGCGCTTCCAAGGAAGGGTGCTGGCTAGCAAGAGCTTTCAGTGCTGGCACTTTTCATCTCTGAGCAATTGCTCGACGTTTGCAATTTCTCACCTGAGCTCTCTTTAGAGTGCGCGAGAGGATGAGCAGAAGATGAGGTGGCTAGAGAAGCCCAGAGCCCCAGTGTTCTTAGGCCTACAAAAGCGCTTCCAAGGAAGGGTGCTGGCTAGCAACAGCTTTCAGTGCTGGCACTTTTCATCTCTGAGCAATTGCTCGACGTTTGCAATTTCTCAGCTCGTTTCTACGAGACGGAAAGAGAAGGACCGTGACGTTTGGTGGCTAGAGAAGCGCAAAGCCCCAGTGTTACTGCGCCTGTGAAAGCGCTTCCAAGGAAGGGTGCTGGCTAGCAACAGCTTTCAGTGCTGGCACTTTTCATCTCTGAGCAATAGCTCGATGTTTGCAATTTCTCAGCTCGTGTCTATGAGATGGAAAGAGAATGACAGTGACGTTTGGTGGGTAGAGAAGCGCAAAGCCCCAGTGTTACTGCGCCTGTGAAAGCGCTTCCAAGGAAGGGTGCTGGCTAGCAACAGCTTTCAGTGCTGGCACTTTTCATCTCTGAGCAATTGCTCGACGTTTGCAATTTCTCAGCTCGTGTCTACGAGACGGAAAGAGAAGGACCGTGACGTTTGGTGGGTAGAGAAGCGCAAAGCCCCAGTGTTGCTGCGCCTGTGAAAGCACTTCCAAGGAAGGGTGCTGGCTAGCAACAGCTTTCAGTGCTGGCACTTTTCATCTCTGAGCAATTGCTCGACGTTTGCAATTTCTCAGCTCGTTTCTACGAGACGGAAAGAGAAGGACCGTGACTTTTGGTACGTATAGAAGTGCAAAGCCCCACTGTTACTGCGCCTGTGAAAGCGCTTCCAAGGAAGGGTGCTGGCTAGCAAGAGCTTTCAGTGCTGGCACTTTTCATCTCTAGAGCAATTGCTCGACGTTTGCAATTTCTCACCTGAGCTCTCTTTAGATTGTGCGAGAGGATGAGCAGAAGATTAGGTGGCTAGAGAAGCCCAGAGCCCCAGTGTTCTTAGGCCTACAAAAGCGCTTCCAAGGAAGGGTGCTGGCTAGCAACAGCTTTCAGTGCTGGCACTTTTCATCTCTGAGCAATTGCTCGACGTTTGCAATTTCTCAGCTCGTGTCTACGAGACGGAGAGATAGTGACCATGACGTTTGGTGGCTAGAGAAGCGCAAAGCCCCAGTGTTACTGCGCCTGTGAAAGCGCTTCCAAGGAAGGGTGCTGGCTAGCAACAGCTTTCAGTGCTGGCACTTTTCATCTCTGAGCAATTGCTTGACGTTTGCAATTTCTCAGCTCGTGTCTACGAGATGGAAAGAGAAGGACCGTGACGTTTGGTGGGTAGAGAAGCGCAAAGCCCCAGTGTTACAGCGCCTGTGAAAGCGCTTCCAAGGAAGGGTGCTGGCTAGCAAGAGCTTTCAGTGCTGGCACTTTTCATCTCTGAGCAATTGCTCGACGTTTGCAATTTCTCAGCTCGTGTCTACGAGACGGAAAGAGAACGACCGTGACGTTTGGTGGCTAGAGAAGCGCAAAGCCCCAGTGTTGCTGCGCCTGTGAAAGCGCTTCCAAGGAAGGGTGCTGGCTAGCAAGAGCTTTCAGTGCTGGCACTTTTCATCTCTGAGCAATTGCTCGACGTTTGCAATTTCTCAGCTCGTGTCTACGAGACGGAAAGAGAATGATCGTGACGTTTGGTGGGTAGAGAAGCGCAAAGCCCCAGTGTTGCTGCGCCTGTGAAAGCGCTTCCAAGGAAGGGTGCTGGCTAGCAAGAGCTTTCAGTGCTGGCACTTTTCATCTCTGAGCAATTGCTGGACGTTTACAATTTCTCACCTGAGCTCTCTTTAGAGTGCGCGAGAGGATGAGCAGAAGATGAGGTGGCTAGAGAAGCCCAGAGCCCCAGTGTTCTTAGGCCTACAAAAGCGCTTCCAAGGAAGGGTGCTGGCTAGCAACAGCTTCCAGTGCTGGCACTTTTCATCTCTGAGCAATTGCTGGACGTTTGCAATTTCTCAGCTCGTGTCTACGAGACGGAAAGAGAAGGACCGTGACGTTTGGTGGGTAGAGAAGCGCAAAGCCCCAGTGTTACTGCGCCTGTAAAGCGCTTCCAAGGAAGGGTGCTGGCTAGCAACAGCTTTCAGTGCTGGCACTTTTCATCTCTGAGCAATTGCTCGACGTTTGCAATTTCTCAGCTCGTGTCTACGAGACGGAAAGAGAATGACCGTGACGTTTGGTGGCTAGAGAAGCGCAAAGCCCCAGTGTTACTGCGCCTGTGAAAGCGCTTCCAAGGAAGGGTGCTGGCTAGCAACAGCTTTCAGTGCTGGCACTTTTCATCTCTGAGCAATTGCTCGACGTTTGCAATTTCTCAGCTCGTGTCTACGAGACGGAAAGAGAAGGACCGTGACGTTTGGTGCGTATAGAAGCGCAAAGCCCCAGTGTTGCTGCGCTTGTGAAAGCACTTCCAAGGAAGGGTGCTGGCTAGCAAGAGCTTTCAGTGCTGGCACTTTTCATCTCTGAGCAATTGCTCGACGTTTGCAATTTCTCAGCTCGAGTCTACGAGACGGAAAGAGAATGACCGTGACGTTTGGTGGGTAGAGAAGCACAAAGCCCCAGTGTTACTGCGCCTGTGAAAGCGCTTCCAAGGAAGGGTGCTGGCTAGCAACAGCTTTCAGTGCTGGCACTTTTCATCTCTGAGCAATTGTTCGACGTTTGCAATTTCTCAGCTCGTGTCTACGAGACGGAGAGATAGTGACCGTGACGTTTGGTGGGTAGAGAAGCGCAAAGCCCCAGTGTTGCTGCGCCTGTGAAAGCGCTTCCAAGGAAGGGTGCTGGCTAGCAACAGCTTTCAGTGCTGGCACTTTTCATCTCTGAGCAATTGCTGGACGTTTGCAATTTCTCAGCTCGTGTCTACGAGACGGAAAGAGAAGGACCGTGACGTTTGGTGGCTAGAGAAGCCCAGAGCCCCAGTGTTACAGCGCCTGTGAAAGCGCTTCCAAGGAAGGGTGCTGGCTAGCAAGAGCTTCCAGTGCTGGCACTTTTCATCTCTGAGCAATTGCTCGACGTTTGCAATTTCTCACCTGAGCTCTCTTTAGAGTGTGCGAGAGGATGAACAGAAGATGAGGTGGCTAGAGAAGCCCAGAGCCCCAGTGTTCTTAGGCCTACAAAAGCGCTTCCAAGGAAGGGTGCTGGCTAGCAACAGCTTTCAGTGCTGGCACTTTTCATCTCTGAGCAATTGCTCGACGTTTGCAATTTCTCAGCTCGTGTCTACGAGACGGAATGAGAAGGACCGTGACGTTTGGTGCGTATAGAAGCGCAAAGCCCCAGTGTTGCTGCGCCTGTGAAAGCGCTTCCAAGGAAGGGTGCTGGCTAGCAGCAGCTTTCAGTGCTGGCACTTTTCATCTCTGAGCAATTGCTCGACGTTTGCAATTTCTCAGCTCGTGTCTACGAGACGGAAAGAGAAGGACCGTGACGTTTGGTGGCTAGAGAAGCGCAAAGCCCCAGTGTTGCTGCGCCTGTGAAAGCGCTTCCAAGGAAGGGTGCTGGCTAGCAAGAGCTTTCAGTGCTGGCACTTTTCATCTCTGAGCAATTGCTCGACGTTTGCAATTTCTCACCTGAGCTCTCTTTAGAGTGCGCGAGAGGATGAGCAGAAGATGAGGTGGCTAGAGAAGCCCAGAGCCCCACTGTTCTAAGGGCTACAAAAGCGCTTCCAAGGAAGGGTGCTGGCTAGCAACAGCTTTCAGTGCTGGCACTTTTCCTCTCTGAGCAATTGCTCAACGTTTGCAATTTCTCAGCTCGAGTCTACGAGACGGAAAGAGAATGACCGTGACGTTTGGTGGCTAGAGAAGCGCAAAGCCCCAGTGTTACTGCGCCTGTGAAAGCGCTTCCAAGGAAGGGTGCTGGCTGGCGACAGCTTTCAGTGCTGGCACTTTTCATCTCTGAGCAATTGCTCGACGTTTGCAATTTCTCAGCTCGTGTCTACGAGACGGAGAGATAGTGACTGTGACGTTTGGTGGCTAGAGAAGCGCAAAGCCCCAGTGTTACTGCGCCTGTAAAGCGCTTCCAAGGAAGGGTGCTGGCTAGCAACAGCTTTCAGTGCTGGCACTTTTCATCTCTGAGCAATTGCTCGACGTTTGCAATTTCTCAGCTCGTGTCTACGAGACGGAAAGAGAAGGACCGTGACGTTTGGTGCGTATAGAAGCGCAAAGCCCCAGTGTTACAGCGCCTGTGAAAGCGCTTCCAAGGAAGGGTGCTGGCTAGCAAGAGCTTTCAGTGCTGGCACTTTTCATCTCGGAGCAATTGCTCGACGTTTGCAATTTCTCACCTGAGCTCTCTTTAGAGTGCGCGAGAGGATGAGCAGAAGATGAGGTGGCTAAAGAAGCCCAGAGCCCCAGTGTTCTTAGGCCTACAAAAGCGCTTCCAAGGAAGGGTGCTGGCTAGCAACAGCTTCCAGTGCTGGCACTTTTCATCTCTGAGCAATTGCTCGACGTTTGCAATTTCTCAGCTCGTATCTACGAGACGGAAAGAGAATGACAGTGACGTTTGGTGGCTAGAGAAGCGCAAAGCCCCAGTGTTGCTGCGCCTGTGAAAGCACTTCCAAGGAAGGGTGCTGGCTAGCAACAGCTTTCAGTGCTGGCACTTTTCATCTCTGAGCAATTGCTGGACGTTTGCAATTTCTCACCTGAGCTCTCTTTAGAGTGCACGAGAGGATGAGCAGAAGATTAGGTGGCTAGAGAAGCCCAGAGCCCCAGTGTTCTTAGGCCTACAAAAGCGCTTCCAAGGAAGGGTGCTGGCTAGCAACAGCTTTCAGTGCTGGCACTTTTCATCTCTGAGCAATTGCTCGACGTTTGCAATTTCTCACCTGAGCTCTCTTTAGAGTGCGCGAGAGGATGAGCAGAAGATTAGGTGGCTAGAGAAGCCCAGAGCCCCACTGTTCTTAGGCCTACAAAAGCGCTTCCAAGGAAGGGTGCTGGCTAGCAACAGCTTCCAGTGCTGGCACTTTTCATCTCTGAGCAATTGCTCGATGTTTGCAATTTCTCAGCTCGTGTCTACGAGACGGAAAGAGAAAGACCGTGACGTTTGGTGGTTAGAGAAGCGCAAAGCCCCAGTGTTGCTGCGCCTGTGAAAGCACTTCCAAGGAAGGGTGCTGGCTAGCAACAGCTTTCAGTGCTGGCACTTTTCATCTCTGAGCAATTGCTCGACGTTTGCAATTTCTCAGCTCGTGTCTACCGAAGGAAAGAGAAGGACCGTGACATTTGGTGGCTAGAGAAGCGCAAAGCCCCAGTGTTGCTGCGCCTGTGAAAGCGCTTCCAAGGAAGGGTGCTGGCTAGCAACAGCTTTCAGTGCTGGCACTTTTCATCTCTGAGCAATTGCTCGACGTTTGCAATTTCTCACCTGAGCTCTCTTTAGAGTGCGCGAGAGGATGTGCAGAAGATGAGGTGGCTAGAGAAGCCCAGAGCCCCACTGTTCTAAGGGCTACAAAAGCGCTTCCAAGGAAGGGTGCTGGCTAGCAAGAGCTTTCAGTGCTGGCACTTTTCATCTCTGAGCAATTGCTCGACGTTTGCAATTTCTCAGCTCGTGTCTACGAGACGGAAAGAGAAGGACCGTGACGTTTGGTGGCTAGAGAAGCGCAAAGCCCCAGTGTTACTGCGCCTGTGAAAGCGCTTCCAAGGAAGGGTGCTGGCTAGCAACAGCTTTCAGTGCTGGCACTTTTCCTCTCTGAGCAATTGCTCAACGTTTGCAATTTCTCAGCTCGAGTCTACGAGACGGAAAGAGAATGACCGTGACGTTTGGTGGCTAGAGAAGCGCAAAGCCCCAGTGTTACTGCGCCTGTGAAAGCGCTTCCAAGGAAGGGTGCTGGCTGGCGACAGCTTTCAGTGCTGGCACTTTTCATCTCTGAGCAATTGCTGGACGTTTGCAATTTCTCAGCTCGTGTCTACGAGACGGAGAGATAGTGACTGTGACGTTTGGTGGGTAGAGAAGCGCAAAGCCCCAGTGTTACTGCGCCTGTAAAGCGCTTCCAAGGAAGGGTGCTGGCTAGCAAGAGCTTTCAGTGCTGGCACTTTTCATCTCTGAGCAATTGCTCGACGTTTGCAATTTCTCAGCTCGTGTCTACGAGACGGAAAGAGAAGGACCGTGACGTTTGGTGGGTATAGAAGCGCAAAGCCCCAGTGTTACAGCGCCTGTGAAAGCGCTTCCAAGGAAGGGTGCTGGCTAGCAAGAGCTTTCAGTGCTGGCACTTTTCATCTCTGAGCAATTGCTCGACGTTTGCAATTTCTCACCTGAGCTCTCTTTAGAGTGCGCGAGAGGATGAGCAGAAGATGAGGTGGCTAGAGAAGCCCAGAGCCCCAGTGTTCTTAGGCCTACAAAAGCGCTTCCAAGGAAGGGGGCTGGCTAGCAACAGCTTTCAGTGCTGGCACTTTTCATCTCTGAGCAATTGCTCGACGTTTGCAATTTCTCAGCTCGTGTCTACGAGACGGAAAGAGAAGGACCGTGACGTTTGGTGGCTAGAGAAGCGCAAAGCCCCAGTGTTGCTGCGCCTGTGAAAGCGCTTCCAAGGAAGGGTGCTGGCTAGCAACAGCTTTCAGTGCTGGCACTTTTCTTCTCTGAGCAATTGCTGGACGTTTGCAATTTCTCACCTGAGCTCTCTTTAGAGTGCGCGAGAGGATGAGCAGAAGATGAGGTGGCTAGAGAAGCCCAGAGCCCCACTGTTCTTAGGCCTACAAAAGCGCTTCCAAGGAAGGGTGCTGGCTAGCAACAGCTTTCAGTGCTGGCACTTTTCATCTCTGAGCAATTGCTCGACGTTTGCAATTTCTCACCTGAGCTCTCTTTAGAGTGCGCGAGAGGATGAGCAGAAGATGAGGTGGCTAGAGAAGCCCAGAGCCCCAGTGTTCTTAGGCCTACAAAAGTGCTTCCAAGGAAGGGTGCTGGCTAGCAAGAGCTTTCAGTGCTGGCACTTTTCATCTCTGAGCAATTGCTCAACGTTTGCAATTTCTCAGCTCGTGTCTACGAGATGGAAAGAGAATGACAGTGACGTTTGGTGGGTAGAGAAGCGCAAAGCCCCAGTGTTACTGCGCCTGTGAAAGCGCTTCCAAGGAAGGGTGCTGGCTAGCAAGAGCTTTCAGTGCTGGCACTTTTCATCTCTGAGCAATTGCTCGACGTTTGCAATTTCTCACCTGAGCTCTCTTTAGAGTGCGCGAGAGGATGAGCAGAAGATTAGGTGGCTAGAGAAGCCCAGAGTCCCACTGTTCTTAGGCCTACAAAAGCGCTTCCAAGGAAGGGTGCTGGCTAGCAAGAGCTTTCAGTGCTGGCACTTTTCATCTCTGAGCAATTGCTCGACGTTTGCAATTTCTCAGCTCGTGTCTACGAGACGGAGAGATAGTGACCATGACGTTTGGTGGCTAGAGAAGCGCAAAGCCCCAGTGTTGCTGCGCCTGTGAAAGCGCTTCCAAGGAAGGATGCTGGCTAGCAAGAGCTTTCAGTGCTGGCACTTTTCATCTCTGAGCAATTGCTCGACGTTTGCAATTTCTCAGCTCGTGTCTACGAGACGGAAAGAGAAGGACCGTGACGTTTGGTGGGTAGAGAAGCGCAAAGCCCCAGTGTTGCTGCGCCTGTGAAAGCGCTTCCAAGGAAGGGTGCTGGCTAGCAAGAGCTTTCAGTGCTGGCACTTTTCATCTCTGAGCAATTGCTCGACGTTTGCAATTTCTCAGCTCGTGTCTACGAGACGGAAAGAGAATGACCGTGATGTTTGGTGGCTAGAGAAGCGCAAAGCCCCAGTGTTGCTGCGCCTGTGAAAGCGCTTCCAAGGAAGGGTGCTGGCTAGCAACAGCTTTCAGTGCTGGCACTTTTCATCTCTGAGCAATTGCTCGACGTTTGCAATTTCTCACCTGAGCTCTCTTTAGAGTGCGCGAGAGGATGAGCAGAAGATTAGGTGGCTAGAGAAGCCCAGAGCCCCAGTGTTCTTAGGCCTACAAAAGCGCTTCCAAGGAAGGGTGCTGGCTAGCAACAGCTTCCAGTGCTGGCACTTTTCATCTCGGAGCAATTGCTCGACGTTTGCAATTTCTCAGCTCGTGTCTACCGACGGAAAGAGAAGGACCGTGACGTTTGGTGGCTAGAGAAGCGCAAAGCCCCAGTGTTGCTGCGCCTGTGAAAGCGCTTCCAAGGAAGGGTGCTGGCTAGCAAGAGCTTTCAGTGCTGGCACTTTTCATCTCTGAGCAATTGCTCGACGTTTGCAATTTCTCACCTGAGCTCTCTTTAGAGTGCGCGAGAGGATGAGCAGAAGATTAGGTGGCTAAAGAAGCCCAGAGCCCCAGTGTTCTTAGGCCTACAAAAGCGCTTCAAGGAAGGGTGCTGGCTAGCAACAGCTTCCAGTGCTGGCACTTTTCATCTCTGAGCAATTGCTCAACGTTTGCAATTTCTCAGCTCGTATCTACGAGACGGAAAGAGAAGGACCGTGACGTTTGGTGGTTAGAGAAGCGCAAAGCCCCAGTGTTGCTGCGCCTGTGAAAGCACTTCCAAGGAAGGGTGCTGGCTAGCAAGAGCTTTCAGTGCTGGCACTTTTCATCTCTGAGCAATTGCTCGACGTTTGCAATTTCTCACCTGAGCTCTCTTTAGAGTGCACGAGAGGATGAGCAGAAGATTAGGTGGCTAGAGAAGCCCAGAGCCCCAGTGTTCTTAGGCCTACAAAAGCGCTTCCAAGGAAGGGTGCTGGCTAGCAACAGCTTTCAGTGCTGGCACTTTTCATCTCTGAGCAATTGCTCGACGTTTGCAATTTCTCACCTGAGCTCTCTTTAGAGTGCGCGAGAGGATGAGCAGAAGATTAGGTGGCTAGAGAAGCCCAGAGCCCCACTGTTCTTAGGCCTACAAAAGCGCTTCCAAGGAAGGGTGCTGGCTAGCAACAGCTTCCAGTGCTGGCACTTTTCATCTCTGAGCAATTGCTCGACGTTTGCAATTTCTCAGCTCGTGTCTACGAGACGGAAAGAGAATGACCGTGACGTTTGGTGGTTAGAGAAGCGCAAAGCCCCAGTGTTGCTGCGCCTGTGAAAGCGCTTCCAAGGAAGGGTGCTGGCTAGCAACAGCTTTCAGTGCTGGCACTTTTCATCTCTGAGCAATTGCTGGACGTTTGCAATTTCTCACCTGAGCTCTCTTTAGAGTGCGCGCGAGGATGAGCAGAAGATGAGGTGGCTAGAGAAGCCCAGAGCCCCAGTGTTCTTAGGCCTACAAAAGCGCTTCCAAGGAAGGGTGCTGGCTAGCAACAGCTTTCAGTGCTGGCACTTTTTATCTCTGAGCAATTGCTCAACGTTTGCAATTTCTCAGCTCGTGTCTACGAGACGGAAAGAGAAGGACCGTGACTTTTGGTGCGTATAGAAGCGCAAAGCCCCAGTGTTACTGCGCCTGTGAAAGCGCTTCCAAGGAAGGGTGCTGGCTAGCAACAGCTTTCAGTGCTGGCACTTTTCATCTCTGAGCAATTGCTCGACGTTTGCAATTTCTCAGCTCGTGTCTACCGACGGAAAGAGAAGGACCGTGACATTTGGTGGCTAGAGAAGCGCAAAGCCCCAGTGTTGCTGCGCCTGTGAAAGCGCTTCCAAGGAAGGGTGCTGGCTAGCAACAGCTTCCAGTGCTGGCACTTTTCATCTCTGAGCAATTGCTCGACGTTTGCAATTTCTCACCTGAGCTCTCTTTAGAGTGCGCGAGAGGATGTGCAGAAGATTAGGTGGCTAGAGAAGCCCAGAGCCCCAGTGTTCTAAGGGCTACAAAAGCGCTTCCAAGGAAGGGTGCTGGCTAGCAACAGCTTTCAGTGCTGGCACTTTTCATCTCTGAGCAATTGCTCGACGTTTGCAATTTCTCAGCTCGTGTCTACGAGACGGAAAGAGAATGACCGTGACGTTTGGTGGCTAGAGAAGCGCAAAGCCCCAGTGTTACTGCGCCTGTGAAAGCGCTTCCAAGGAAGGGTGCTGGCTAGCAACAGCTTTCAGTGCTGGCACTTT
This sequence comes from Sarcoramphus papa, assembly GCA_037962945.1. Classification (NCBI taxonomy): domain Eukaryota; kingdom Metazoa; phylum Chordata; class Aves; order Accipitriformes; family Cathartidae; genus Sarcoramphus; species Sarcoramphus papa. The sequence goes on along the minus strand of JBBMRM010000060.1, from coordinate 10,255 downwards.
TCATCTCTGAGCAATTGCTGGAAGTTTGCAATTTCTCACCTGAGCTCTCTTTAGAGTGCGCGAGAGGATGAGCAGAAGATGAGGTGGCTAGAGAAGCCCAGAGCCCCAGTGTTCTTAGGCCTACAAAAGCGCTTCCAAGGAAGGGTGCTGGCTAGCAACAGCTTCCAGTGCTGGCACTTTTCATCTCTGAGCAATTGCTCGACGTTTGCAATTTCTCATCTCGTGTCTACGAGACGGAAAGAGAATGACAGTGACGTTTGGTGGCTAGAGAAGCGCAAAGCCCCCGTGTTGCTGCGCCTGTGAAAGCGCTTCCAAGGAAGGGTGCTGGCTAGCAAGAGCTTTCAGTGCTGGCACTTTTCATCTCTGAGCAATTGCTCGACGTTTGCAATTTCTCACCTGAGCTCTCTTTAGAGTGCGCGAGAGGATGAGCAGAAGATTAGGTGGCTAAAGAAGCCCAGAGCCCCAGTGTTCTTAGGCCTACAAAAGCGCTTCAAGGAAGGGTGCTGGCTAGCAACAGCTTCCAGTGCTGGCACTTTTCATCTCTGAGCAATTGCTCGACGTTTGCAATTTCTCAGCTCGTATCTACGAGACGGAAAGAGAATGACAGTGACGTTTGGTGGCTAGAGAAGCGCAAAGCCCCAGTGTTGCTGCGCCTGTGAAAGCACTTCCAAGGAAGGGTGCTGGCTAGCAACAGCTTTCAGTGCTGGCACTTTTCATCTCTGAGCAATTGCTGGACGTTTGCAATTTCTCACCTGAGCTCTCTTTAGAGTGCACGAGAGGATGAGCAGAAGATTAGGTGGCTAGAGAAGCCCAGAGCCCCAGTGTTCTTAGGCCTACAAAAGCGCTTCCAAGGAAGGGTGCTGGCTAGCAACAGCTTTCAGTGCTGGCACTTTTCATCTCTGAGCAATTGCTCGACGTTTGCAATTTCTCACCTGAGCTCTCTTTAGAGTGCGCGAGAGGATGAGCAGAAGATGAGGTGGCTAGAGAAGCCCAGAGCCCCACTGTTCTTAGGCCTACAAAAACGCTTCCAAGGAAGGGTGCTGGCTAGCAACAGCTTCCAGTGCTGGCACTTTTCCTCTCTGAGCAATTGCTCGACGTTTGCAATTTCTCAGCTCGTGTCTACGAGACGGAAAGAGAATGACCGTGACGTTTGGTGGTTAGAGAAGCGCAAAGCCCCAGTGTTGCTGCGCCTGTGAAAGCGCTTCCAAGGAAGGGTGCTGGCTAGCAACAGCTTTCAGTGCTGGCACTTTTCATCTCTGAGCAATTGCTGGACGTTTGCAATTTCTCACCTGAGCTCTCTTTAGAGTGCGCGCGAGGATGAGCAGAAGATTAGGTGGCTAGAGAAGCCCAGAGCCCCAGTGTTCTTAGGCCTACAAAAGCGCTTCCAAGGAAGGGTGCTGGCTAGCAACAGCTTTCAGTGCTGGCACTTTTCATCTCTGAGCAATTGCTCAACGTTTGCAATTTCTCAGCTCGTGTCTACGAGACGGAAAGAGAAGGACCGTGACGTTTAGTGCGTATAGAAGCGCAAAGCCCCAGTGTTACTGCGCCTGTGAAAGCGCTTCCAAGGAAGGGTGCTGGCTAGCAACAGCTTTCAGTGCTGGCACTTTTCATCTCTGAGCAATTGCTCGATGTTTGTAATTTCTCACCTGAGCTCTCTTTAGAGTGCGCGAGAGGATGAGCAGAAGATTAGGTGGCTAGAGAAGCCCAGAGCCCCAGTGTTCTAAGGGCTACAAAAGCGCTTCCAAGGAAGGGTGCTGGCTAGCAACAGCTTTCAGTGCTGGCACTTTTCATCTCTGAGCAATTGCTCGACGTTTGCAATTTCTCAGCTCGTGTCTACGAGACGGAAAGAGAATGACCGTGACGTTTGGTGGCTAGAGAAGCGCAAAGCCCCAGTGTTACTGCGCCTGTGAAAGCGCTTCCAAGGAAGGGTGCTGGCTAGCAAGAGCTTTCAGTGCTGGCACTTTTCATCTCTGAGCAATTGCTGGAAGTTTGCAATTTCTCACCTGAGCTCTCTTTAGAGTGCGCGAGAGGATGAGCAGAAGATGAGGTGGCTAGAGAAGCCCAGAGCCCCAGTGTTCTTAGGCCTACAAAAGCGCTTCCAAGGAAGGGTGCTGGCTAGCAAGAGCTTTCAGTGCTGGCACTTTTCATCTCTGAGCAATTGCTCGACGTTTGCAATTTCTCACCTGAGCTCTCTTTAGAGTGCGCGAGAGGATGAGCAGAAGATGAGGTGGCTAGAGAAGCCCAGAGCCCCAGTGTTCTTAGGCCTACAAAAGCGCTTCCAAGGAAGGGTGCTGGCTAGCAACAGCTTTCAGTGCTGGCACTTTTCATCTCTGAGCAATTGCTCGACGTTTGCAATTTCTCAGCTCGTGTCTACGAGACGGAAAGAGAAGGACCGTGACGTTTGGTGGCTAGAGAAGCGCAAAGCCCCAGTGTTACTGCGCCTGTGAAAGCGCTTCCAAGGAAGGGTGCTGGCTAGCAACAGCTTTCAGTGCTGGCACTTTTCATCTCTGACCAATTGCTCGACGTTTGCAATTTCTCACCTGAGCTCTCTTTAGAGTGCGCGAGAGGATGAGCAGAAGATGAGGTGGCTAGAGAAGCCCAGAGCCCCAGTGTTCTTAGGCCTACAAAAGCGCTTCCAAGGAAGGGTGCTGGCTAGCAACAGCTTCCAGTGCTGGCACTTTTTATCTCTGAGCAATTGCTCGACGTTTGCAATTTCTCATCTCGTGTCTACGAGACGGAAAGAGAATGACAGTGACGTTTGGTGGCTAGAGAAGCGCAAAGCCCCAGTGTTGCTGCGCCTGTGAAAGCGCTTCCAAGGAAGGGTGCTGGCTAGCAAGAGCTTTCAGTGCTGGCACTTTTCATCTCTGAGCAATTGCTCGACGTTTGCAATTTCTCACCTGAGCTCTCTTTAGACTGCGCGAGAGGATGAGCAGAAGATTAGGTGGCTAAAGAAGCCCAGAGCCCCAGTGTTCTTAGGCCTACAAAAGCGCTTCAAGGAAGGGTGCTGGCTAGCAACAGCTTCCAGTGCTGGCACTTTTCATCTCTGAGCAATTGCTCGACGTTTGCAATTTCTCAGCTCGTATCTACGAGACGGAAAGAGAATGACAGTGACGTTTGGTGGCTAGAGAAGCGCAAAGCCCCAGTGTTGCTGCGCCTGTGAAAGCACTTCCAAGGAAGGGTGCTGGCTAGCAAGAGCTTTCAGTGCTGGCACTTTTCATCTCTGAGCAATTGCTCGACGTTTGCAATTTCTCACCTGAGCTCTCTTTAGAGTGCACGAGAGGATGAGCAGAAGATTAGGTGGCTAGAGAAGCCCAGAGCCCCAGTGTTCTTAGGCCTACAAAAGCGCTTCCAAGGAAGGGTGCTGGCTAGCAACAGCTTTCAGTGCTGGCACTTTTCATCTCTGAGCAATTGCTCGACGTTTGCAATTTCTCACCTGAGCTCTCTTTAGAGTGCGCGAGAGGATGAGCAGAAGATTAGGTGGCTAGAGAAGCCCAGAGCCCCACTGTTCTTAGGCCTACAAAAACGCTTCCAAGGAAGGGTGCTGGCTAGCAACAGCTTCCAGTGCTGGCACTTTTCCTCTCTGAGCAATTGCTCGACGTTTGCAATTTCTCAGCTCGAGTCTACGAGACGGAAAGAGAAGGACCGTGACGTTTGGTGGCTAGAGAAGCGCAAAGCCCCAGTGTTGCTGCGCCTGTGAAAGCGCTTCCAAGGAAGGGTGCTGGCTAGCAACAGCTTTCAGTGCTGGCACTTTTCATCTCTGAGCATTTGCTGGACGTTTGCAATTTCTCACCTGAGCTCTCTTTAGAGTGCGCGCGAGGATGAGCAGAAGATTAGGTGGCTAGAGAAGCCCAGAGCCCCAGTGTTCTTAGGCCTACAAAAGCGCTTCCAAGGAAGGGTGCTGGCTAGCAACAGCTTTCAGTGCTGGCACTTTTCATCTCTGAGCAATTGCTCGACGTTTGCAATTTCTCAGCTCGTGTCTACGAGACGGAAAGAGAAGGACCGTGACGTTTGGTGCGTATAGAAGCGCAAAGCCCCAGTGTTACTGCGCCTGTGAAAGCGCTTCCAAGGAAGGGTGCTGGCTAGCAACAGCTTTCAGTGCTGGCACTTTTCATCTCTGAGCAATTGCTCGACGTTTGCAATTTCTCACCTGAGCTCTCTTTAGAGTGCGCGAGAGGATGTGCAGAAGATGAGGTGGCTAGAGAAGCCCAGAGCCCCAGTGTTCTAAGGGCTACAAAAGCGCTTCCAAGGAAGGGTGCTGGCTAGCAACAGCTTTCAGTGCTGGCACTTTTCATCTCTGAGCAATTGCTCGACGTTTGCAATTTCTCAGCTCGTGTCTACGAGACGGAAAGAGAATGACCGTGACGTTTGGTGGCTAGAGAAGCGCAAAGCCCCAGTGTTACTGCGCCTGTGAAAGCGCTTCCAAGGAAGGGTGCTGGCTAGCAAGAGCTTTCAGTGCTGGCACTTTTCATCTCTGAGCAATTGCTGGAAGTTTGCAATTTCTCACCTGAGCTCTCTTTAGAGTGCGCGAGAGGATGAGCAGAAGATGAGGTGGCTAGAGAAGCCCAGAGCCCCAGTGTTCTTAGGCCTACAAAAGCGCTTCCAAGGAAGGGTGCTGGCTAGCAAGAGCTTTCAGTGCTGGCACTTTTCATCTCTGAGCAATTGCTGGACGTTTGCAATTTCTCACCTGAGCTCTCTTTAGAGTGCGCGAGAGGATGAGCAGAAGATGAGGTGGCTAGAGAAGCCCAGAGCCCCAGTGTTCTTAGGCCTACAAAAGCGCTTCCAAGGAAGGGTGCTGGCTAGCAAGAGCTTTCAGTGCTGGCACTTTTCATCTCTGAGCAATTGCTCGACGTTTGCAATTTCTCAGCTCGTGTCTACGAGATGGAAAGAGAATGACAGTGACGTTTGGTGGCTAGAGAAGCGCAAAGCCCCAGTGTTACTGCGCCTGTGAAAGCGCTTCCAAGGAAGGGTGCTGGCTAGCAACAGCTTTCAGTGCTGGCACTTTTCATCTCTGAGCAATTGCTGGACGTTTGCAATTTCTCACCTGAGCTCTCTTTAGAGTGCGCGAGAGGATGAGCAGAAGATGAGGTGGCTAGAGAAGCCCAGAGCCCCACTGTTCTTAGGCCTACAAAAGCGCTTCCAAGGAAGGGTGCTGGCTAGCAAGAGCTTTCAGTGCTGGCACTTTTCATCTCTGAGCAATTGCTCGACGTTTGCAATTTCTCAGCTCATGTCTACGAGACGGAAAGAGAAGGACCGTGACGTTTGGTGGCTAGAGAAGCGCAAAGCCCCAGTGTTGCTGCGCCTGTGAAAGCGCTTCCAAGGAAGGGTGCTGGCTAGCAAGAGCTTTCAGTGCTGGCACTTTTCATCTCTGAGCAATTGCTGGAAGTTTGCAATTTCTCACCTGAGCTCTCTTTAGAGTGCGCGAGAGGATGAGCAGAAGATGAGGTGGCTAGAGAAGCCCAGAGCCCCAGTGTTCTTAGGCCTACAAAAGCGCTTCCAAGGAAGGGTGCTGGCTAGCAACAGCTTTCAGTGCTGGCACTTTTCATCTCTGAGCAATTGCTCGACGTTTGCAATTTCTCACCTGAGCTCTCTTTAGAGTGCGCGAGAGGATGAGCAGAAGATGAGGTGGCTAGAGAAGCCCAGAGCCCCAGTGTTCTTAGGCCTACAAAAGCGCTTCCAAGGAAGGGTGCTGGCTAGCAACAGCTTTCAGTGCTGGCACTTTTCATCTCTGAGCAATTGCTCGACGTTTGCAATTTCTCAGCTCGTGTCTACGAGACGGAAAGAGAAGGACCGTGACGTTTGGTGGCTAGAGAAGCGCAAAGCCCCAGTGTTACTGCGCCTGTGAAAGCGCTTCCAAGGAAGGGTGCTGGCTAGCAACAGCTTTCAGTGCTGGCACTTTTCATCTCTGACCAATTGCTCGACGTTTGCAATTTCTCACCTGAGCTCTCTTTAGAGTGCGCGAGAGGATGAGCAGAAGATGAGGTGGCTAGAGAAGCCCAGAGCCCCAGTGTTCTTAGGCCTACAAAAGCGCTTCCAAGGAAGGGTGCTGGCTAGCAACAGCTTCCAGTGCTGGCACTTTTTATCTCTGAGCAATTGCTCGACGTTTGCAATTTCTCATCTCGTGTCTACGAGACGGAAAGAGAATGACAGTGACGTTTGGTGGCTAGAGAAGCGCAAAGCCCCAGTGTTGCTGCGCCTGTGAAAGCGCTTCCAAGGAAGGGTGCTGGCTAGCAAGAGCTTTCAGTGCTGGCACTTTTCATCTCTGAGCAATTGCTCGACGTTTGCAATTTCTCACCTGAGCTCTCTTTAGACTGCGCGAGAGGATGAGCAGAAGATTAGGTGGCTAAAGAAGCCCAGAGCCCCAGTGTTCTTAGGCCTACAAAAGCGCTTCAAGGAAGGGTGCTGGCTAGCAACAGCTTCCAGTGCTGGCACTTTTCATCTCTGAGCAATTGCTCGACGTTTGCAATTTCTCAGCTCGTATCTACGAGACGGAAAGAGAATGACAGTGACGTTTGGTGGCTAGAGAAGCGCAAAGCCCCAGTGTTGCTGCGCCTGTGAAAGCACTTCCAAGGAAGGGTGCTGGCTAGCAAGAGCTTTCAGTGCTGGCACTTTTCATCTCTGAGCAATTGCTCGACGTTTGCAATTTCTCACCTGAGCTCTCTTTAGAGTGCACGAGAGGATGAGCAGAAGATTAGGTGGCTAGAGAAGCCCAGAGCCCCAGTGTTCTTAGGCCTACAAAAGCGCTTCCAAGGAAGGGTGCTGGCTAGCAACAGCTTTCAGTGCTGGCACTTTTCATCTCTGAGCAATTGCTCGACGTTTGCAATTTCTCACCTGAGCTCTCTTTAGAGTGCGCGAGAGGATGAGCAGAAGATTAGGTGGCTAGAGAAGCCCAGAGCCCCACTGTTCTTAGGCCTACAAAAACGCTTCCAAGGAAGGGTGCTGGCTAGCAACAGCTTCCAGTGCTGGCACTTTTCCTCTCTGAGCAATTGCTCGACGTTTGCAATTTCTCAGCTCGTGTCTACGAGACGGAAAGAGAATGACCGTGACGTTTGGTGGTTAGAGAAGCGCAAAGCCCCAGTGTTGCTGCGCCTGTGAAAGCGCTTCCAAGGAAGGGTGCTGGCTAGCAACAGCTTTCAGTGCTGGCACTTTTCATCTCTGAGCATTTGCTGGACGTTTGCAATTTCTCACCTGAGCTCTCTTTAGAGTGCGCGCGAGGATGAGCAGAAGATTAGGTGGCTAGAGAAGCCCAGAGCCCCAGTGTTCTTAGGCCTACAAAAGCGCTTCCAAGGAAGGGTGCTGGCTAGCAACAGCTTTCAGTGCTGGCACTTTTCATCTCTGAGCAATTGCTCGACGTTTGCAATTTCTCAGCTCGTGTCTACGAGACGGAAAGAGAAGGACCGTGACGTTTGGTGCGTATAGAAGCGCAAAGCCCCAGTGTTACTGCGCCTGTGAAAGCGCTTCCAAGGAAGGGTGCTGGCTAGCAACAGCTTTCAGTGCTGGCACTTTTCATCTCTGAGCAATTGCTCGACGTTTGCAATTTCTCACCTGAGCTCTCTTTAGAGTGCGCGAGAGGATGTGCAGAAGATGAGGTGGCTAGAGAAGCCCAGAGCCCCAGTGTTCTAAGGGCTACAAAAGCGCTTCCAAGGAAGGGTGCTGGCTAGCAACAGCTTTCAGTGCTGGCACTTTTCATCTCTGAGCAATTGCTCGACGTTTGCAATTTCTCAGCTCGTGTCTACGAGACGGAAAGAGAATGACCGTGACGTTTGGTGGCTAGAGAAGCGCAAAGCCCCAGTGTTACTGCGCCTGTGAAAGCGCTTCCAAGGAAGGGTGCTGGCTAGCAAGAGCTTTCAGTGCTGGCACTTTTCATCTCTGAGCAATTGCTGGAAGTTTGCAATTTCTCACCTGAGCTCTCTTTAGAGTGCGCGAGAGGATGAGCAGAAGATGAGGTGGCTAGAGAAGCCCAGAGCCCCAGTGTTCTTAGGCCTACAAAAGCGCTTCCAAGGAAGGGTGCTGGCTAGCAAGAGCTTTCAGTGCTGGCACTTTTCATCTCTGAGCAATTGCTGGACGTTTGCAATTTCTCACCTGAGCTCTCTTTAGAGTGCGCGAGAGGATGAGCAGAAGATGAGGTGGCTAGAGAAGCCCAGAGCCCCAGTGTTCTTAGGCCTACAAAAGCGCTTCCAAGGAAGGGTGCTGGCTAGCAAGAGCTTTCAGTGCTGGCACTTTTCATCTCTGAGCAATTGCTCGACGTTTGCAATTTCTCAGCTCGTGTCTACGAGATGGAAAGAGAATGACAGTGACGTTTGGTGGCTAGAGAAGCGCAAAGCCCCAGTGTTACTGCGCCTGTGAAAGCGCTTCCAAGGAAGGGTGCTGGCTAGCAACAGCTTTCAGTGCTGGCACTTTTCATCTCTGAGCAATTGCTGGACGTTTGCAATTTCTCACCTGAGCTCTCTTTAGAGTGCGCGAGAGGATGAGCAGAAGATGAGGTGGCTAGAGAAGCCCAGAGCCCCAGTGTTCTTAGGCCTACAAAAGCGCTTCCAAGGAAGGGTGCTGGCTAGCAAGAGCTTTCAGTGCTGGCACTTTTCATCTCTGAGCAATTGCTCGACGTTTGCAATTTCTCAGCTCATGTCTACGAGACGGAAAGAGAAGGACCGTGACGTTTGGTGGCTAGAGAAGCGCAAAGCCCCAGTGTTGCTGCGCCTGTGAAAGCGCTTCCAAGGAAGGGTGCTGGCTAGCAAGAGCTTTCAGTGCTGGCACTTTTCATCTCTGAGCAATTGCTCGACGTTTGCAATTTCTCAGCTCGTGTCTACGAGACGGAAAGAGAAGGACCGTGACGTTTGGTGGCTAGAGAAGCGCAAAGCCCCAGTGTTGCTGCGCCTGTGAAAGCGCTTCCAAGGAAGGGTGCTGGCTAGCAACAGCTTTCAGTGCTGGCACTTTTCATCTCTGAGCAATTGCTGGACGTTTGCAATTTCTCACCTGAGCTCTCTTTAGAGTGCGCGCGAGGATGAGCAGAAGATTAGGTGGCTAGAGAAGCCCAGAGCCCCAGTGTTCTTAGGCCTACAAAAGCGCTTCCAAGGAAGGGTGCTGGCTAGCAACAGCTTTCAGTGCTGGCACTTTTCATCTCGGAGCAATTGCTCGACGTTTGCAATTTCTCAGCTCGTGTCTACGAGACGGAAAGAGAAGGACCGTGACGTTTGGTGCGTATAGAAGCGCAAAGCCCCAGTGTTACTGCGCCTGTGAAAGCGCTTCCAAGGAAGGGTGCTGGCTAGCAACAGCTTTCAGTGCTGGCACTTTTCATCTCTGAGCAATTGCTCGACGTTTGCAATTTCTCACCTGAGCTCTCTTTAGAGTGCGCGAGAGGATGTGCAGAAGATGAGGTGGCTAGAGAAGCCCAGAGCCCCAGTGTTCTAAGGGCTACAAAAGCGCTTCCAAGGAAGGGTGCTGGCTAGCAACAGCTTTCAGTGCTGGCACTTTTCATCTCTGAGCAATTGCTCGACGTTTGCAATTTCTCAGCTCGTGTCTACGAGACGGAAAGAGAATGACCGTGACGTTTGGTGGCTAGAGAAGCGCAAAGCCCCAGTGTTACTGCGCCTGTGAAAGCGCTTCCAAGGAAGGGTGCTGGCTAGCAAGAGCTTTCAGTGCTGGCACTTTTCATCTCTGAGCAATTGCTGGAAGTTTGCAATTTCTCACCTGAGCTCTCTTTACAGTGCGCGAGAGGATGAGCAGAAGATGAGGTGGCTAGAGAAGCCCAGAGCCCCAGTGTTCTTAGGCCTACAAAAGCGCTTCCAAGGAAGGGTGCTGGCTAGCAAGAGCTTTCAGTGCTGGCACTTTTCATCTCTGAGCAATTGCTGGACGTTTGCAATTTCTCACCTGAGCTCTCTTTAGAGTGCGCGAGAGGATGAGCAGAAGATGAGGTGGCTAGAGAAGCCCAGAGCCCCAGTGTTCTTAGGCCTACAAAAGCGCTTCCAAGGAAGGGTGCTGGCTAGCAAGAGCTTTCAGTGCTGGCACTTTTCATCTCTGAGCAATTGCTCGACGTTTGCAATTTCTCAGCTCGTGTCTACGAGATGGAAAGAGAATGACAGTGACGTTTGGTGGCTAGAGAAGCGCAAAGCCCCAGTGTTACTGCGCCTGTGAAAGCGCTTCCAAGGAAGGGTGCTGGCTAGCAACAGCTTTCAGTGCTGGCACTTTTCATCTCTGAGCAATTGCTGGACGTTTGCAATTTCTCACCTGAGCTCTCTTTAGAGTGCGCGAGAGGATGAGC